>OZ025242.1:31310541-31338041 GCA_964019155.1 Osedax fenrisi
TATATCAGCAATATTTTGAATAATTAAAAAATAAAAAATACTTGTTTAATCTATTTATATAATTATGAATATTTTATTCATTACACATTTAATTTGTAGGATTTATGGTTTCTGAGATACCGAGAGTGTCCGTATTCGGACACTGTCCGTATTCGGTTACTTTCCTTTATGTATATACACACCCATACATATTTATATATATATTATTATTATTATCAGATTTAGGTTTGCACCAGGGTTTTTGTAGAAGCTAAAGCTTATCGAGACAATTACCCTTAATCTTAAAGCAAGTTCAAAAAAAAACTAAATAAATAAAATATTATAAAATATTATAAAATATTAGATGACTTCCTGTTTACATACAATACAATGAATAAAATAGAAAAATAATATAAATTGTTTGAACTTGCCATAAAATTATGTAATCATCATTTAATTATTTATAAATAAATAACTAAAATAAATAATAAGTACTATAAAATAATACACTAAACAAAAATATAGATGTATTAGTATAAAAGAAGAAAAAAATGAAGTAAAATGAAGTAAAACTGAATAAAACTGAATAAAACATAACAAAAAGAATATCTAGAAAGGTGGTAAGAAATGTATGTAACATTTTTTTTTTTTTTTTTTTTTTTTTTTTTTTTTTTTTTCAGTAAATAAGTTTTAGGAATTTTTTTGTAATACTTTATAATAATGTAAAGAATGTAAAATATTTGTTCAAACTGAAATGTTAGTTTAATTACTAATTTTTATATAAGTGTCAATAAAGAGAAATAAAACAAAGAAGTATAATCAAGTATACAAGAAAAAAGATTCAATACAAAATGTTTATGTAATTATATGTTTAAATGTTTATATATATATATATATATATATATATATACATATACATATACATATATACATATATACACACACTATATATACATACATAGTATGTATTACATCCACATCCACATACATACATATATACACTCATACACACATGCATATACACATAAATACACAAATATGTATAGGAAATTAAATATGTCACTATTATCACTATATAAGTTATAGAACATTCATATAAATTAATATATATTGATGAATAAATATTAACAACAATAATTAAATGTAAAATATAATATATTCTGAAGAAAATAAATGCCAATTGGAATATTTCTATTAAATAGTAAACGCTCAAATATTTCAAATGTGTACATTATAAAGAAAGTAATAAAATAAATAAAAAATAAAAAATTTCCGAGTAATTACTTCATCATGTTTAAAATAAATTAAAACAAATAAAATATAATAAATATAATTAAGTATAAAACTTAAAACTATTGTAACTTAAAATATTAAAAAAAATATATATAGTTGGAAAATATATAAAAAAAGATATGTAATATATAATATAAAATAAAGAAGAAATCAGTTATATTCAGAATTTAATATATCGAAATATAATTATATTTTAATTTTCTAATAAATGTATTTATATTATTGAATAATTAAATTTGTTTTCAAGAAGATTCCATACAAAAGGACCATTGTAAGTTATGCAGAATTTTGAAGGAATAACAACATTAAAATGTTCCTTTGATTACATATACATTGTTTAATAGAGAATATATTTTTACTAATGATTGGTATACAATTATTAATAATCCTTAACATTTATTTTAGAGTATTTAATTTTACAATGTCATTACATTTCGAGATATTCGGTATTTTATAATATTTATCTGTATTATATTTGAAATATTAAAAATAGCTCGGATAGCTTTATTGTGTATAATAACTAATCTAATTAGATTATATATATAGTATACCATACAATATTACAATAATTTAGATGAGGTAGAAAAATGTTTTATAAATTAGTTTTAGTAATTTTATAGTAAGTGAATATTTTAATTTATGTTTAATCGATACAAATTTAGAAAGCATGTTTTAATATTTTTAAATTTATAATACTATACTCTATATATTCTTTTTAATTATATTACCATTTATATGTAAAATACATTATTTATATAGTTTTTATCATGAAACTTATCATGTATTAAAATAAGATGATTTATCTATGTTAATGGTTTATTTTCTGATAACCATATATTTAATTTATTAAGTTCATTATTCATAGTTAATTTAAGAATATTAGCATATTTATCTTTAAAATTAAATTAGTAGGTTAAACCTATCGTCAGCGAATAAAATAGGAATAGAAATATCACAAATAATATATAAATCATTACAAAATATATTAAAAAGTAAAGGACCCAACACATAACCTTGAGGAACACCAATATTAATATTACTAAAATCATACTTAATAGTATCATTATTAATAAAAAATTGCATTCTATTATCAAGTTAACTAGCATACAATTATTTTGCAACACCTCAAACCATAATTTTCCATTTTAATTATCAGTAATTTATGATCATTTTGATCATTTTGATTATTGTATCAATTGCTTTACATATATCAATTGATAATATAGCTGATAATAATGTACTTTCCAAATTATTAGTAATATTTTCTACAAAATAATTTAAAGCATAATTTGTACTACTATTTTTCCTAAATCCAAATTGAGATTCATTAATCTTAGAAAATGTATTCATGAATTCATTCATTCGATTAATTATCTTTTCAAATATATTGGAATATTGTGATAATAGAGAAATTGGTCTATAATTATAATTGGTCTATAACCTGGTGAAGTTTTGTCACCTTTTTTAAACAACAAAATAACTTGACTTTTTGTAAGTGTATTTGGGAAAGTACTTTGCGAAATCGAAATATTAAAAGGTGTTGCAATATATATTTGATTTCATCTATAGTATTATTTATTAAATTTATATCAATTTCAAATAAGTCTTTAGAAGTTTTCATAGCACAATTTTTTAATACATTACAAATTTCAGAAATTGAAATAGGGTAAAGATAAAAAGTATTTGAATTTATTAGTTCTGATGGACATATATATTTATTAGTTTTAGGAATTTTATCAGATAACGATTTACCTGAAGTACATAAATGCTTATTAAACATAGTCGCGGTTTTCAAGTCATCTTCTTTGGTAATGTTATTGAAGGGACAATTCATTTTATTTTTTGAATTTGGATTCAAAATTTCATTTATAGAATTATTAGACCTCCATTTTTTTTAAATATTCTTTTCATTGTCAATTTTTTTTCTAAATATAATTTTTTAGAAAGTCTGATTAAAGATATTAATATATTTTTATAAGATATATATCTATGTTTATTAAAAGTATTTTTATTTTTAAGTAAACATTTATATTAAACATTTATAAATATATATATATATATATATATATATATATATATATATATATATATATGTTTCCAATTGTAATATAATAATTATTACTAATAATAATTTTTTCACATCTAATCTAATACTTACTAAACAAAAGTATATAACATTTAGAACATTAATTTATTCTAATAATAATTATTTAAAAAAAATCATTAATGATTTTATGTATGTTATTAATGAGTATATTTAAATAATCACCAATCATAGTTGGTTTATCAATAAGTTGAAATAGTCATAAAGAATTCATACTATCTATAAAATATAAAATATTATTATCATTAGTCCGTGAAATATCAATGTTAAAATCTCCGCATAAAAAAATATCATTTGTTATTGACAATTAGTTATAGACTATTGGTCTATAAAAATTATTTATTATAAAATTTGTAAAATTAGTAATACTGGAAGTAGGTGAATTATATATACCACTTATTAATATTTTTTTATTATCATTAGTCAATATTTGTCAAGTTAAAATATCTAAAAAATTGTCTATTGATTTGATTAGGTTGTTTACAACTTGAGATTTAACTGAATTTTTAACAAAAATAGAAACTCCTCCACCCCTTTTATTTTTGCGAATAGTATGAAATGAATTATAATTACATGGTTCCTATATTTATGTTCTTATATTCATATATTTATTTATATGAATAATACCAGATATACAAACTGATTCGAATCGGTATTGTAGATTTTTATGCAAGGAAGGATACCAAGGAGGGTATACATACTTATTATGATATAATAGTATATATATATATATAGGTACTAATATACATATATATACACTATAGTATACTGGTATATATATTAATTAAACAAATAATTTGAACGTATGGCAACTTGATACATAATACCTACACTGTTAAAAATAACCCTTTAGTTTTCGCTGAATAAACCTTTAGTTAGTGGTCCGCTTATTAAAGGGTTTTAGACCCTTTAGTAAATGCTTTAGTGAAACATGAAGGGTTTTACTACATACAGAATTAAATGGTTTCTAACAATATTAACTAAAGAGTTTTTAACTTATTTGAACTAAAGGTTTTTGATAGAATATTAACTACAGGGTTTTAACTTATTTGAACTAAAGGTTATTTAAATTTAATTAACAACAGTTTTTGATATTATATTAACTAAAGGGTTTTAACATACTGATGAACACAATTGATCTCAAATTAAATTCCACATAATTCAAATAGCTATGATATATATACACATTGTAATTATAAATAATTATTGTCATACATATAACTGTATACTTTAAATAAATACAGAATTAAGCTGTAAACGTTTCCTGACAACAAGTAAACTCTATTCTCATCTTAGCTAACATAATATATTAAACATAACATCCGTGCCAGACAAGAAATAATTGCCTTTTAAATAATATTTCTGTGAAATTATACTGTTATAAAAAATACAATTTAAAACAAAATATATATTTGCATATAAAATTAATAATATGTAAATATTTAACAACATCTTTAACTTATAAAGTATATATTGATTAATTTTACTTATAAAATATATTTTAAATATCTACAAAAACTTAAAATATCAAACATATATTTTGTTTTAATTATATATTAACTAACTATATATTTAACTAATATAGTAAACAACAATTTGTCTCAAAAAAATTACTGGTATAAATAAAGGGTTCGAAAACCTTTACTTATTATTTAATATAAAGTAAAGGTTTTCAAAAAACCCTTTAGTTATAATTTACTAAAATGTAAAGGTTTTCCAAAACCCTTTAGTTTTGCTTTAATGAACTAAAGGTTTTTATATTTAAAACCCTTTACCTCGTATTTAAAGAAAACTAGTTGTTTTTTATAGTAATTATTTTTAACAGAGTAGTTACATTTTAGATATTATTTTATTATAATATTATGACATGATATGACATATGACAAGATATAATAATATGATATATGTCATGTATAATAATAACAAATGACTTCAACTTAAAGTTCGTCGAGTATTCGATAACAATATTTACAATTAATGAATATAAATAAACTATTGAAATATACAACACTTGTGCGCCCGATCACCAAATCGAGCACTTTTCTTCACTGCTCATCTTAGATCCCACTTTACAGTTGAACGCCTTGGAGAAATTTTCCGAGTTTTGCATCAATCCGATAAGCCTGTAACGTAAACAATTCTAAATATGTCAGATAATAGAATATATATATATATATCATCTATGTATTATACGTATAAATAACAACTAAAAACTTCAAACTTAAATATGTACATTTAGATCATTATGTCATATTGTACTCATGCGATAGACGCGTGCAATTATTTATATTTATTAATAGAGATTATATTATATAATTATATATTTAGACATAGCAGAACATGATATTATATTGAGTTAACACGGTGTTTCGAATTTAAATTTAATAATAAATCGATAGAAATGTGTAATACATATTTAAAAAATAACTCATTGATAATGAATAAGGTTTTTAAATATTATTTTGTCATAGAATAATTATTATAAATAATATATCATCGAACAAGCTAAAAAAAATACATTATTAGATATACTACTATAAAATAAATGTTATATATATATGTATATATCTATATATTTTATTATTGAAGTGTATTTTTATAGATTACTAATTTAGTACCTACAACTCATTTCAATCCTAATTCTGCCACTGGCGGTCATCAGTAATATTTAATAATGATTCATCAATAGTATAACTTTGACGATGTAGCACATAATGTAGTGCATATATTGGGACATATAAAAGTTGTGTTAGCTATGTAATAGAAGCGTATTAGAGGTTAATACAGCTATGTAACATGTTGGTAGGCAGTATAAAGGAGGGGGAGGGAGAGGGGCGGGATTACAAGAATATGTATCACGAGTATAATGTGAGAATATCGATGGGGATATACATATGTATATCAAGGGGTAGATGTCGTATTTATATATACATATATATATATATATATATATATATATATATATATATATATATATATATATATATATACAGTCAAAGCTCGATAACTCAACATTGGCGGGACGGTGTTTTCATGTTGAGTTAACGAGTATGTTGAGTTATCGGATGTATAAATTTATTTTTATTTATAATGGTATATTTATTACGCTACTAATAGTATATTACTCCGAATGATGGTTTATGATTATTATTAAGTTTATAGATTGTATATTGTTCTAAAATAATAATTATAATAAATAAAAAGTCATAGGAATAGCAAGGATTTCTTGGGAATAGTACTATATTCATTTTTTATTAAAGTAATTATTCATTTTTGATTGTATTACATTTTTATCAACATGATTGTTAAACGTTTTATGCCTTGCAAGGATGCACTCATGAGTAATTGTCCATTGTGAGGGATAGTTAATAAATCTATATATAGACTTAGTCTATAGACTTAATTAATGTTTTGTTCACATAAATGCATTCAAAATAGTACTTGTATGATAATATAATAATTGTAATTGTATTTTTACGTTTATATATTTATATCCATATATTATTAAAACCATGTTGAATAATGTATGTTGAATTATATTTATTACATGTAAAAGATACGAATCCAACAACATATGTTTGTGATATTTTGATTTTTCATAAATGTTGAGTTATCGGATGTATATTTACATGTAATGTATAGGCTAGGATTATAAAAACGAACGTTGAGTTATATGTATGTTGAGTTATATTTGTTGAGTAATAGGGTTTTTGTTAACATGTAAAAGATACGAATCCAACCAAATATTTTTTAGATGTTGAGTTATCGGCAATGTTGAGTTATCGGCATGTTGAGTTACCGAGCTTCTACTGTATATATATATATATATATATATATATATATATATATATATATATATATATATATATATATATATATATATATATATATATCTGATTATATGTATACCGATGTGTATATTACCTAGGATATATACCACATCTGCAAGAATAGGAGCAATTAAAGAACACGTACTACTGTAGCATAAATATATACTATTATATTGACACTGTGTTCAAGTAACCTTTGTTTACTTGGCGTGTGCACTCCATCCAATCTGATCAGGAGGGGTGGTTGTTTGATACAGTATTCCTAGAAATCGAGGCCAATCACATTTTATAAGAATACAATTTAAGAAAATATTACATTAAGAATAAAATACTATTGAATTTATATTCTATATATAGGATAATGAATACGTATTAAATAGAGATACAATGAGATGTATGTAGTAACAATACCTGCGGTTGTCTTACTCTAGATTAGGTAACGTATTAACCTGTGCCGCGGCCAAGAAGAACAACTGGTCTATTGTTAAGTTCAAACCGGGTAGTGGTTTATCCGTGTTGACTTTCAAAGCTTTGTAAGCCTGGCGAGTGTGATGAAGTTAGATTTGGGGGTTTGTGTATATATATATATCACGTCTCTGTACATTAAATACTTTATGTATGTACATATGTGTACATTTGACTAACGTTTCACCTTTCTTAGTAATATTTAGTTATCGCTATATACACGAGTTTATTAACACTACTTCTAATACTATTTAATAATAGAACAATATATGTAATTTTGAAGAATTATATAATGTATATTAATTTAATATATATTATTATCATCAAACACACACATATATATATATATATTTATATATATATATTAATCAATTATATTTTTTTTTACATATTTCTATTAATTATTATCCATAAATTAAACATTATATTAAATTAATGATGTTGAGGTACTGACATCGATGAACAAACACAATGACTGACCTCATTAATCAACTACAAAAGTCACCAGTATAAACTAGTATAATATAAGGCATACGTTCTTTATAAACAATAACATCACTTCGTGCATTATTTTTAAATTAAGGATTTCGCTATTTACATTATTATTGCCGAGAATTATTGCCGAGAATACGCAATACTTCACCACTTAATTCGTTATTTATCATGTCCATCATAATATCATTGTATATATATTACAATCATAATGTTCATTATTGTATTATATAATGAACATATTAAAGGTATATGCTGAGTTATATATGTACATAAATAAATATAAAACATCGAGTAAATTGTTAGTATCACCACGAACAATTAACTCGATGTTTTATTTAAACTAGTATTGTTAGTACATGATTATATTAATATAAATAAATGTTTGTTATTTAGTTTTATTAGATTATATGTAATATGTGTATGCATTGTATAGGTTACTATAATAACATATATCCCATCAATAAATATTATCATTATTATTGTACCCGTGTCCTACTGTTTATGTATCTGACGCCTTAGACAACTGATCCACATAGGCATTATATATATATATATTATATTTCTCATGTGTTTATCAAGAACTTAATATACGATAAATCAAAATATAAGAACAAAATATTACTATTTGTATTATGTTACAATTTGTATTGTATTGTCCCTTACAGTTATTTATAACAGTTATAAGTGTATTTCTTCTTGAGGGGTACTTTTGTGTGCGCTATTTGTATTGTATTCAATATATATATAAATACATATAAATACATATATATATATATATATATATATATATATATATATATATACATATACATATGTGTGTAGTTACATTTATATACTTTATTAATAACACACTAACCATGAACGACTCCTTCATTCCTGATACATCTGCTATGTTCTCTGATAATGTGATATTGCCGTTAACCTGTCATGATTCAGTGGTTATACCGCGAGATCACGTACATGCATATATCATAGTGGTAATAACAATAACATTAGTATTTATCGTTAACTTTAATTTGAATAAATTGGAATATCACGATAATCCGCTACAGAGAGAGATATAGTGATAGATAGTTTGAGAGAAAAAAAGACAGAGAGAGATATATATAGATAGAAAATTAGAATGAGTGAGATATGGGGATAGAGATACACAGAGGTAGAGAGAGAAATACAGTAGGAGAAAAATATAGAGAGAGAGATATATATGAGTAAAGATAGAAAGTATGTGTGTGTGTGTGTGTGATAGTGATTGTGATATAGGGATAGTTTGAAATAGCGAGAGATAGCGAGAGATAACGATATATTTGCCCCCTTTATTGATGTAAGCCAAGTTGGGTTAATCTTCACAGAATGTGTTGACTCTTTCATCAAATAATAATGCATTGTACTAAACATTAGTGTGAACATATGCACTTAGAGTAGTGGAAGCATTTAGTTATAACGCATATCTACGATGCAAAGATATTTTGAAAACCATTTTTTTCTGTGATATACAATGACTGATATATTAACATTTAAACTCACTGCGCTTAATATTAGTATGCACTAGAGGCTCGGATACGTTAACAGTGATGATTGATAACGGGTTCATCATGTATATTGTTGTAATATCATGAACGGGTTCTTGTGGGTATGCATAGTATACTAGTTTTTATTATTTTTAATTTGGTAATGTATTGGCTATGAGTGGTTATTAGGTTACACAATTTGAAATGCAAAATATAGGGAAATTAACATTACATTACATAAATGTGTATATTCCATATACAAAAATAAGATATAAGCATTATATGTTTAGGAGTTTATATCAATATATTATTTGATTATTTTTTTTTAATATTCTAAGAATAATAAAAATATATTTACTATAATTATATAAATATATAGTAAATAAAACTAGAATATTAAAAAAAATTATCTATTAATATAATTCATATAAACAACATATATTACAGATTTAAAAACTATAATGTTTGAATCTTAATTATTTCCATGGAAAATATAAATTTATATAATGTAAAGCTAATTTCCCTTTCTTTTCCCGATCAAATTTTTGAAATATTTTTTTTGATAACGGGTGGCAAATAAATCTTCAAATTAAATAAAAAGTTGTATGATATACATATCCGCATATCAACTTGAAATAACACACATTATGTATCATCACATCATTCGAGATTAATTTATTTTCATAATTCATAATATATAGTATACATTATGAATATATTGTATACCCCTTTTTACCTGTTTCTAAACTTCATTTCTAGACATAATTTCTAAACATAATTTCTAAACGCTATCTTAATATTTCACAAAAAAAAAACAAAAAAGACATACTTAATTTTTTCACAATATCTATACACAATAATGAAATTTAATTTTAAATTGATCATCTTTCCTAACGTACGACGACCGTATCTTTGTTAATAACAATAAAAATCGTATCTTTTTCAATGCATTAAATTATACTTAAATTTGAAAGGGCTGGCGTTAGTCAAAACTAGTCAAATTTGGTCAACTTTTTTTAAACTTATTTATTGTATACACTTTAATATTTTAGTATATATTATTTGTATGTACTACTTAGAAATAATAAATAATTGTATTACTATGATCACCTTTTTACGTACGTAAACATGTCGTGCAATAACACAAATGTGAAGTTGATCAAAAGTAATTTGTTAGTATTTTTTTATTTCCTAAGTTAAATATTGTACCCAATATTGAACTTTCATGGATTATCGATACCATCATTATCATCCAACATTTGCAATTTTTAGAGTAGTTAACATACTATAATTTTGTATTGCCGTCAACCAATCACAACACATCTTCAAAGTAACCACCATTAACTCATGTGCGATGGAGCGTGACGTACCGTGGTGTTCATGTAGCGGTTCACCACCGTTAACTTATTGTACTGGTCCACGAAACACACGGACTTATCGCGATAGATCTGCAACACCGATTCGGGCAGCCAAGGGGTCGAGTCTCCGTTCAGATCTAACTTGATACCTGTGCGCCGTGATGGGGTACGGGTATTAGGGTGTGGCGAAGTACGAGCATGCGGGTGAATTATATGAGGGTACGAAGCGTAGATATGTAAGGGTGAACGATGTGGGCTTTTGAGGGAATACCGATGTGTGAGTTAGCAATTGTGAGGGGGCGTGGTGTAAGGGGGCGGGCGTGAGGCTGACTTCACGCCCATATTGGGTTCGATTGTATAATTGTATAATTAAATATCGCTGCTTCATATTATTTCTTCCGAGTAATTTCAAGCGAATTATAATATCTAGAAAGACATAATCTTAAAAGGCCGATATCTGACTGATGAACCGTGCCGGTGTGAATGCGGTATTATATAATAGAGCGAGTCACGCAACCTAGCGGGACGGAACGAAACTATTTGTTTACTAGCAATGCATTAACGACTCTTCATAAAAACAACTTATATAAATATATTATGAAAAAAGATAACTAATGAACGACTATGATTATCATTTCTCGAGTCTACGATCGTATCATCTATTAACATTCACCTATACAGTGAATACTTCGTGTGTGGTATTATACTTCACAATGCGAACGATTGTTGTGTACTGTTATGTAGTCACCAAACTAGACATTCTCATCGCCACGACTCGCCATGACCTACAACTTAATCACATATATAGTGTATTATCCTGGAACCTTCATAGTTAGTTATATAATATGTATAGTGTACACGAGTCTACTATTTCTCGAGGGGTCCATTTGTATTCGTGGTTCAATACATAAATAGTATTTTATTATATTATTATTATATATATATTATATTATTATTTATAAATTTTATATATATATATATATTATTAAACCGTATTTACATATTAATTATATACAGAGTAAAGCAACATATATACAGTTAATACATATTATTCTATGCGAATATATGATTGTTGAGCGCCTTACTAACCATTTGAATCAATACTATGAGTGAACTCGTGACCTATGACATTTCCTACCCCCGCATAGTTTAAATACCTGTTATAAATATATTTATATATAATTATAGTAGTAATAGTAGTAGTAGTAGTGTTAGTAATAATAGTAGTAGTAGTAGTAGTAGTAATAGTAGTAGTATTAGTAGTAGTAGTAGTAGTAGTAGTAGTAGTAGTAGTAGGTGTAGTAGTAGTAGTAGGTGTAGTAGTAGTAGTAGTAGTATTAGTAGTAGTAGTAGTAGTAGTAGTAGTAGTAGTAGTAATAGTAGCAGTAGTATAACTAACAAAGGGTTTTCTTTATTGAACATGGACCCTTGCATGTATCCCGCAAACAAATCTGTGTTTGTTATGGTTATGTCATTGACATCGAAGTCATATGTATAGGACATACGGTATATCATAATATGTATTCTTAGGGACAGGGATAACCTTCGATTTTGTTTTTAATAAATATAAATCGTTATTAAAATGTTAAATGTTAATTAAATATCTTTCAACGATGTTTAACATTAAAATCGGATATGGGCATGTAAACTAACATATTTTGTTGTCCGTCGGATCATAGTAAGCATTCATCATTAAAGCCGATTCTGCCCATCTATATATATATACAATTCATTACATAATGTATAACAATAGGGCGTTTGTTTATCATTAGTATATACTTATATAAATGTATACGTTAACACTATAATTATGGACTAGTAAATGAATAAATGATATACGGTGGACTTAAATGTATACTTAGGGACTAGTAAATGAATCAACGCTAAACGGTGGACTTAAATGTATACTTTGTGGCGACAACGATAGCAATCCTTATTTTGAAACACTTTTGTTATTTCTTTAGAATAAAACAGTGGGAGATGTATTTTATTAAATAGTTGTCCGTATACGGAATATATATATATATATATATATATATATATATATATATATATATATATATACGTATATATACGTATATATATAATTCTGTACATAATAATTTTTGAAATCACTTTCAATCCTACAAAGGCACGTGCGATCCATCGAAAAACGACCGTAAACTCCAACATTTAGATTATATTTTACAAATTTGCATAACAACGGGTCAGGCGTGTAAATACGAACTCTTTTCTATTTATAGTTACGTTGTAGTTTCTCAACGAGCGTATGTTCTTCGCTTGGGCGATGCTCACAACATTGGAGAGGAAGTCACCCTTGTCGATGACGAACTAAAACCATTGCGGGCAATATTAGTCTACAGTTAAAGTCAATCTATGGGTTATAAACGCGCCTGTCAGATATACATACTATGGTATTGATATGAGTCAATATAATAAGTACAATATAATAATAATATAGTTAGAATTTATTAGAAGTTTTTCATTTCATTTGAATAATAAAATATATTATAATATATTTGTCGTTATAATTTCTCCTAAAATGCTCCTAAGTGAGATATAGATTCTTATACGTTCTTATATGTGTATATACCTATTGGCATATATCAAATAAGTATCTCGTTTGTAAACTGGAGTTCGGTACACCGATATAATGATATAGATCACGTGGTATTTGTCACGTGATGTGATGATACTCAGGTCAACACGTGATTAGATGACGGCACCGTATTACCTAATAAGTACGCGATACTTATCGTATACGATATCTCAGACATACGCTATAGCGTATACGTTACCTAATTAATGATTACATATAATGTATTAAACATTACGTAATTCTATAATACATATAGAATTATGAGCGTATCGATAATATAAAATGTTCTTCGGAATATCGAGTATAAAGAAAGTGTATACAACAATGTGTATCATAGTGACAAATGTCCGTGTAATACATCGGTTCTACCATATGGCTGGGTAATACACGGACATTTTGTCAGTGTAATAGACGAATTATCTTACACAAAAATCTAATGGATATATTGATATTTAAGCATTGTTTCAAATGAGTCACGATTACGTCACATTGATTGATACATCGATTGCGTAACAACTGTTTACAGCGCTGCAATACAAACATCTTTGTAGAACTCGTTCAGATTCTCATCGATAGTATAATAGTCCGGGTATCCGATTTTCTCTTCTATATTATATATCTGGTCACGTGTAATATACGTATGAATAGTCACGTGGTACATGTATTCGTTAGTCACGTGATATTAGTAGTAATATTAATAATGTAATATCTATATTATACCGTAGTCGATATTTAAACAATAGATATTATTGTTTACTGAAATTAATAATATATTATTAATATTATAATTACCTAATTATTAATGAAAAGTTGTAATGATTATATTAAAAAAAGTAATTAAATAAACTAAATAAATAAAGTGTTGAACCATAATACAATAATGACTACACTGAATGACGTATACATGTAGTATTTCATAACCTGGTACTAACCTTCTGTTTAATTAGCACTTTAGAAGTAGCGTTAAGCCAGTCCTTCTCGTCGATTATCTTATAAATAGACTGTTTAATATTCGACACCATTTCTACAACCTATTTATAATTAAATATATATATTAATTTAGTTCATTACATTTTAATTTAAAAAAAATAAAATTAGTAGGTATGTATGATAACAAATATTCCTGTTAATATATTTTATAAAATAGAAATAAATTAAAGAAAAACATTATAATTTATTCATATATATATATATATTATAAAACCTATATATATATAAATCTAATGACAGAAATAAAATAATAAATTATAACCTATTTCGTTATTACCGCAAATAGGAAAATTATTTATAATAGAATGCGAGATTTCAAAATTAAAAATAAAATTATAAATAGTAATAAATATGGTTTCATAGAAACATCTAACACCTTAAGTATCTTAAGTATCTCATATAAATTTTCAACATTTTATCTTTTCCAAACATAATACAAATACAAAACTGCTATATTAAAGCTACTGTATCTGTTGATCTCAAAAGGTCTTTGATGTAGTAGATCATTCAATTGTTCTAAATAAATTGGAATACTGTGGATTTAGGGTCAATGATTTTCTAAAAAGTTATTTACTAGATAGAAAAATCATAACAAATATTAATAATACTTTATCATCCGAACGATACATAAGTTATGGTGTTTCACAAGGATCAGTTTTAGGCCCTTTATTTTTTATTATTTTTATAAATGATATATCTAATATTTACAATGATAGTGATAATATCAATTTAAATGTATATGCCGATGACACCTCACTATCTATATATGCTAATTCTGATTATGAAATAAGTGAAAATATGAAGTTATATGTAGGTAAACTTTTTCGTTGGTTCACTCTCAATAACCCTAAATTGAACATAGAGAAAACTAAAATATTGCCTTATTTCAATACAATTATTATGCATAGTATACAAATAGATAATGTGGATATTGAATTAGTAAACTATTATACATTGTTAGATATTACTCTTGATAGTAAACTTAAATATATATAACATATTGATTTGTTGTGTATTAAATTATCGAAAATTAGATATATTTTTAAAACATTATCCTTCATCAACTTATAAAACTTAATTTTATTATATAATTCTTTTTTTTTGTATCTAATATCTCTTATGGTATTGAAAATGGGGTGATAACTATGAAAATAAATATAAAAACTAAAATACAAAAATAGCAAACTTCTGCCTTTAATACATATGTCACATACAACTAATCTACTCAAATATAAACCTACTTATATTTTAAAATTTGACGACCTATTAATAAGTAGAAATATATTATTTCTCTATAATTTTATTCATGAAAATTATAATATTGATTTTAAATCAATCTTATTTCAATAAAGATAAAAGCAAATTTATGTTACCATTCATAAGAACAACCCAATTTCAAAGTACTATATTGTTTAGAGGTCCAAGACTGTATAATAATATAATGTTTGGTAATATTTAAAAAATAATTCTATAAACAATATAAATATGTTGAAAAGAGCCATAAAAAAATTATTTGTAGATACATATATTTAAACAATTTAAAACAATATATATTTTATAAAAACAGTATTTTAATAAAAATTAATAAATCAGTATTACAATTCGAAAAAAAGTATTATAAATAGTATTAAAATATAAAATTATTTAAAAACAGTAATTATTAAACAGTCATAATTTTGTTAATTATTAAAAAAACAGTATTATTTATAAAACGTACATATATAATTTGTTTATTTATAGTTGTCATTCTTAACTATTATTTTTATTTTTTTTCTATTCTACTTTTAAATTTATTATACATACATTAAATACATATTATCTTATATATGAATATGAATACATGACATGTATGGAATGTGACACATATACAGTAGTTATGTGGCACTGAATTGATCATCCCAGCAAACAGTAAGAGCAGCATAATAGCAGCATAACAGCAAATGCTAGAGCCTCAAATGTTTACATTGTGCTATTATGCTGCTATTAAATGTCTATTATGCTGCTATTATGCTGCTCTTACTGTTTGCTGGGATGGCTCCCTTAATTGATATATATGTTTATATTTGTCAGGAATATGGCGACATTGCATGTCTCACTATAGTGCACAACTTACTATCTATATATATATATAGATTGGCTGCTTTATTATTGTTAATGTCCTATCAACTGAGCGCCTACGGGTATGCCTAGTCCTCATGTCTACGTATCATTTGTCACTACTTCTATTCTTCCAGGATTCGATACATCATTGTTGCTAATTAAATTTAGTAAATGTATACTGTATTTTTTCAAATTAAATCTAATCTATTATAAAAACTGTATTTGTTCTTAGTTATATATTTTCTTATGGGGGTACCCCTACTTTTTATTTCAGTGTCATTTATTTTATTTTTATTTAAAAAATAATATTGAATTATTATTTATTATGTTTTATTTGATTCCGAATAAATATGCTGATATATGGCACTGCACATACTGTCAGGAGGTATCGAATCAATAAAGCTTATCGATTTCACTTATCATCCTTAGACTTTGTCTATAAACTGATGTCATTCATTCATTCATATATATTGAAATTGTAAATAAAGTCAATAAAGTAATGCATATGCATCAATATTGATGTACAGTTTTAAAAGTATTATTTCGAGTTAAGTTAATATGTATGCATAGTACGTATTCCTAATGCACAGAGTTATTGAGATGGTGATGTGGTTCTAGTAACTACTATAGTAGTATACTAATGATACGGCTAAATCGGTATTCATCTCGCACATGTAAACAACCACTGCGAGTATTTACGGATGGTACAACTACGCCCCTACTCACGCCCCATTTTCACGCCCCTTTATTAACGCTTATTACGTAACCATTTGTTTCGACTTCGCGTTGAATTCGTTGTCCGAGAACAGACGTCCTATCGTCCATTTGAAATTGTCGTTAGTCTTTTTGATGCAAATCTTCGATGTCGATATTTCATTCTATAGAATGTACATATATATATATATATATATATATATATATATATATGTGTGTTATAAAGTGAATTATATATATATATATATATAAATATATATATATATATATATCGAGTAATGTAATATACATATATATTGACGTGAGTTGAATTTAATCCAATTCCATCGTTATTACATAATAGATATATATGCATACACACATTTTGTAGGCTTCACTCTCGGTTAATTGCATATGCCTGGTCATATGTATATTTCTATTTTGTAATTAAATATGTTATCATTTGTATAAGTTGTTATTCGTTTTGTATTTTATATTTGTTATCCTTTATCAATTGTGTGTGTTTTGTTTACAATAAAAGGAACGCCGCTCAGTGAAATCGTTACACTATATATAGTTGTTACCTATAGGTTCTGCGTTTCACCGGGTTGGTACATATGTCATTATTTATTATTTTATTTATGTTATTATATTCAACAGGTCTTTGTCAATAAAGTTATATGAACCAGATTCACAGTGTTACAATTTGCGCTGTGAATAGGATACTGTTCGCGGCGCTAATGGTAACAAAGTGAATTCGTTCGTATATACTTTATCGAATCAAATACATGTATACAAATATAAATGAACATAATAACAATATAATAATAATAATAATAATAATAATAATAATAATAATAATAATAATAATAATAATAATAATAATAATAATAATAATAATAATAATAATAATAATAATAATAATAATAATAATAATAATAATAATAATAATAATAATAATAATAATAATAATAATAATAATAATAATAATAATAATAATAATAATAATAATAATAATAATAATAATAATAGTAATAATGATAATGACAATATGTACCAACCCGATGAGACGCAAAATCATAAGTGTATCGATCTCAGCGACATTCCTTTTATAGGAAATAAACGACACGAAATTGACATATAACACATATAAAATATAAAACAAATATATTGACGATAATAAATTGAAATACAAAATATAAATCTAAAAATGGCTATAAAATCAACCGAGAGTGAAGCCTAGCATAATTTATGTAAGCATATATATATATATCGATATTACGTAATGACCAAATTGAATTAAATTCAATTCGATATAAATGTATATTACATTAATTTAAATTTAATCGATATGTCTGCAGACTTCACTTTATAACATATATGTATATATCGTGTACAGTAGGATAGATCGGATTAGTAAATATGTAGTTTATTTCATAGAAAAGTGTCATCTCACTTGGAATAACTTTTCTTAATCATTTCAGATATAATAAAAAATTGAAAACTGACAACAATTCAAAAAACGATAAAAATATTTAAAAAATAATGGAATTACATTTGAAAAATATCAAAAAAAATTAAATCACATATTCATATTCAAGAATACATTATTTACAAGTACACGAGTGTACACTGTATAGTAGGTACATTGGGTACATTATGTTACTAACGAAACGGTATACATCGGAGTAAACGTTCTTCATGTGTTTCAGAGCCATTCTCCAATGTAAGAAGTTAGACATAGTTCTGTGGAGAAATACTGCGGTTAGTAACGCACACACACATGCGTACACACATACGTACACATACACAAGTACACGCATACATATATAGTATCCTATATACATATTAGGCACACTGAGTGTAGTATGACACTTTGCGATAGAGGCGCTGTAGTTGCCTACTACTAATTATTATTATTATTTATATTTATATTGATAATTATAATCAAATGTAATATAGTACTTGTACTAAAAATAATAGTTATACACACATATATATAATACAACATATCAACATTCCTCATAATGTTTCGGTTATTGTATTTAAATATATCTGAATTGAAGATATCACTCTATTTTTTTGACATATAATCTAAATCTATAGATATAGTGAGAAGTAGTTTCATTCTATATTGAAAATATCACTAGTTTACTTGACCTCTATATATATAGTATACTATATAGTATATTATGACTACTTACTAGTTCCATTATGTTACTTAATCGAGATAAGTGCTATTCGCCTATATATTGTTAAAATCCCAGCTAACAGTAATAGCCTCATAATAGAAACATAATAGCATAACTAATAGCAACATATTAATAGCATAGTAGACTTTTAATAGCAATATAATAGCAGAATAATAGTATTAGAAATTAATAGCAGCATATGCATATATATATATATGTTATAATAACTTTTAATGGCAAAATAATAGCAGCATAATAGCACAATGTAAACGTGCGAGGCTATTAGTTATGCTATTATGTTGCTATTATGAGGATATTACTGTTAGCTTGGATGCACTGCGCGACGCATAATGCAAGTGTGTTAATTGATTATCCACTTTCTTTATATAGATGAGGTACGTGCCTTTTTAATGGGTGTATATGGGTAACTGCCATATTATTCTTTTTACCACTCTTTTAGAATAGTTGCCCTCACAAACATACATATGGTTTTCATAATTGATTATATCACAGTCCTATGTATAAAGTATAGATCAGCAGACGATGTATTTTATCATATAGCTTTTCATATACGTTTACATGCGTATTTTTGTAATTCCCTCAACTTTGAAATCATTAAAAAGGTACCGAGTACACGTGTAGACTGTACACGATTACGTATGTGTACGTATGTATGTATGCGTATGTATGTTTACGTATGTATGACTGTACAGTGTACACTGTATGCTATGGTAACCATTTTTTGAAAGTTTTGCAATATCGTTCACAGTACAGGACATACACACCGTATAATGCACACGCGTATGCACGTATGTATACAGGCGCTTACGTACGTATGCGATGTTCTACACATGTCTATAGGTGCGCATTACCTGGCTAAAGGCGCTCGCTTGTTGATGCGCCGCATACGAGTGGCCATACTCGAGCTACTTCCTACAAATACTTACACTACATACTAATCAATAAGAGTAGACATATTGTTAGACGTTAACGTGATTTGTATATTATAATTATTACATGTAATATATTATATCATTTATTATTATATCATAACTATACATTTTTGTTATAAATGTATCCAACAAATTGTTATTGAAAGATTTATTGGTCAAATTAAAAATTAAAAATAAGATTTTGTTCGGTGATCCGGGTCTCTCCACACTCCCCGATACCTACACACACATAACCACTCGCACGTTACCTGTTGCTAGTGTTACTTATCAGCTCGAATAGGTTTTGGAGGTATCTGAAATCCTCCGTTTGGACCATGACACCTTCTAGGCTGGAAACCGTCTTATTCACCGCCTCCAAATTAGAATTAAAATATCTTAGCCAATCGAAATCCTTCATTGGGCAAATATAAATAGATAATTATATAGTAATAACATCGTTATTGTAGTGTATAGATACATATTTTGCAAAGGAGAAATATAATACGTAATCTTACTTTACGTAATCTAATACGTAATCTTACCGTATAATACATATCTAGCAACGTAATTAATATTAACTCTTGCCACTGCTAGCAGTTGTATCGAACTCACTGAAATCGATATAGTTTGCAAACTTTTTCTGTATAGAAACCATGCCCATGGGCAATGTTTTCATTGCTCTATTAAATACATATCAAATAAATTAGATTGTACTCGCTACCAAAATGTGTATACCATTTAAAACAAAATAAATAGTGAAGGGTGTATTAATCACATCAACATTATGTAGTACATTATGTAGTATAGATCTATATACATCGATGTATGAGAATAAGTAGCGGTTCGTAATCGTGATGTTAGCATTATGTTCTCCGCGTAATAATAACCTTCGCTGGGCCCGACAATTCCAATTTGTCCATGGTGAACGTATAATATCCTCCAGTGCCGATTACCTGTATCTGATAGTAGTGATATTAAGTTAAGGCTCTGTGCATAGTAACGCTTATACGCATCGCACTATTGCGTATTATTTAAATATAAGGCTCTATGTGTGTGTGTGTGTGTGTGTGTTATACTTTACAATCGTGTTACTGTACCATCGTATGAAATGCACTTACGTAATACCAACGCCATCACAGATAATCACTTGTAAACTACTAGGTGGTTATACACAAACATGCACGCGTACGAATACACACGCATACACGCAAACATACATACAAACACGCATAGTGGCTAGAGTAACGCAGCGAGTGTGTTATGAACACTTGACTCGTGACACCGATAACTCGATTATGATTGGTCGACGAACCTCGAAGAGCTTATATTCGAAATCGATAACTTTCAGCATCTGATTCCAGCCTTTTCTATTCAAGTTTCCAAATTTAGTTAACACTTGTACCATGAAGCGATGGTATTCATCTAGAGATGATGTATGTTCCGAAAAAAATGCACTATATCCTTTTCTTGTCGTTTCATGTATCTATAATGTATATATATATATATATATACATTATATATGTATATATATATATACATTTGTATTTGTATTATTATATACTTCACTATGATATTTATGTTTACGTTAATCATCGCCACCACTTCAGGCATCATCATCATCATCATCATCATCTTTATCATTATCACACGTATCACAATCACCACTGCTACCAACACCACCACCACCAATACCAACACCACCACCACCAATACCAACACTACCACTGCCACCAATACCAACACCACCAATACTAACACCACCAACACCAACATTACCACTGCCAACACTACCACTGCCACCACTACCACTGCCACCAATACCACTGCCACCAACACTACCAACACCATTACCGATACTACCACGACTCTCACTTTTGTAGTCATTATGATAGGATGGATTTTTCTAATTATGTATACAATTGCGTAATACTTATATAATCTAGTTCAATTGCAATTAAAGTTTTGATTTCAATGGATATGGATATGGATTTCAATGGATATCTATTGAAGTCAACAATATAATAGTAATACTGGTGAACTTGGTCAATAACAGTAGCATATTAGATTTCAACAATATTCTACACATAAAGAACAAAGGATTCATTGTATTTTTTAACACAATTATTAGTATTGACCATATCATATATATATATATATAAATATATATCAGTGTTCATTCTAGAGCTACCCAGCTACCCAAATTGGGAAGTGCCCTAATTGTGTGGGTAGCTGCCCTAAATATATAATTATATGGATTAAGTTTAATTATTAAGTTATTATTAATATACTTGTAATATAATTAATTAAAAGTGTTATATCTATAATTACAGGAATATATTATTTAATAAATGTCAGTTTTCCAATGAATATTTATAAAATGACGATTAAATGTGTTATTATTATTATATTATTATTTAAGTATTAAAATAATGAAGAATTTATTATTTAATAAATGGCATATTTTTAATAATTATTTGTAAAATGGCGATTAAATGTATTATTATTTAAGTATTAAAATAATGAAGAATTTGTATTTAATAAATGGCAGATTTTCAATAAATATTTATAAAATGGCGATTAAATGTATTATTATTATTCTATTATTATTTAAGTATTAAAATAATGGAGAATATGAATAATTTCTGTCATAACATTAGGATAAATTCATTATTTTTCAAATAATGGCGAATATATACTATTTGCCCTTTGTTATATCCGTTTGATATTTTATATAAACAAACAATTTAGATTCAAATGCAAATTAAATATGAAATATGATAATAAACTGCTTGATCTATATTTAGAATAATTTATTTTTAGATTGGGTAGCAAATTCACTACCCAAAATGAAAATTGGGTAGCAAACTTTAAATATTGGGTAGTGAATTTGTTACCAATTTATATTTATAATAATATATGAAAATTAATTCAATAATTATTTTTATTCCAATTCTATTTTTCCCAATATATATAAATCACGTGATTGTTTTATTTAAAATTCGTAATTTTTATATACTTATTCAAAATCCTATTTTAAAACGTAATATTAAAGTGATATTAGAGATATTAAAAACCATGAAAATATAAAAATAATGAAACATTTAATCACCAATATTATTAATAAGTTCACTGTTTTTTATATTCATAATAATTAAACTGTATACTTTTTAAATTTATTATAATCTAATTATTAAATTTAAAATTATTATTTTTATTATTACATTAATATTTAATAATATTATATTATATATTAATTATCATACTTATCATAATTATTATTCTTATATATAATATATAATGTTTAAAATATAATGTCATAAATATCGTGTATTATACTACTTATTAATTATTATATATATATTGAATTCAAAATCAACCGTCGTACGGAGTAGGTTTGCATGTTGATACATGAGCATGACATATTTTATATTGAGTTTATTATGATAAAATTGGTATCACCGGAAAGCTTATTAAATTATATAATACAATTCATATTATGTTTTTTTAAATTTGTATTTAAACAAAAGTTATTAACAAAAATGTGCAAACAAATTATTAAATTTTAATAATCAATACAATTATAATATACATTCTAATTAATTTGTTATATTATGACATTAAAATATCTTATATAAATTATATATAATAATGTGTACCAGTATGATCTAATAATATTAATATAGATATATGTATTTTTGTATATTTTTATCTATATCCTACCTATAAGTATTTTATGTATTTATAAGTATGATATATTATATATCGTTAATTTTATATATATATATATATATATATATATATATATATATATATAATATATAATTAATGAAAATAATTACTATATATATTATATATTTAGTATCTTATAATTTGTATTATATAGTTTGTTATATATAGAAACTTATTTATTTATATATTCCTATAAATACACGTCCATGTATTATAGTATTTAATGATAAGAATAACTAATCCTGCATACTTGACATAATAGTATACAGGTGTTTCTCGCGAAATATATCATTATGCTTATAATAATAATTATAATAATATGAAAGTTTAAATTATAAATATACTATTCGATTGATTAGTAATATTACCAATACATTTATATAAAAAAATAAGTATATATATAAGTTTGATAGAGTTATTATTACATTACTATAATAAATATATAATTATATATATGATATTACAATAATCATAATATTATAACTTATCAAGAACCAAATTACTTATATCAAATTACTCGAACACCCAATTTTAAAAATATAACTTCTCGACTACCTAATTTTCAATATAATATATCAACCATCTAATTTCCAATATTATAAGATCTCAACTACCTAATTTTCAATATTAAGACATATCGACAATATCATTTTCAATATTATAAGATCTCGACTACTTAATTTTCAATATTATAACATATCGAAAACATCATTTTCAATATTATAAGATCTCGACTACCTAATTTTCAATATTATAAGATCTCGACAACATAATTTTCGATATTATAAGATCTCAACTACCTAATTTTCAGTATTGTAACATATCGACAACATAATTTTCAATATTATAAGATCTCGACAACATAATTTTCCATATTATAAGATCTCGACTATCTGATTTTCAATATTATAACATATCGACAACATAATTTTCAATATTATAAGATCTCGACAACATAATTTTCAATATTATAAGATCTCGACTACCTTATTTTCAATATTATAACATATCGACAACATAATTTTCAATATTATAAGATCTCGACAACATCATTTTCAATATTATAAATGCTCGAAGATCAAATTTTTAATATCTGAATATCTCATGAATCAAATGTTGAGAGATTGAAAAAGAATTATTTGATATCAATGTATTAGAATTACAATTTGTAAATCATTTAATTGTAAACGAATAATAAGTAATCGAATCGAATACTTATTTGCTATTTATTTACATCTCTAATTCAAAAAGCCTCCTAAGTAGCTTTTTTAAGTAACAATTGTTACAGGTTTAAATTGCCTCAGGGTATAAGCGTCCATCTAATATATCATTTATCATAAATGAATTTATAAATAGATGGCGAAATTACCCATATATGTCATCCTACATTTTATTTAGTAAAATATATTTAAATGCCCTAAAATAATTTTTTTTTGGTAGCTTCCCTGAAACCTATAATAAATCTGATATATATATGTATTATCATCTAAACTATTACATTTCAAAATGCAGTATATAGAAAGATTTTCCGATGGAAAGATATTGCACTTAGGAAAATTTGTGTATCTCAATAATTTGAAACTAGCACCCATTGACAATATTTTTGACATTATATACATGATTCATAAATATATATTATTAATATTTATAAACCATCTAATATAATATTGATATTGTATAACACAAATATAAGTACATGTATTGCAATATATAAAAAAAATCGTATTTAAATTTCAAAAAAGATATAATTATTTTGTATTGATGTATTGTAGATGTTATATTTTAGAGTTTAATTATTGTATTATATGACATAATTTTATATGATGTATTGCCACCTTGTGGGAATATTTATTCATTAATTAGATACACGGTTTAGGTAGGTAATGCAATATCATTACTTCGTAATATCTGTGGTATATATTTTGTAATATACACATTGATACTGTGGATGCCGTTATCGAATGGAATTATTGTATGTCATTTATAAATACTGATTGCATATGAATTACTTAATTACCTTCAAAATCCTCGTCAACCCTTACATACTTTCAAATATTATTTCAAAATAAATTCATTAATTGTACCTGTACTATATATATATATATATATTAAAATATCCACCGCTTATCCAATATATCACCAACTGCTTTCAGTGTATTTAATATATCCTATATACACTTCGATAAATATTGTAGAATTATCAAATTATATTAGCAAAATTACCATTACAATAAAATCTCAGAAAGTAACATTTGATAATTTATCTAAATGTCACTATAAATAAAAAATACTCCACCCTTTAATATTTATATTACACCAAATCAACAACTATAGAATAAACTTAGCCTACTAACCCAATACTTATTATTACGCAAACATTAACACCTACTTCAATATCTCTTAATCATCTTCCACCATATTATATAGACTGGAATATCAATATTTCAAAGAAATTAATACAGAGTGTAATGATGACATCCTCAAAAATAATTACACTACAGCTTATATATATATATATATATATATATCTTCCCATCAATTCATTAAATTCATAATAATACTCTACGTTGACTTATACACATATTATTCAAACATAAGATACATTACATCACATGTATTCATACCAAGTATAATAGTGACATATTGCTTTAAAGGTTGAGTCCGCTATCGTGCAATAATGTCTACATCAATATCCTATTACTTCAAATCCACATTCTACCCCATGATAAATCACTCTGAATCTAATAACAAAATAAGTAACATGATTAACTGATAAAGACCACACCCTATTAATCAGTCAAACTGTAATACTTGGTTTTCCTCTTATTATACTTAATCAACTCTTAATATAGATGTAATTCCATTGTCTAACTGACTAAACGAATCGTTCCATTCATTTTCGTCTAACATACAATCACTTACATGTCTAGTATAATGTAATAATTACATACAAGAATTGAAATTTTAAAAACTCTATCCAACTCAAACTCAAGTTCACACAAATCACTTCCACACATTAATGCTTCCATTATAAATCAATTAGGAATAAATGATACTTTGTAGTTGAGTCATTCAATGAATATAAGTTAGATATCCTCTTCATCACAGAAACATGGCTTAACTTTGATGATATCACTAGTATTTAGTCATTAACCACACATATCCTATACTTTAGATTCTTGCCTAGATGATATTTACACTCCTATCAATGTTTCCCAATAATATCTTGTATC
>OZ025242.1:31343041-31370541 GCA_964019155.1 Osedax fenrisi
TTAGTCCATATCATATCTTAGTCCATAGCATACCTTAGGCCATAACATACCTTAGGCCATAACATACCTTAGGACATAACATACCTTAGTCCATAACATACCTTAGTCCATATCATACCTTAGGACATAACATACCTTAGTCCATAGAATACCTTAGTCCATAGCATACCTTAGTCCATAACATACCTTAGTCCACATGCATCGGATATCATGTTGTACTCGGTCAACAATCCATTGGCTAAGTTGTACAACTATTAATCCACTTCCCATATGTATATTGATATATCACTAAGTATCAATATATCATATGACGAAATATACTATACACACTATTATGTTATTACATGGCCTGCTCTTCTATTGTTCTAAATATCCACAACGTATCATTAAACGTTCCCCGTAACCCCGATATTAACCCCGATATTAACCCCGATATTCACCCCGATGTTAACCCGATATTAACCCCGATATTAACCCCGATATTATCCCCGATGTTAACCCTAATGTTAACCCCTATATTAACCCCTATGTTAACCCCTATGTTAACCCCGATGTTAACCCCTATGTTAACCCCTATGTTAACCCCTATATTAACCCGATATTAACCCCTATGTTAACCCGATATTAACACTAGCGATAAGTATGACTTACGCAAGTGCATGCAAGATTTGTAGTAATCCTTCATCTTAACAATGCTCTCTAGTTCGTCAGGCTTGCTCTTTTCCTCCAGTAGGGCTAATTGTAATATACATGCATTAGTTATAGTTTGTATGGGTTTGTATAGTATTTAGTGTATACACTATTGTATTATTGCATAACGTATAATTATTTTATATTTCACATTTTATAATATATATATATATATATATATATATATATATATATATATATATATTTAATGTAAATTAATACAGATACGATTTAACGATTACATTGTACATTCGTAATGATTGCAATTACATAAGTAAGCATAAATTGTTTCATAATATTAAACTTACGTAATAATATATTCAGTATACAATTGACTAACACGTATATAAAAACGTAAATAAAGTACATTTAAAGACGCAGACTTGCATAATAAGTTATTATTTTGCGTTCGGTTATTATTAATAACTGAATGTAGTAAGATGGCGTATACGATTATAATCTACATATAAAAACAATGGAAACTAGCATGGAATCAATTTAATTAGAACACTTATATGAAAATTTGTAATATTATGAAATTTTAAATTTTTCGATATATATTATACTATTATTATATAGATAATACATAGTTTGTAAGTTAATATTTAAATATTAATATATATATATATTTATATATATATATATATAATACTATTTACGATGAAAATGTAATCTTCGGGGAACCTTTTAGTTTGGCGTCAACGAATTCACTGATAATCCTAGTTCCGTGATGATACTTGCGATTGCCGATAGGGTGCGCGTATTCCCAGTTTCCGCACGCGTACTCGTAGAAGTTCTCGCAAGGATCGTATGACTCATCGCGAGCGGAGATAAGTCTAGCGGCTGTGTGTGTGTGTGTGTGTGGGTATGGCTACGAGGGGTGTATGGGGGTAGAGTGTGCGAGGGTGAGGTAATACGCGGGCGAGAGTGTGTTGCCTAATGTGAATACTGTACTACAATATCCGAATGCCAAGCCATATTTAAATGTCTGTACGGTATGCTATAGGATGACACACCATTACAACACCGATGAAAGTGAAACATGGATTGATGACTCATTTCATTAGTTGTAAAAGGTTACGACCCGTTACCAATTTGTGAAAACAAGCTGTTACTGTAGCTATCTTAATGTATTATACGTTACAATGTATACTCCATTACCACGATTAGATGTATTATAAACGGGTTGCAGAATATTATAATATTCCAAGTATACTTTAAAATGTCTCGCAACCAATTACCTACATTTAAAGAGTATTGGTAAACACGTTATTATGATACTATTACACATATTCACATACGTACACACACACGTATACATTCACGTACTATAGTTGTTAATGGGTTTGGAATGCTTTTGTAGTTTAATTTTTTCTGAAACGCTAAATTAATCTGATAATGAATACATATACTAAAATGTCTCGCAACCAATTACCTACATTTAAAGAGTATTGGTAAACACGTTATTATGATACTATTACACATATTCACATACGTACACACACACGTATACATTCACGTACTATAGTTGTTAATGGGTTTGGAATGCTTTTGTAGTTTAATTTTTTCTGAAACGCTAAATTAATCTGATAATGAATACATATACTACAATGTTAGTATATACAAATACATATACTACAATGTTAGTATATACAAATACATATACTACAATGTTAGTATATACAAATACATATACTACAATGTTAGTATATACAAATACATATACTACAATGTTAGTATATACAAATACATATACTACAATGTTAGTATATACACATTATTGAATCCACTAGTCAATCATATTATTATTTCTAAACAATTAATATTTTATTTCAAATATGATCATTAACAAAATATCAATTTGGTTTCATAAGTGGAAAACCTTAGTATTACAACGGAATATACAAATGTTTAAATATTATCAAATGAATTGAATTGAATCAAATTTATTGATATAATACATTTTATTTAGTAAAATCATTTGATATTGTTTACCATAAAACATATTATCAAACTAAAGTCATATAATAATAAACTAATATATATATAATAGTAATAAAATGCTTTTATAATTTGTTATCGAATATACCTCAAAGTATACGAGATTTTTGTTATTGTCTTAATATATATATTTACTTAGTTTTAAATTCGAGATCATTACACACCTCTCTATTATATACCAACAATAGCATAACAATATGGTGCTTATGCAATATTGCATAACAATTAATTAGAATATAGCGATAAATAATAAAAAAAGAAACCATTATATAACATAATTTACAACAATTCTAATTTCACTTGACAGATTACTGTTTATAGACATATATAGACATAATAATGTTGAAGATGGATGACACACATATGCTAGATCACCATCGACTTATGTAGAGTGGTCTATGCCAAACTTATCAGTTCTATCATAAATAATATTCATAACATCATAACTTATATATACATATATATATATAAATATCACGTGTCCATTCTATAACTAATTGTAATTAACAACCATGTCAACATGTAAGTTATGTAATCTCAATGAATAAAGGGGCGTATGTAATATCAATAAATAAAGAAAATCGATGACATGTATACCATCTAGCTACATTTGATTGACAGGTGATGACTTACTTACGTCGTATAATATGACAACACTGCCACTATGTATATAGTAACCTGCTAATAGACATGTGTTCGTTGTACATGTTCCAGGGTATTCTTTCTTTATCACTTTACGTGTATCTTCAAACTTATCTATAATAATTCAAGCAATAATTTATATATATATATATTAACTGTATGGATTGCTCAGTTGGCGTAGGAAACACTAGCAGTAGGACACGGGTTCGAGCCTCGTCCGGGCCATTAATTAATTTTATAAAATAGGTCTTAACATATTATTTAGAAGTGATCTTATATAATAGTGAGAACTTCATCTAAGTTCCTGGATAGGATTAAAGGATTCCACTCCACCAAATAAAATAATAATAACAATAACAATATATATATATATATATATATATATATATATACATATATCAAAGGTTTGATGTATTCTTGTTCAATATTTATTGATATAGATAAGTATTCATTAATGATAATATATGTCCTTCAATCGAACATATACTGGTAATTAGTACCTATTTAGTCGCAGTTAATATTATAATATGTTTACACATTATATATGTAGATTTTTAAATATACACGATATTGCTATTATGTATATTATAAAAGGTGTATTTAAATTTCATGTATACATTATTTAATCGTGTATTCGACTTTTGTATACGGTATTTTATAATTATATAATTGGTGTAATTTATAAAATTAACATAATTCAAAAGCGAAATGATTGATTCGCTAGATTCGCTATTATCGTAGATGGTGAGTCATCATATTTAGTACATTTAAATATCGACTATATTCATATATGTTATATTTATAATGTATTAGTTTTAAAATTTATGTTTATTTTGTTATTTTTTATATCAATATAATACCTATTAACGTATATCGTTATATTATTATTATTATTATCATTATTCGGGCGGTTATTCATGAGTGTAGATGTTTCGGCTTAACGCATCGCTACTAACTGACAGGAGAATTCATGTAGATTATGTAACCAATGGAGACTGCAAAACAAGCACCGAGAACGATGAAACCTATAAGAATACTTCTGGAACATTTCGTTCCCGGTTTAACCGCGCCGACGCCGGGTTCTTCGTCGCTATGGATTACGTAATCAAGTAGGCCGAAGTACAGGGTTATGGGTGGGGGTTGTCATTTCGGGGGGTGGGTTAGTGTATCGATGAATTCAAGATTATACACATGTATATAATGTATACGTGTATACGATATACTATAGCACATTAGCAATACTATGCCTCGGTAGAATATCGAATAAGTACACACATATGTATACGCGTACGTTATCATTCTCATCCGCTCTGTATATATGTGGACATTATAGTGAATATACTTATGAATTAATGAAAATATCAGTGCACTGACACTAGTCTGAACCAGTGACACTGACACCAATCTGACACTATTATTCGTGATTATTGCGTAATATGTTATTTGCATGGCGAACGTCGATATGTTACGTGATGTTATCGAAACAATAGATTACATAACGAGACAACCATGCTATTATGTAACCCTTACGTTACTGTATTACGCAACACTCCGATATATGTATAATTATGATGATTATTATTATATACAATAAGTTATTTAACACAAATAATTGTTTATCTTTGAACCTTGCTATTATATCAACTACAAAAGTTTCTCATATATATTTTCGTTACATGAGTTATAACTAAATATATATATATATATATATATATATATACAAATCAGGAGTTATAATTTCAGCGTAATTCAAATAGGCACCTACCACTACTACTACTACTACTACTACTACTACTACTATACTACTACTACCAGCCCTTATTAAGGTATATATCTCTACATATCTGATGTTGTGGATACTTTTACATATAGTATACTATATGTAAAAGTATCCACAACATCAGATATGTAGATCACCTATAGGTATGTTATAGTCATCCGTTCACCATTACACAATCACCCAGTTAACCATTAAGTTATCTTTAACCCATTATTCAGTTAAGCATTAAATTACCCTTTAACAAGTTATCTAGTTAATCATTAAGTTACCCTTTAACCAGTTATCTAGTTAATCATTAAGTTACCCTTTAACCAGTTATCCAATTAACCATAAAGTTACATTCAAACTGGAGTTTTAATAAGTACATTACACTAGTAATATTGATATCCGATGGTTACCTGTGTACTTTAGCCATGCGATAGTGTAGTGATGCTGCTGCGAGTCAATAAAATATGTGTTCACCAGTACCAGGAATGGGCGAGGGGTAGAGGTGGGGTAGATCGGGGTAGTGAAGATATCAACTACTAGCGATCGAGAGCTAACGACGAAGAGTGCCAGAGAAAACACTATCGCCAGCGAGTTGATGAGACGTATAAGTGGTTTCCGAGTATTTAGGTTTATATACGCGCGTATATTCTATAGAGAAAGCGGTCACGTGCTATTAGCAATCAAGAAATGCCGACGTTTTTATACCGCAGCTCTCGTACCCTAATCGTAATATATTACAGTGTAGCACTCGAGCGTCGTCGTCGTCACGTATAGGTAGGTATACGATAGGTATAGGGGTAGGTATAACGATAGGTATAGGTAGGTATAGGGGTAGGTATAGGGGTAGGTATAACGATAGGTATAGGGGTAGGTATAACGATAGGTATAGGGGTAGGTATAACGATAGGTATAGGGGTAGGTATACGATAGGTATAGGGGTAGGTATAACGATAGGTATAGGGGTAGGTATAACGATAGGTATAGGGGTAGGTATGGGGGTAGGTATAGGGGTAGGTATAGGGGTAGGTAAGCACACGATGACTCACTGTTGCGTACTAGTGATGCAATCTATCTATCGATAAGAACTCGCAGACATGGCCCCGTTACAGGTATATACGAACGCCTACGTATGCGGCTATATTCGTGTGTGTGCGCGTGTGTGTGTGTGCGTGTGCGTGTGTGTGCGTGTGTGTGTGCGTGTGTGCGTGTGTGCGTGTGTGAGGTGCGGGTACGCACACCGCAATAGACCTTAACAGATAACACATCGAATGCGGTTTCAAGAGAGAAACCGCAAACGTGTTGAATATTATCTATCTTATCGCTCTTATAGCTCGTGTGTATGAAATCCTATACGATATGGAACTGTCAATCAAAGTGAACGTTTCGTTAATTCGTCAATCCACCGATGGGAAGTTAATGTACTATTCACGAAACGGGTTTTTAAGTATAGGTATTCGATATACGATAATGATCATTACAAATACAATTGTTATGTCACCATCTATTATGTCACCTATTATGTCATCTGTTATGTCACGTATTACGCGATATAATATAAATAATGAGATGAGTGTTTTTTTAGTTTAACTTTGGGAAAATTAATAATCCATAATAATAATAAATTCAACTATATATCGTAATTGACGGAAAGAGTACTTTTTCATTAAATGTATTAATACAAAATAATTATTATAACATATCATATATATATATATTTACATATTCGTATAACCAGTATACAAATGTCACGTGGTATACTTACCCCCCCCACACCCCACACCCCCACACCCCACACCCCCACCACCCAACACCCCACGCCCCACACCCCACACCCCACACCCCACACCCCACACCCCATACCCCACACCCCACACCCCACACCCCACACTCGAGGTCCGTTATCGTTAATACAACTACTACACTATTACACTATCTCAATACCTGTAGGAACATATATGTTCCTACAGGTATTGAGATAGTGTAATAGTGTAGTAGTTGTATTAACGATAACGGACCTCGAGTATATACGGGTGCAGATATTGGGTTTGTGTCTACTATGTAATGTGTAGGTAACAGTAAAACTAATATATTAGTTGTATATTAACACACTATAGTGTGTTACTACATTATAATATATTGAGGATAAGAATAGTTATTGTTATTGTTATTTGTATTTGGTGGAGTCCTTTCATCCCATCCAGGAACTTAGATGAAGTTTTCACTTATAACCAATATGGCTCTAATGTCCCTTCGAAACCGCTCTCATGTTAAGGCATCCATGGTTTTAACGAGAGCCGATCATTTATGTATACACAATTATATAAGATCGCTTCTAAATAATATTTTAAGACCCATTTTATAAAATTAATTAATGGTCCGTACGAGGCTCGAACCCGTGTCCTGCTTGTGTGTCTGATGCATAGTAATACTATTTTTAATATTATTAATCATTTATTAGAAGTTATTTTTATAATAATATAATATAAAAAGAAAGAAATAAAAAGAAAAATATTCAATATCTTTTTACTTCTTGAAAGGGCTTCAAATTAAGATGTATATATTTACTATTTGAATGGACCTTTATTAAAAAACAAGAATAGCTCATCGATACAGTCAACAGATAATCATATCAACTTGTATACACCGTGTATTATATTGTTGATGAGTGTACGAACAGGCCACGCCTACTATTAACACCAATCATTGCGGCCTATCACAATGTATTGTCGTTATATAATACCACATGATCGATACATTAAGTACACTTGTGTTACTAAACGTGAAGCCTTTAGTTACTGACTTATACCTAAGCAATGTATTGATAAATAACATATAATAGTCTAACCCACACCTAGCCCACACCTAACCTACACATTCAACCTAGGATATCGTCGATGGAATTACCCGCGAAAAGATGCTGCCATCCTATAGGATATATCCTTGTAGTATCGTCGACGAAATCACGGATATTATCATCGCTATCACTTATGTGTGGAATAGGCTTAACGGTGGGAGAAACTAAGACAAAATAGCCTACATGTCTAGTATCAGTGACGTGAGACTACTTAGTTAATAGGTACATGTGTACCTAAACTGCGATCAGATGTTTACCGGCATGCACCCAGTTATAAGCGTGTGGGTAGATGTTGTGTTTACCGTGAGGTTCGTCAACATCTTATTATCTGACGATTTGAGCTCTTGAGTTGTTTAATGGTATTCACTTTGTTGTACACTACCTTTAATCAGACGGATACATTATATAGTATAAGTTATGTATCCATGTTAATCGTAGCGTGACTTATGCTGTCAATCCGATACTGCATGACAGGCTGACATTTAACACTTACTGTATTCATGGAGAAGTGACCTATAGGATATAATATATCCGTCTACTTAGTGCGACAACATCATAAGTTGGTTAAATCCAACCGAATATTACCTAACCGAGTCCTATGATTGGCGGAGAACGACCTTGACATATGATAACGCAGCGGTCAGATAACGCAGCGGTAAGACGGTCCCGGGTCTTAAAGGATTAAAAAGTAAGTAGTACAGTTACCTCGTGGTGCGAGAGACACTTTCCACTTTAGATTACAGGTTAACCGTTATCGATAGTGAACATGAGATAAGAGGTTACCATGACGACCGCATCACTTATAATTTAACGTATGGTTGCTCGCTATGTAACCGGATATACCACGTGTAAAGGTCGTGTAACGTGTCGCAGTTTAACACCGGTATAATAGTGATGGTATTGTGGGTCTAGACTTTGTCACGTTGGAGACGTGTTCATTGTTAACTGTAATTTGCATGTATGTATGTATATATGTATGTGTGTGTATGTGGGTGTATGAGTCGTGTGTATGAGTATGTGTGCCGTGTACACTAGGAGATGATTACTCAGACTGAGATAACGGTAACCGTGTTCACATTGACTGCGAAATCCATCTACTTCATTTATATCCTATAGGATATATTACAGGTTTCTATAGTAACTTCTATAGTTTCTATAGTTCACATTTTCTATAAATTAAAAATAAAATGTGTAAATTATATAATTAATATCTATATATATATATATATATATATATATATATATATATATATATATATATATATACGATAAATGCGTTTACGTTAAAGTGGTATATTAATAAAGTGTTATATATAATAAATATTAATGTAAATGTTTATGTAATAACAATATATATAACATTGTATAGTTATACTAATATTATAAATATTAATAGTATTTATATCTAAAAGAATTGTGATCGATCTACATAGATAGCTAAATAACGACGAGTGATACACATGTGTGATGATTCATCAGTGATAATTACATAACTTATAACTATTATTACACCCTTTCTAGTCGGTGACGCACATATCATCTCGTAAACATATCATCTAGTACTTAGTGATACGTACATAGGTTAGTCTCAAGCAATATCAATCAACTTATGCGGCTTACTTTGTAGAATAGTTGCGTTTTTATATATCATTTTTAAATATACTATAATATCAAATATAAAATCTAATGATTCGTTATTATTACAGATTTTAAAGTGGGGAATTATTACTTTATTTTTGTTTGTTCTGTATTATATTTTGTTTTATGTATATTTTGTATATATGTTTCAAATTTATTATATTATTAAAATACAATATTAATAATTTAATATTATTTCAGATTATATTGATAAGTATTATATTGTTTGTTTCGTAGTATTATTGGTTTATTTTGTTATTAACGTTTTCTGTTTGTGTATATACCTATAGGTATTATGGTTTATTTTATGTGGAACTTGTTCTGTCTGTAGGGGAAAGTAACCGAATACGGACAGTGCCCGAATACGCATATAACACTCTCGGTATATCATAAACCATAAATCCTACAAAAAAATGTTTAATTAATAAAATATTCATAATTATATAAATAGTCTAACAATGTATTTTTATTTTTTTATTATTCAAAATATTGCTGATATATCCAATAAACTGATTTTTTTATTACGTTTTTAAATTTATGAAAAAAAATGTCAACTTAAAACCTTCTCAAGAATATAAAAATGTATCGATATAAAATAGAACATTATATTATTAAAAAAGCATTCTAAAATTATATATATAATTACTTTATTTGTTATCAAATATTCATTAAGTTATAAGCATATATATAGAGGTCATATAAGTTCCTAATACGGACACTCTAGATGTATTAATACGGACACCCTATAACTAATCAGCGCGCAGCGTATGCAGTTCATACTATGAACCATTCTGATATTCATAAAATTCGCGTGCGTTATAATAATAATACCACCAATAAAGATAAATCTAATTTTTATATTATTTAGATACTTAAATTGTATTATTAATAAAAAAATAATAAAAATAAATAAATTAATAACTAATTAAATTAGAATATATTTGTCATAAAATTAATTATAAATAATTTAATTGTAAATTGTCTGATTGATTCATCAATACTATATAGTTTATCTAGTGGTATATAAGGTTTCTGTATTATAACACAGGGTGTCCGTATTCGGACATGGGTACCGAATACGGACACCCTCGTTATATATGGAATTAAAAGTTTACATTTTAAAATCATAATAATATCTATAATCATATAATTTGAATAAAAATAATGAATCATAAAATGTTAAGACCATTTACTGTTAAAGTATCCGTATTAGGTTAATTTTCCCTATATATATATGTTTAAAATTTATTATACAATTAAAATATAAAATTAATAATTTACAGATTTTTATAAGTATTACATTATTTGTTTGTTTAATTATAGTATTGGCTTATTTGATTTTTAACATATTTCGTTTATAAAATATTTAAAATTTGTCATTTAATTAAATTTATCATTTAAAATAAAATAAATAAAATATTAAAATATATAAATAATAATGTATTACTATTACAGGTTACAAGTATAATAATAATTCAATATAATTAAAGTAGAATTTTAATATTTCGATCCATTTACAAAACAGTGTATTATATTTTTATTTTCGATTATTTTTACTTTATAATTTATTTCTATTTTCGAATATGTTTCATTTATTTTTACGGTAACTGTAAAACGTTTTAATTTATTTATTTTGTTAATTTCGTATTATTCTTTGTTTATTTCTATAACGTATGTTATCATTAGCAAATATTTATACTTTATATTTTCGATTATATATGTTTACTATGTAGTTGCTTAAATAAATTATCAAATGAACTCATCTCATTTTAATAAATTCCCCAGGATTATAAATAATAAAAATGTCAAACAAATTAAAAATAAACTATATTTGTATATACATGTATATACGCAAATACATAGTAGCAAATATACAAGTAAACTTAATTACATGCAACCACCTTATGTTTATGTAGTATCCTATTGCATTTTATACTCATTTGCAAACTATTTATTTTTATAATATATTTATTATTTTATATAATAGATTTCGCCATATCTTTATTATTATTATATTATTATTATTATTATTATTATTATTATTATTATTATTATTATTATTATTATTATTATTATTATTATTATTATTATTATTATTATTATTATTATTATTATTATTATTATTATTATTATTATTATTATTATTATTATTATTATTATTATTATTATTATTATTATTATTATTATTATTATTATTATTATTATTATTATTATTATTATTATTATTATTATTATTATTATTATTATTATTATTATTATTATTATTATTATTATTATTATTATTATTATTATTATTATTATTATTATTATTATTATTATTATTATTATTATTATTATTATTATTATTATTATTATTATTATTATTATTATTATTATTATTATTATTATTATTATTATTATTATTATTATTAGTATTATTATTATTATTATTATTATTATTATTATTATTATTATTATTATTATTATTATTATTATTATATTATTATTATTATTAGGTTTTACCTATAACTCACTTCCGAATACTTTTTTAAAATTGTATGTTATTGAATAAATAAATTAAATAACTACTATAGTAATATGCTTACTTTTGCTTAATTTCGAGGATGGCCTTGTCAGTCTACTCGAGCATCAGTATGACACAGCTTTCTCCAGACATCCCTATCCAGCATGCTGGTTCTTATTTCTTCCTACTCATGAAGACCACAATCTTTCTTCAACATATCAACATAGCTTATTCTTCTGCGGCCACGACTTGCTTTACCTTGAGATGGTTCCCACAGAATCAGGGGGTGAACTGAGATTTCAGGATGGCGTACACAGTGTCCAGCCATTTTCATCAACATAATCAGATATTAAGGCTATATCATCAGCAAAATATAGGTCAGTTAGAACAATTGGGTGCACTAAGTAATATACTACCACTAATACCTACTAATATAATTAATTACAAATCAATACCATTATATTATATACTATTATAGTATTGTGATAAGTAAGTATGAATCGTTTATAATGTAGTTGTAAATAATATAAATATTATATACCAATATATCACTAGGAAATCTCTTATATTTAATATATTATACTAGTAATATTTACGCAGTATGTAGGATATATATATATATATATATATATATATATATATATATTACTTATATTTTAATTTGTATTGATATTAAATAAACAAATTGTAGTTCATATAATTAAACACGTATTGCTATTTATTAATTGTTTGATCGATTACTTTTAATGTTACAGGCTAAGGCATATATGCTATATATATATGGTATATATAAGGTATATATATACCAATTCCTATACCTATACCTATACCTATACCTATATATATATATATATATATATATATATATATATAGGTATTTGTAAGTGGTACGCAAGTCAATGATTATTGAACTATTGATAATTATTTCATCTAATTATGTATCCACTTTAAGTATTCTAACGATATAAATGATATCCTACATAACTATATGATCGTTATTGAATTCATACAGTTGTCACACGGACGCACACGTATATGAGAAGATCAATGGCGGTGAATACATTTGATAAATAAAGATATGTGTAATGTGTTTTATTTATTTTAATATTATTTTATATTATATAATATAAATTACGAATACAATTATAAAGAATATTTAATCATGTTAAATAAAACCTATTATATATTCATTTATGCTATTATTTTAATATTACACCCCCTTTTTTGTTTCTATTGATTTATTGGACTTATCCAATGCTTCATTGGCGAATAAAAGCCTTCTTTCCGAGGGGACCATATCAAATATAAAACTAAAATAGTCAAGTTATATGATATCAAATACATACTTAATTAAACATATATTTAAATATATATTGATTAAATATTATATTTAAATTTAGGGCGTGATATAAGAAAATATATAAATTTAATATAAAAAAATAATTACAATACTTGTGCATACCTATTTATAAAAATTGTAAAAATGTCAACTAAAATAAGTGATTATACTATATATTATATATATATATATATATATATATATATATATATATTATCAGCTATCTGATATAGCAGATTATTTACATTTTTCAGATCTTATATTTGAATTTTAGGTTTAATTATTGATTAAATTAAAGGTTATATAAGATTATTATTATAATTTTAATAATTATTTTTTTGAATTTGTTATTAATTATATAGATATTTGGTGAAATATAGAATTTATATTAAAAAAAACTAAAATTATAAAATATTTGCAGACTATAATTCCAAAATTGTATTAAATTCAATATTAATTCCTTTTAAATTATTAATATACATAATAAAATATTATAATAATTTAGATAACAAATAAATAAACAAAATAGTATACTTTAATATTAGATTACATGTAAATATTCATGGAATACAAAATATTTAAATACAAATACAATATAAAATCTAAACTGCATATGTTTTCTAATGCGTCAGATACACAAGTAGAATGCTGGTACAAGTGCAGCCCGGACCAATACAATAGGTCTTAGCATACTATTTGTATGCATATTATAAAATAATTAGTTATTTTTTTAACAGTTTTAATATTTATTTTTATTAAACGGTATTAAAATATATGTCATATTGATAGTAACAATTATTTATTTTTCTCTTTCTTTAATATTTAATTTGAATGCCTATTCACGAATCACAACTTTTATTTCGGTTCTTGTTAAAACAATGGATGTATTCGCAAGATAGCGGCTTCGAAGGGACATTAGAGCCATATGGTTATAAGTAAAAAATGAATCTAAGTTCCTGGAACATAAACATATATAAATGAAAATCATAAATTAATGTTTTATAAAAAGTGAAATATGGAATAATTAACAAGTTTTAAAGTATAATGAAACTACCGAGTGCATTGATAACGATATTCATACACCTAAACAGTATAATAGTGTCAACTTATATTATGTTTTCTTTTAAATTGAATAAACCATAGCATAGTTTATGAAAATAGATTAACCACACATGGGTTACAGCCCTACAACCAACCTTCCATGCGATGTGTCAACAACGAATTTACCAGTTTGATGAATCCTATGTATTTGTTCGGAAATGTATCTTTTTAATATATAAAAACCCTCACCATTCTTGGATAAAGTACTTTCAATAAAATTGTTTGTAAAAATTATTAATATTCTACTTTTATTTATTAATATAAATATATAAATAATAAATATTATAATATATTTTAATTCGTATCTACCATGATATATATTTCGCGGGTGAATATATATTAATGAATAGAAATTACTAATTACTATATATATAGTACTATACACTATAGTAATTATATATACACTACTTACTTATTATATAGATATAACGTATAATAGATCTAGTTATCTAGAATTGTTGTTTTATCAGTGTAAATTGTAAATCGTAATTAGTATAATATATTAGGCTAGTGAAGCCTACATACTATGAATTCCACGTATACGTTTATTTGTTATACTCATATATGTATTATATGTGTATTATATGTATATTATATTTGTGAACTAAAGAGTGTTTGGTAATATTATTTGTAGCAATAGTTTCTAATATGGCGACTTGTTCATAAATTGAAATCGACCGACTTTTAAATAACATTGATATATGTACTAAAGGATAACGTATTATCAATTACTATTCCATTATTATGGACTGTACAGATGGCTTGATATTATAATATATACCTTTAATAGTTACAGTGGGGAAGACAATATGTACATTATAGCATATTAAGTAATTGGGCTTCGGAGGTTTTAAGGATATCATATTTATGCAGTTATGCAATCAAGAATTTCAGAATTATAATTCATCGCAATAATAGGAAGTTTTATAAATAGTTGAATATCATCAGCATATATATGGTGCTCGCAATGCGTTGCTCATTTCGAGACCATTCAACGATGGTGTCTTGCCATCGAGTCATAGGACGAACTACTCCTTGTCTGCCTTTGATGGTACCTTTCAGAATTGTTTTCACCATGGTATTCGATCTCGTGATGTGATCATACCATTTCAGTTTTCTCTCAATAACCATCGCAAGTAGTTCTGAATTTAGATAAATTTAACTTGTGAACCTTTTTCTTACTTCAATGTTTGTTAATCGATCTTTATAACGATGTTGAGAAGTTTTCTTAAACATCGCATGTAAAGTGATTTGATTCTGCGTTGAAGTACTATGTTTAATGTCCACGTTTCGCACGCATACAGGAATATTGACTGCACTAGTGATCGCATCAGTACGATCTTGTATTGTATAGCTATTGAATTGCCATTCCACATGGTGTTCAGTTTAGTTAGCGCTGTGATAGAATGTGCGATTCTGACTGGTATATCAGCTTTCGATTCTGTATCATCTATGATACTTCCTAGGTATCATCTGCAAATCTTAGGTTTGTGAACTTTTTTCAGCAAATCTGTACGGAGCCTTCGTGTTTTTCCAGCATTTCATTCGTGATCTTTTCCAACATAATAATAAAGAGTTTCTGACAGAACAGACATACCTATCTTACACCAGTTGTTTTTTTAAACCATGTTCCTATATCACCATTAATATATACTGTACTCGTTGCTTTGCATAATAGATTCTATATTGTTTCAATTAGTTTAGCGTTGGTGTTATTTATTTCATGGCAGCCCATAGTGCTTTATGCCATATTTTATCGAGAGCTTTTTTTAAATAAATAAATATAAGATATAATTGCTTTTATGTAAGGAATATTTTTCCGAAATTAATCTTAGGTTGACATTAGTTTCGCTAGAACTTCTATCAACTCTGAATCCCGATTGTTCTTCGTTAATAAATTCTTCAGTGGTATGTTGTAGTGTACACAAGATTACTTTCAGAATAATTGTACTTGAGTGTGAGATAAAACTTATTGATCTATAGTTCACATTTTTGATGACTTCCTTTCATATGTAAAGTAATAATTAACAATCTAGTCCTCTCTGATGTCTAGGTTTCCGTCTCCCATAGTATTTGATTTCAGTAGTTCCGTGAGTTGATTATCATATCATGGAGATTTACCAGTATTTATTATCTGAATAGAAGCTCTAACTGCACATCTAAAATAGGGTAGCTTTCCTGATCTATGGATTCGTGTATTTTTAATGGTGTCATATCTTTGTCAGCGATGTGTATAAATTTATACAGTTCTGAGAAATACTGTGTCCATTGTTGCAAGACTTGAGGTTTTATCTGTGATACATTGTCCATTTTTTCTTGTATATTTACATCTATTTTGACTTTTTGTATTGTTGAATAATTTACTATTTGATAAGCTTTCATTGTTCTAAGTTCACACATGTCTAGCAGTTCATCTGTTATCCAATTATTATTTTTCTATCTGTATTCACAAAATATTATTTTTGCCGTATCTAAGATTATCGAATTAAATTATGAATCATCTCATCTTTGTTCACAACATTAATTGACTTGTGTTCATTTATATTTTCCATGATCATATTTTTGAATAGTTTATTTGTTAAGTGATTTTTCAGTTTATCCAGGTTGAATTTATTTCGAGCAAATTTATTTGTTTTCTCTGGAATTTGTAAACGTAGATCCAAAGTCATCATTACCATGTTGTAGTTACTACCAATGTCAGCTATCTTGAAATTTAAATTTTGTTGTATATAATATTATTGAAATATTAACTATTATCTTTAAAATTATATGTAAATCATATTAATACATAAAATATAACTATAAAATAAATACTTTTAAAAGTACATCATTTAAATAAATATAAAAATAATAAAAACAAATTTAATAAAATATAAATTAATCGTCCTAATTTAATTAATATAATGTTGTTTTTGAATTCTAAAAGCTAAAATTTAGAATATTATATATATACATTTAAATAATAAATATTCATGGTTGGATCTATAATTATGATAATATAATGTGATAAGTTATCGTCTGTATATATGATTCATACATTTTTCATATTGTAAATCTTTAGAATATATTTACTCAGAATAATTATGTTGACTAATTGATTTCATTCAAACACTAGAAATTCCTTCAATAATGCTTTAAATGAATCAACATTTTCAGAAAAATTATAATATATATATATATATATATAAATATACAATATATACTTTTTTTAAATTTAATAATTAGCAAATTTTAAAATATTCATAATTTTATTTTTTATTTTCAACATAATAATAATTTATTAGTTTAAAATAATTTATGTTAAATATTTTCATATTGCAAGTATTATAGGTCTATATAATACCTATCATTATATTGAATATTGTATTGAGTAAAAAAAAAGAAAGTTAATACACATTTGGTAGACCACTATTTATCTTATTTCATACAAGTAGGATTTCCTTATTTCCTACACATCTATTTATAGAACATAGATCACCTATCCTAGGTATAATTCATTAACGTATTCACATTTAGTAACACTACTGTACTTAGTTTCTAAGGGTACGCGGTATTATATAACACAGCTATTCTATGTAACGTAACACCACCATGATATATCTATAGCTGACATACCTACACGTTGAATGGTTGTAGGCGTGGCCTGTGCATGCAGTCATCAAAGAGATACTATATAGCATAAACAAGTTGACCTGTTTACTTTATCGATGAGGTATTTTTATTTTTTATAATCATTTTGCGTTTTTATAAAAGTTAGGTATACCACATGACAGGTTATACCACAAGAAAAAAAATTACTATTTGTTTTGTATTATGTCAGACTCTCGCAGTCATTTATAAGTCTACGACTTCTTGATGGGTGTATTTGTATCCGCTATTATTATACGTGTGATTGAATAAATAAATATTATATTATTTATATATATATAACGACGCACTACTCAATGACTCACTAACACCTACGCACGCACATACGTACTCGCATTCACACACCTCGCACGTATACACCTATAGGTAGGTTATATATATATATATATAGGTAGACTATAGTCTACCTATAGACATATATGTCTACGAGTCCGTATATAGATAGCTTCTTTCGATATTGCACAACAATGAGTCATTGTTCAACTTACCTATCGCTATGCCTACCTCTATGACGACGACGCTCGGGTGATAATGCATTACTATTAGGGTACGGCGGTATATTGATTGAATACTATCACGTGACCGCCTTCTTTATTCATCAATACTTGGAACTCGCTTGTAGAGCGCATCAACTCGCTCGCGGTAGTTTCTCTGTCACTCTATCTTTAGCTATCAATCGCTAGTAGTATTAATCAATCACTACCCCGATCTACCCTCTATCACAAATCGACCCTACTCTATACTTTATTGACTTAGCGCAGCATCACTACACTATCGCATGGCTAAAGTACACAGGTAACTATCGAATATCCGTTTAACTAGATAGTGTAATGTACTTATGATATAGGGGAAAGTCCCCGATTACCGACCCCTAAATGATTATTTGTAATAACGTATTCAATATTAAATATATTTATTCGAAATTTTGTAAATAGGGTAATATTATGGTAATGAATAATGTGGCTATTTTAAATTTTTGATATCATTATATTTACAAGAATAAACAGGGGGGTCGGTAATCGGATACATGTGCCTAATACAGACCCCCTTCTCCTATTACCGACCCCCTAAAATAATCGTGGTATAAATAATGTTAGTATTATAATATCCAATCAACATAGTAGATATTAATAAATATAATTAATTATAACATGCAAGCAATTATTTTTTATTGAATTTATGTTTTAATAGTAATATTAAATTTAAATTTAAACTTTATAGTAATTATATTAAAATAGTATATATTATTATTTAATATTTAGTTATTAATCAGTATGTATATAATATAATGGAATCATGAATCCTTAATCTATATCAATGATAAACAAACAACTTATGACATATTTTAAAGTAAAATAATGATCTATTTTGATTGGATATTATAAATCACATGGGGGTCGGTATTAGGGTAATTTAGGGGGTCGGTATTAGGAAAATAATATGGGTTGCTATAATTAAGATATTTTGGTTAATAGTTATTCAAATTGAATTATTTTTATAATAATTATAAACATTTTATTGATCTACAATATTGTGTGCAGTATTAAGTTTTCTTTTAATTAATAAAGTATTTACAATGATTTAAAAGTTATTATTCAAATATTTAAAAAGTAAAAACAGAATATTACATTTTATCAAATAACAATTGTAGGATTAAATATTTGTTAAAACAAAATACTTATTCATATGTATCATTAAATTACTAACAGTTCGTGTATATATTATTTTTGATATCTCTTATAGTTACTGAGATACGAGAGGGGGTCGGTATTAGGAGGGGGTCGGTAATCGGGGGCTTTCCCCTACTATTATAATCTAATTATGAAAACCCCCGTTTGAGGTTAACTTAATGGTTAACTGGATAACTGGTTAATGTTTAACCTAATAGTTAACTGGATAACTGGTTAATGCTTAACCTAATGGATAACTGGATAACTGGTTAATGGTTAATGGAGAACTATAATATTACGTGATTTGTTCAGATCACCTACTATATGTAAGAGTGGCCATAACATCAGATATTTAGAGATATATACCTTAACATTGGGCTGGTAGTAGTAATAGTATAGTAGTAGTAGTAGTAGTAGTAGTAGTAGTAGTAATAGTAGTAGTAGTAGTAGTAGTAGTATTAGTAGTAGTAGTAGTAGTAATAGTAGTAGTAGTAGTAGTAGTATTAGTAGTAGTAGTGTATAATCTTGAAGTCATCGATAACAAAATCCCCCCCGACCCTTAACCCTGTACTTCGGCCTACTTTATTACGTAATCCACAGCGATGAAGAACCCGGTGTCGACGAGGTTAAACCGGGAACGAAATTTTCCAGAAGTATTCTTATAGGTTTCATTGTTCTCGGTGCTTGTTTTATAGCCGCTGTCGGTTACATAATCTACCTGAAAACTCCTGTCAGTTAGTAGCGATGTGTTAAGGCTAGGCATCCTCACTAGCGAATATACGCGCGTATTTGCGAATAATAATCGAGGATGTTATATACAAAACATGTTAGATTTGTGCGAATATTCGCCTGAAGTGAGCCTCAGCCTTACGTAACAATAATAATAATTCTTTATTTCATTATAACGACACTAGTAATAATAATAATAATAATAATAATAATAATAATAATAATAATAATAATAATAATAATAATAATAATAATAATAATAATAATAATAATAATAATAATAATAATAATAATAATAATAATAATAATAATAATAATAATAATAATAATAATAATAATAATAATAATAATAATAATAATAATAATAATAATAATAATAATAATAATATTAATAATAATAATAATAATAATAATATTAATAATAATAATAATAATAATAATAATAATAATAATAATAAAAATAATAATATATCAGTGTATTTACTCATAAAATCCATATGCGTTTATTGGAGTTATATATAACTATATATATATATAATACCTAAATGATAATATATTTTAAAAGTAATAAATTATAAATATAGCATATATGAATAAATATTTAAAAATACAAAAATACAATAACGCATCTACTACTATTATAAACTGAATCTACATAACAACGAATTTAGCGAATAACCAATCACAATTCGCTTACATATTATGCTATTTTATATATTACAGTCTGTAATTTACAGAGAATTATATAATTATAAAATACAATATAAATGTACAAATATTGAGAACATGATATAATATTGCACACATTAAATTAAAAATATATCTTTTTATACTCTCATACATATTATCAATATCGTGTATATTTAAAGATCTATACATATAATGTGTATACATGTATATATGTATACATAATATGCATATTATAATATTAACTGCGACTAAATAATAATCATCAGTATATGTTCATTTGGAGGACACATATTATCATTAATGAAAACTTATCTATATCAACAAATATTTACTATTAAAAATATCGAAAAAGAATCAATTAAAACCTACTCATTTATATATATATATATATATATATATATATACGTGTATAAATGATTACTTGAATTATAATAGATAAGATGGAAGAGAGCCGTAAAGTGATAAAGAAAGAATACCCTGGAACATGCACAACGAACACATGTCTATTAGCAGGTTACTATATACACTGCAGTATCTGAGTTGTCATATTATATGACGTAGGCAATTCATCACTTGTCAATCAAATGTAGCTATATGGCAGACATTTCGTCGAGTTTCTTTATATATAGATATTACACACGCCCCTTTATTCGATGAGATTACATAACTTACATGTTGACATGGTTGTGAATAAATATTTCTATAACTAATTGTAATTAACAACTATGTCAACATGTAAGTCGTGTAATATCATCCTTAAGGCTACCTGATATTTATATATATATATAATTGATAATGTTATGAATATTATTAATGATAGAACTGATAAGTTTGGCATATACGATTCTACATAAGCCGATGGTGATCTATCATATGTAGGTGATCTACAAAATGTGTGTCATCCATCTTCAACATTCTTATGTCTATATATGTCTATAATATGTCGAGTGAAATGAGGATTGTTGTCAATTAAATTATATAATTGTTAATTTTTTTTATAATTTCTCGATATATTCTAATTAATTGTTATGCAATATTACATAAGAACCCTATTGTTATACTATTATTTGTATATAATAGAGAGGTGTGTAATGATATCGAAAATAAAACTAATTAAATATATATTTAGACAATACAAAATATATCCTTTACATAGATCTATTCGATAACAAATTATAAAAGAATGTTATTACTATAGTATATATATATATATATAATATATTATATATATATATATATATATATATATAGGAATCTACTATTATATTCATTTAGTTTAGATAATAAGTTTGTTATGACAAACAATAACACATTATTTGACTAAATCAACATATATTATATCAGTAAATTGTATTCTATTCCATTATTTGACAATGTTTAAACATTTGTCTGATCCATTATAATCTATTGATGTTATACTCATGAATATATTTGAAATAAAATATTAATTGTTTAGAAGCAATAGAAGAATAGATTAGTGGATACAATAGCATATGTTATTGTTATTTAGTAATCACTAAGGACGCCCCAATAAATCGGCATCAATATTACACCGGTTTTATAGCCAGAAATCGACTGCCTCAATTCTTTCATTTGTTAAACATTAACTAAATATCGAGTAGTTAATCGGGAGAAAATTGTTCAGCGAACACAAGTATTGTTCTAAGAGTCAAGTGTATATTGTATATTGTATATTGTGTAACGTTTACAACCTGTTTTAAAATGTACATTAATGATTATGATTTATACATATTCTTTAAATGTAAGTAATTTGGGAGACATTTTGATGTGGTGTTCTGTAACCCATTTATAATACATCCTATTGAGGTAATGGATTATACACTGTCACATATAATACGTTAAGATAGCTACGGTGATAGCTTGTTTTAACGGGTTGTAACCTCTTACCACTAAAGGTATGAGTCATAAACCCATGTTTCACATTCATCAGTACGGTAATGATTGTCATCCTATTCGATACCATACAGACATTTAAATATGGCTTGGATACGCAACACTTACACACACCCTGACGTAATATCGCACACTCGCACATTCATATTCGCACACTACCGCACACACAGCCGCTAGACTTATCTCAGCCCGCGATGAGGCATACGATCCTTGCGAGAACTTCTACAAGTACGCATGCGGAAACTGGAAATACGCGCACCCTATCGGCGATCGAGATTCCAATTCCGGATACAATATTATCCAGGAATTCGTTAACGCCAAAGTCAAAGGTTCCCCGAATATAAATTTTCATCGTGAACATTATTATATATATATTTAATAAACAAATTGAAATATCAACATAGAAATTCTATATTATCTATATAAAACTATAATATATATTGACAAATTTGAAATTTCAAAGTATTATAAATTAAAATATAATTGTTACAGAAATCTAATTACATTAATTACATCCTAGATTCCGTTAATTTTATACGTTTATTGTAATCGTACACTACATCCTTATACATTATTGTTTATGTGTACGTTTTGATATTCAATTGTATATTGAATATAGTATTATATACAGAGCTGGGCAGTATCGCCGATACAGTATCTATTAAGGCAAAAAATCAGTATCGTAGATACATTTGTATTTGTATTTGTATCTATTATAAAAATTATAAAAGTATTTGTAATCGTATCTATTAGTCATAAATAGTATCTACGATACGTATCTACTAAGACAATTATTTAAATAGATACATTTTATTAAATAATATATCATTTGGACATCATATGTATTTTGTATCAATATTTTATATTATCATATTATAAATTAATTTTAATATATATAAATCATCAATATATTTTTAATCAAATATCTTTTGTAAATATTGAAATTAATTCATTGTTAAAAATTATGATATATCAATTATAGTGATATTATCAAAAACCATTATATACATTTAATGAAAACAAAGACATTATTTATATAATATATTTTATTTGCTAATTGATTTATAATTCAAAATTATATATTACTTTGAAAGATAAAATCATTTTAATAAATATGATTAATTTAAATAATAATAATTAATAATATATTAATAATTTATTTTTTGTATATTTGATAATTTACTATATTCTTGTTGAACATTCGAAATTAAAGGTCGCTGATTATTTTGAGTTGAAAAATATTATATTGTAATAATGTATATTTCTCTATAGTATGTAATGGCTCATAGTATAATTTCAGATGAAATAAACGCTGGTTTACCAGCGTGTGTACAACCAATGTATACACTAAAAGATTCATCGTTGGTATCATTAAATGTTATTAAATGTCAACAAATGTATTCTATATCATGTATTGAAGAACACGTTATAAGGTGTAAGTATTTAATATGTCCTTTTAAAAGGGGTATCCCACAACCAGTTTTTCCGGAAATAATGTTCGGAATTGTTTGATAGAAAGTTATTTTCTAGCAAGTTAACTATAATTGTAGTTACTTGTTACCAGTTACCTAATTCGTTTAAGCACTTCCATCAACTTCTTTATGGAAGTTTTCGGACGTGATTTTTAATGTATTTATTGAGAAAACGGCATGTTTTGAGATTTAAATTGAGTATACAGTTGAGTCAATTGACCGGATATGGTGAAGTAGATCATTCCAGATTTTTGGAGCATGAACGGAGAAAGATTTATGTTGGGAAGATGTTAAATATGATAGAACTGGAGTTTTTAATTTGAATTTGTTTATTTTTGTTGCTGTAAATAATTATGTTGGGAGTTAGTAAGTTGTCGAGATAGTCTGGTGTGTTATAGTGAATAGATAAATATATGATGAGTGAAATATTATAAATTATACTGGATTTTATTGGCAGCCAATGTAAGTTGGTTCTTAGAGGAGATATATGTTGTCTGGAATGTTTATCTATGTTGAAAAATTTATAAATCGGATAGCTGTGTTTTGAAGGCGTTGGAGTTTATTTATTAGATTGTGAGGAGGCATATATGTCCCTATAGGGACAGGAATTACAGTAATCAATGTGGGGTAGAATGAGGGATGTAGCGAGAAGATTGCAGTATTAAAATTAATGAAGGGTATTATTGTTCGTAAGTGTTGTAGTATGTAGTTAATTGACTGTGATAGTGATTTAGTCGGAATTTGAAATTTTAGTGTTGGGTCGATTAATATACCAAGGGTTTTTACTTTATTAGCATAAGAAATACTCAAATTGTTAATGGTAATTTGTGGTGGAAGGAATATAGTAGTAGATGTTTTAATATGCAATGATTCAGTTTTAAGACAGTTTAGTGATAAGGAGTTTTTGGTGAGCCAGTTATGTATATCAGTAATACAGTTAAGTTGTTAAGTAAATGTATTGCATTGTTAGGGTCTATCAATCTACAGTGTAATATATCATCTGTATACGAGTGATAGTCGATTATAGATCTATAGTGGGGGTATTTGTCAATAATTTTAAATAAGGGAAGTAGATTGATATTGAATAGGAGTGAACAAAGGACAGACCTTGAGGTACTCCATGAGTAACTTTACGAGGTTTATAAATTAGTGAATTTATGCTAATTTCGTAAACAAATAACCAGTTAGGTATGAAATGAAAAATCTAGTGAAGTACCAGATATTCCGATAGAGGATAGTCTATTTATAAGTATATTATGGTCAAGGGTATAAAAGGCAGCTGATAAATTAAGGAGAATGTAGTGAGTTATCCCATTACTTTCCGAAAATTTTCGGGAAATATAGTGACTTAAAAGGGGTCCCTCTACAACTTGCTAGAAAATCACTTTCTAGCAAACATTTCGGGATATTATTCCGTGTAATGTACCTTGATATGTACTATCAAATTCGACATCGATGAATATATATATACATATATATTATATTATATAATATATATATCTATATAATTTATAAATCTATATGTTTATATATATTTTATATAATTATAATGTATTTGTATCTACTAAGATGTATCTACTAAGAAAATTCTGTATTTGTAATTGTATCTACTATTATTTTTTTTAAAGTAATTGTAGTTGTATCTATTATAAGAAAAAAGTGTGTAATTTTAATTGTATCTATTATACATTTTTTGAGTATCATGCCCAGCTCTGATTATATACGTTATAGATGATGAAATGATGTATGCACATTATGAGATTGCAATTATTACTAATACACTGTATAATCATTAAATAATATATATATATATAACATCATTGCAAATTTAAAAATATAAAGTATACATAATTATACGCTATGCAATAATAAAATAGTATATACACTAAATACTATACCCATACAAACTATAACTAATGCATGTATATTACTATTAGATCTACTGGAGGAAAAGAGCAAGCCTGACGAGCTAGAGAGCATTGTTAAGATGAAGGATTACTATGAATCTTGCATGAACGAAGGTGAGTCATTAGTATAGGCCCTTTCACTACTAATACTACTACTACTACTACTACTACTACTACTACTACTACTACTACTACTACTACTACTACTACTACTACTACTACTACTACTACTACTACTACTACTACTACTACTACTACTACTACTACTACTACTACTACTACTACTACTACTACTACTACTACTACTACTACTACTACTACTACTACTACTACTACTACTACTACTACTACTACTACTACTACTACTACTACTACTACTACTACTACTACTACTACTACTACTACTACTACTACTACTACTACTACTACTACTACTACTACTACTACTACTACTACTACTACTACTACTACTACTACTACTACTACTACTACTACTACTACTACTACTACTACTACTACTACTACTACTACTACTACTACTACTACTACTACTACTACTACTACTACTACTACTACTACTACTACTACTACTACTACTACTACTACTACTACTACTACTACTACTACTACTACTACTACTACTACTACTACTACTACTACTACTACTACTACTACTACTACTACTACTACTACTACTACTACTACTACTACTACTACTACTACTACTACTACTACTACTACTACTACTACTACTACTACTACTACTACTACTACTACTACTACTACTACTACTACTACTACTACTACTATTACTACTACTACGTTCTCTATTTCGCAGACAGTTACAAAGAAATGGATGATTCCCGTCTGAAAGAATACGTCGACGAGCTGGGAGTGTGGCCAGCTCTTCAGCCTGATACGTGGAACCAGAGCG
>OZ025242.1:31375541-31555541 GCA_964019155.1 Osedax fenrisi
TGTTTGTAAGAAGTGGATCGAGTGAACCCCACTCTCTACCAAGTGTTAGGCGTATGTGTCAATATTTCAGTGCAACAAAACAAGCGCGATTCTAGCTAGGTAATGTGTATAGGTTACGATTGGTTGTAATGCGTTATAAAAATAGGTATAATATTGGGTATTTACAACATTTATTTGTGTATAGGTGTAATACGATGATATGAAACCCTACAAAAAACAATAATTTGTAATCCGTTGTAAACACTTGTGAACATAATGTAACTACACCATTGATATATTATAGTTATAATACGTCAACTTCTCAATAAAAACAGAGTAGATTCATTAGGTTGCGATTGGTTGCGATTGGTTGTGATATATTGTAAGAATATGTATGACATAGTGTAATCACAAAATATATATTTTTTATATGTAAACTTTACTATTATACCCAATATAAATAACATTAATCTGTAATTCATTTTTAAACGATTTACATACTATATTAATAATATTTAAAATTAATAGCTATATTACTTTTTATTGAGCCCATACAAAAACTAGTTATTATAATGCGTTGTAAAAATAAGTATAACATAATGTAAATATACCATTTATATGTTATAGGTGAAATATGTTTTTACGCTTCATAACAAAACTTGTAAATTAAAATAATTTGTAACAAAATAGGTGTAAAATGATGTAAATACATCATTTATATGTTATAGGTATAATCAATTATTATTAAACCTAATAAAAATACTATAAACTTGTAATGCGATGTATACAAATATTATACAAATTAAATAAATGATAAATAAATAATATATATTTATTTAATATAAATATGTATTAATTAATATAAATTATATAATATCATTCTTGGTTTAAAACATATGATTAGTAATAGCTGATATATTAATACTAACTTATTATATATATATATATATAATATTTTTAGTACATACAGTATATAATATACTGTATATTACACTTGATCATAATTATCAATATTAATATAAATAAAAATAATAATGTGAAATTTATTAGTAGGATTCAACCGCAACGCCTCTATCGTAAAGTATCATGCACTATAATATATGCTATATAGTGTGTATATACACTCAGCGTGAGTAATATGTATATGCGTATGCATGTGTATATGTGTGCACGTATGTGTGTGCGCATATTAACCGTAGCATTGTTGCACAGAACTATGTCCAACTTCTTACACTGGAGAATGGCTCTGAAATACATGAAGTACGTGAACTCCGATGTCTACAGTTTCGTTAGTAACGTAATGTACCCACTGTGTACGTAATGTAATCGTAAATACGGTATTCTTGAATATATCTGTGATTTAATTATTTCGATATTTTTCAATGTAAAATACTATTTTTCAATGTAAAATACTATTTTTCAATGAAAAATACTATTTTTTTGTAGAATTGTTATCGCTTTATGAATTTTAGTTAGTTTTCAAATTATGTGCTATTATATCCGAAATAGTTTAGAGTAGTTATCAACCAGGTGAGATGGAACTTTTCTTCGAAGGAGCTAACACAAGTACTAAACCTATGTCTTCCACTGTACACGATGTGGATACAACATACGTGTAGACCCTACACTGTACTGCGCATGTCTATCTAGTATGCGTGGTGGTGGCGGACGCTTTATTATATTATACATATATACCAATGTATATATGTATAATGTTAAGATTATTTAATTATTGATGAACTAATGCGTAACGATCACTATTCCTATAGGCATCATACATATGATTGACGTAACACGTGACGTAACACGTGATGTGTCATTAGACACGTGATCCACAATGAGGAGGAGGATGATGATACGCTTATGTTAACACTAATTTAATTATAATATCGTTATTGTGTGACGACCCTAGAGTGAATTAAAGTAATTAAAGTAATACTTAGTACGGACAAGTATATAACCTGGCGAAAACGAGTATAGTTGAAGTTCGGATATCGTGAGTAAGGATGCGATTCTTTAGTTTGTATCATACCGCGGTAGTCTAGGGGTTGACGATTGTGAGGGAGGAGGGAGTTGATTATCAGTTAGATAAGTAGGTATAGTATAACCTATTTAGTATTGTTAAGTAACACATTTCACGGCTTTCAGAATGAAGTATCATACTTTGCGAATTGTCTCGAAATGACTAACGACAATTTCAAATGGACAATAGGACGTCTGTTCTCGGACAACACATTCGACGCGAAGTCCAAACAAATGGTTACGTCATAAGTCATACTAAAGGGGCGTGGTCAAATCGTCCGCGCAAAACTCACCGCGTTTGTTTACGTACGTAACTATACGTTTTAAGTACGTCGTACGGCGAAATAGGACATATTCTATTTGTCGGCCGGCAAGTTACAAACATCGTTGTAAGATCGAACACCCTTTTGCAGTAGTTAATAGTATTAGTTACTAGATCCGTCTCACAGTATGTTGTATGCTGTACGTATTCACTTGTTCCCGTTTTGACGCGAAATAACCTACTAAGACTGTGTAGCGATACATTCACACGTGACTTTATGACTTCATGACGTGTATTGACTTTATTTAAAATTAAAAAAACATATGTGTTTTTTATATATATATATATAAAATCACAACTCCCGTTTACGATTTTGGGATTTCGAGTTCCTGAGATATCGGATGATTTTTAAATATATTCAAATATGTACAAAACCAAACAAGAATTTATAAAAAGTATGTGTAAGCGAGAGTTAACTAAATGGTTATATTATATATATATATATATATATATATATATATATATATATATGTAAACATAAATAGGTTTCGGAAATGGTGTCGAATACTAAACAAGTACTATATAAGTTAATCGACGAGAAGGACTGGCTAGACGCTAAGTCTAAAGTGTTAATTAAACAGAAGGTTAGTTATGCAATACCATACACATACACATCATTAAAAGTGGTCATTGTTGTATTATAGTTTACAAATTTATTTGTTTAGTTTATTAAATTACTTTTTTTTAACTTAATAATTATTAATAAATAGCTAATTATTTATTAATTAAGTATACAATAATAGGCTATTGTTTTAATATCGATTTAATTATAATATAGATATTAAATAATAATTATTATTACTAATAATATCACTTGAATAACGAATAAACGTAGGCGCCTACCACATTCCAAGTCACACGTATAATCCATTTGACCAGATATTTAATATCGAAGAGAAAATCGGATACCCGGACTATTATACTATCGATGAGAATCTGAACGAGTTCTACAAAGATGTTTGTATTGCAGAGCTGTAAAAAGTTGTTACGTAATCGATGTGTCAATCAATGTGACGTAATCGTGACTCATTTGAAACAATGCTTAAATCTTAATGTAGTTAATAAAAAGGACAATACTTAATATTAGTCATTATATATATATATTTCAATTTGTATTTAAATGAAAGGAATACAATTCTTTAGGTATCTAGGTTACCCTATTGATATATAAATTAAAGAATGCTGAATTCTTATTTGTATACACTATTTACATTTGAACTAAAATATATTTTATATATTTCCTATTGTTAAAATAATACATACTGGTATGATATATATATATATATATAAGTAACTACATAATATAAATGAATAATATTATCATAACAATTATTAATAATTATTTACAATTTTATAATTGAAAAACGCCATACACTAGAATATTCCATAGATAAATAAACTTAATAATAATATACGATATGATGTATACAATACAACTATGGTATTGATATAAGTTAAACACCATATAATAATACACATTATTGTTTTAGGAATTCTGATAAACTTAAATTTTTATTTTTATTTAATAATGTATATTAAAATTAATAGGAATGATTTTCGCGTTCCTATTTCTCTTAAATATCTTTTCAATTATGAATACTGTTGAATTGTTGTCGACCAGAAATACTATATAGCTCTATTATAGTTAAATTTAAAAATAAAATTATGCCTGTATATATATATATATATATATATATATATATATATATATATAGTATACGATATGTATGTATATTTGTTTTTGTTTTAACAAACGTTGTGTTAGTAGGTAGTACTATATAGTATAACTATAATAATTTCATTATATTCATTATTATGAAAACGTTTCGACCAATTTCGGGCAGTTTCGATACTTCCTATTATAGAAACGGTTTCGAAACCTTACCATTTTACACTGAAACGTTAAATTGGAATGGTTTATATCACTATTAATTATAAACGTAGCGTATGTCTGAGATATCGTATATGATAAGTATCGCGTACTTATTAGGTACTACGGTGCTGTCATATAATCACGTGGTTGACCTGAGTATCATCACATCACGTGACAAATACCACGTGATCTATATAATTGTACCGAACTTCAGTTTATAAAAGAGATAACTATTTTATATATGCCAATAGTTATATACACATATAAGAACGTATACAAATGCATATCTTAGTTTGAAGAATGTTATGAGAAATTAGAACGACAAATTTATTCCTATTTATTTTATTATTAAAATGAATAGAAAAACTTATACCTAAGACAATATTATGTATATCTTACAGGCGCGTTTATAATCCATAGCTTGACTTTAACTGTAGAATAATATTGACCGCAATGGTTTTAGTTCGTCATCGACAAGAATAACTTCTTCTCCAATGTTGTGAGCATCGCCCAAGCGGAGAACATTCGCTCGTTGAGAAACTACAACGTAACTATAAATAGAAAAGAGTTCGTATTTACACGCCCGACCCATTGTTATGCTAATTTGTAGAATATAATCCAAATGTTGGTATTTAAGTATGTTAAGAGCTATAATTTTACTATTTTGTATATCAAATTTATAAATAATTTTGAATATAGTTTAAGTATAATATGAGGAAACATAAATAAAATTGAGCCTGTTTGGCCAGTTATTTTCTATGCTCCAGGTCCTAAAGTTGATCTTTAGTAGATAGAAAATTAACATGTAAAAATAAAAATAATAAAAGTGAAGTTTGCCAGACACATAATAACATTAACAAAAATAAATTTAGAATATATCAATAATATAATATTATTGTGCACATTGTGCATGTTCCGATTAATTATACAATGTTATCTCCTTCTCCCTCTCTTATTTTTTATCTCTATAATCACCTCTCACTCTTCCTATATCGTTATCTCAATATACAATTATGTATATATTGAGATAACGGAGACATCATGAACTAAATAAGTGTCTTAATTTAAAGTAATTTAAGAAAATAAGAGAATGAAAATATAAGCCTAAATCTAATAACAATGTTAAGCTCAATATATATATATATATATACCTCGATACCTTGGTCCGTTAGTCTGTGTAGCCGTGGGGGGAACAACGTTAAAAACAAATATTATCCATTCCTTCCTATTGTCTGCCATCAGTTAAGTTTTACAAAGACGTTAAACGGTCTTTTTTCCCTTCAAAATTGTTCTGTAAAATGAGCTTAGCTAGTCCTTCAAATCGCGTTACAGACAATACCATGTTAATTTATATAATTTCACTATTGTTAGTAAATCCGTGTAACGATCAGCTTGCGATATTTTATTTCTGATTTCATCATTTGTTATTCTCTGTATATATGCATTATGTCTGTCTTAATAGATAACACCAAGTAATTTCCGAAAGTTCTTTGTCTCAAATGTTTTTATCATAGTTTCGAGTTCAGATGTTAGCGTCCATGTTTCGCATGCATATATATATATACAAATTGACGTTACTAAAGAGTTCAGAAGCCTGAGATTATAGCCTAGTCTAATATGTTTGTCATTCCATATTACTTTCAGGTTACTGCATACTTGATTTGCTGCTTTAGTTAGGATGTATTTGTTGGAGCCTTGTTCATCTAGATGGATCCTAGATATATGAAGTAGTTAACCATCCCGATTTGATCTGGATGGTGATATGCGTATTGAAGATGTTATCATTTAATATAAATTTGGTCTTAGTTGGATTTATTGCCATACCACATTTACTTTTTGCCAGTGGTGCTTTGCTAGAGATACTAATTCTTCTTCAGTACTAGCAATACCGTCAATGTCATCAGCAAACCTTAGGTCTTGATGATTCTTCCGTTAATATTGATAGTTCCATTATGACATACACTACGTTGTCCATTATATATTCCAGGAGAAGGTTATAAATAGTAGGCGATAGTAATAAACCTTATCTTACAACATATTTTATTAGAAATCCCTCGCCAATTGCTCCGGTATTGCACTGCTTGCTTTATCTTACATATTTATTATAATATCAATTAACATACTGTCAATATTACATTTTTTAAATATATGATACAGCTTTTGTTGTTGAGATTTATTTTTTATGTTTATATATATTCTATTATATTCCATTCTATAAGTATGGATATATATATATACATGAATATTTGTTAACGTATCGACATCTGATATTACATAGCATGTACCGTTGATACAGCTTCATCTTTCTGGAATTGTTCCTAACAAGTGTCATATAGTTGCCGGCATATATTGAAATATTTATTTAATAAATACATACTTTATAATAATACCCATATAAGATAACTTACTTAATATCAATAGATAGACATATTCACATATTATCATAAATAATAATAATTGTTATTATTATTATTTGTTAGAAGAAAAATGTAGTTTTCTCTTTCTTTTATTGATTATATTATATTCTTGCGAGTTCTCCTAAAGATCATCAAAATAAGATGAATATTATCTTTGTCGCCTCAAGTAAACATTTAAGTCCATTGTATAGTATTGATTCATTTACTATCCTTAATCATAGTTTTAACGTATCTTTTTATATAAGTTATAGTATATACAATATACTAACGATAAACAAACACCTTATTGTAATATAATATATAATGACTGTACCTATAGGTGGGAAGAATCGGCTCTATTGTCGAATGCTTACTACTATATTTCAGAAAACAACATATGTTAGTTTACATGCCAATATCCGTTTTTAATGTTATACACCGTTTAAAGATTGTTTATTCAATTTTAATATTTTAATATCGATTTATTTACCCTTAAGCGTACACATTATAATATAACATATGTCCTATAATATTACATCAATGTTAATGACATAACCATTAACATTACACAGATTTGTTTGCGGGATACATGCAAGGGTCCATGTTCAATAAAGAAAACCCTTTGTTAGTATACACGTACCACAATGTTCAGATGTACAGACGTTTGTATACTACTACTACTACTACTACTACTACTACTACTACTACTACTACTACTACTACTACTACTACTACTACTACTACTACTACTACTACTACTACTACTACTACTACTACTACTACTACTACTACTACTACTACTACTACTACTACTACTACTACTACTACTACCATTACTACTACTACTACTACTACTACTACTACTACTACTACTACTACTACTACTACTACTACTACTACTACTACTACTACTACTACTACTACTACTACTACTACTACTACTACTACTACTACTACTACTACTACTACTACTACTACTACTACTACTACTACTACTACTACTACTACTACTACTACTACTACTACTACTACTACTACTACTACTACTACTACTACTACTACTACTACTACTACTACTACTACTACTACTACTACTACTACTACTACTACTACTACTACTACTACTACTACTACTACTACTACTACTACTACTACTACTACTACTACTACTACTACTACTACTACTACTACTACTACTACTACTACTACTACTACTACTACTACTATTACTACTATAACAGGTATTTAAACTATGCAGGAATAGGAAAAACCATAGGTCACGAATTAACTCACAGTATTGATGCAGATGGTTAGTTAGGTAGCACGAAGATATTGTACACTATATATCTACAATATATAACTTCGGTTTAATATATAAATATATAATAATATTAATGTATCGAACCACGAATATAAATAGTGGATATAAATGGACCCATCAAGAAGTCATAGACTATTTTATCAAACAATATTGTATTGTTAAAATGCGCAATAAAAATAACTTTTTTTAATAAGTATATCTTTTTTTTATATCAATTATTATATAAAATACAAAATAAATGAATTAAATTATTGATAATAGTTTTTTTGATCGCTTATGTACCATCTAAGGTATACTATGTCAATGTCGAAACAAAATATGATATAACGTACACTACACGCTATACCGATAGTAGGGTAGTGGTATGACCCCGTTATCATGGGGTTGTAACGATGTCCTTACTATGACACGAGTTATAAATATAACACAGTCTACAAGCGTTACGCAAGAATAGTATTGCTCGAAATAAATACCTTATCGATCATTATCATACAGTTAATAATGTCACGTGACAATACAGTACAGTATTGAGATTAATTCATTGAGATTATTTAATCGACACTCTCCTAACTTCAGACCCACATATCGGCATTACCTGAACCCACATCCTTCACCCTTACACCCTACACCTCACGCATTATCCTACACCCTTACACCATTACACCATCACACCCGCAACTATAAACATCGCGACACAAAGGTATCCGGCGGGATCAGAACGGAAACGAGAACACTTGGCTGCCCAACTCGGTGTTAAGGATATTCCGCCGTAAGGCCGAGTGTTTCGTTGAACAGTACAATCGACTGAAAGTAGTGAACCGAGCCATGAACACCACGGTAAACGCGCCTACGCATAATTCAATCGCAACATTATGTATTTAATAGCGATGGTGATCAATTAATATGTCATTATATTTGTTTTGTGCAATATTAAGATAGAGTTTGATATTACAAAATGTATAAAAAGGATATAAATTATGAATTATGAAAATAAATTCATCTCGAATAACACTCATTAAGCGTGGTTATACATAATAGCTCTATTATGGATATTATTGTAATTTCATATAAGGTTACAAATGGATATATATATATCATACAACTTGTTTTTTAATTATAAGGTTTATTGTCGGGTATCAAAAAAAAAATTCAACAATTTGCATGGGAAAAAATAGAGAAATTAGTATTAAATTATATAAATGTGTATTTTCCATGGAAATAATTAACATATAAGTATTACATTTCTAGAACGTCCTTAATATATGTAGTTGATATGAATTATAACATTAGATTTTTAATATTCTAGGATTCTTTCGCTATATCTCGCTATATATCGTTATATCTCGCTATCTCTCGATATCTCTCTATGTTACACTCGTCCCATCTCTCTCACTAACACATATACTTTTGTATCTATCTCTATCTATCTCTATCAATATTACTCACACTATTTCTCTCTCTATATCTAACTATCTATGTATATAACCATTGTTAACAATAACAATATATCCCCCATTGCTCACTCATTCTATTTCCTATATATATATATATATATATATATATATATATATATATATATACATATATCTAACTATATAACTATATATCGTGGATAATCGCGATATCCTATAGGATTATAATTGATTTAAATTAAATATAATGATAACTACTATTAGTATTATTATTACCATGGTGAATGCATAAAATGTATAAATGCACAAAATGAATAACATAAATGCATGTCCGTAATATCGCAGTATAATCACTGAATCATGATAGGTTAACGGCACCATCACATTATCAGAGAACATAGCCGATGTATCAGGAATGAAGGAGTCTTTCATGGTTAGTATGTTATTAAGGCAGTATAGAAATGCAACTCTACACATATGTATATATATAATATATATATATATATATATATATATATACATATATATATATATATATGTATATATATATATATATATATATATATATTATAAATAATATATATATAACCAAGAACAGGACATATATTAATGAAAATAGTAATCAAATATAATACAAATTATGAATGCCTATATATAATATAGAAAAAATTCTTTCAATTCAAAATGTATTTATAAAGTAATATATAATTTTAAAATGAATGCATTTTTATTTCACAAAGAAATACAAATTTAGAAGTCAAAAAAGCCACTAGTGTAGAGATTGATTTAGGATGTAATTTTCATGATATGAGTCATATCATATGATGGTCCTCTATGATCATTTTATAACATATTAATAGGGTAATTCTAATAATAACTAATATATCTATAACTATTCAATTTATATATATATATATATATATATATATATATATATATATATATATATATATATATATATATATATATATATATATATATATATATATATATAATAATAATAATAATAATAATATCAGAATTTAGGCATGACCAAGGTAATCGAAGAAGCGCAATGCTTATCTAGTCGTTTACCTGAAACATATTCCCAATTAACAATTATGAGGAGAAAAAAAATAAAATTAAAATTTATATAATATAGAATAAAATATGTAATTTTATAAATCTTATAAGAATCATGAGAATATAAAATTATGAATCATATACAAATATAAATAACTTTAAAAATAATATTAAAAGTAAATAATTATAAATAAAAAAAGTAATAGTATAAGAAATTAAAAGTATAATTGGAGTATATATATATATGTTAGTTTTGAATGCTGTAGTTAAAGATTACTAATAAATTAGATCCAGAGTTGCCAATATTATGTTGAAATTAATGATGGTATATGATGTATCAACTTCAAGGATATGGGTACGCCAGTTCCAATGCCTTAGGGATCTTAATATTGCCAATAATAAGAACACTGACAATACTTGCCCACTCCACAAGTATATCCCATCCCCCGATACGTATCATAATCATATCAAGTCCAAACATATTAGCCACTCCGGTCATAGAAAAAATATAATGAAAAAAAAAAAAAAAAAAAACTAATATATATATATATATATTCCAATAATTAAAAACTCCTCATAATGTCATTCATCATATAATCATAAAATGTAAAGAAGAAAAATAAATTAATATAAAAATCTAGGAATATAAATATAAAATAATTATAAAATTAAAAATTAAAAGACAAATCCTATTGAATAAAACAATTAAACATAACTAAAAATAACTAAAAAAATAAATAAAAAAATAAATAAAAATAAATAAATAGATATATTATATATATATACAAAAATAAAAAAAAAAATTAAGTAAATTTATAGTAAGTCGAACACTGTAAACACATTTTTTTTTTAATATTATAATAAGTCAAGAAAAAGTCAAGAGTAAAACAAACAAATAATATTTTGTAATTTTATATTATGTCAAAGTTATATAAATAATAAAAAAATTATATAAATATTAAAAATAAAAATAAAAATAAAAATTTAAAAATAAAAATAAAAATTTAAAATTATAAAAAACATCAGAAATGTGTGTTAAATTTATATTATTTCAGAAATAAAAATTAAAATAACAAAATAAAAAAATAATTATTTAGACAAATTTTCCTTTTTAAGTCATTTTTAAAAATTTAAATTTGGAGAGTTTTAAAAAATATTTGTTTTTCATATATATTTACACATGAAGGAAGTCCCCCTTAAGATACGTATACTATATATATATATATATATATATATATATATATATATATATATATATATATATATATATATATATATAGTATACGTATCTTAAGGGGGACTTCCTTCATGTGTAAATATATATGAAAAACAAATATTTTTTAAAACTCTCCAAATTAAAATTTTTAAATATGTTTACATATACTTTTAAGAGATGTAATACTAATATATCATTATTTACGACAACTTCCTTTTATTAATAAAATATATATTATTTTTAAAATAATATAATTAAAAATATAAATTTGTTCAAAGTGAATTATAATGATATAGCATTTTAAGTATTAAAAATATATTATCTATACATATGTATGTCAACTGAAAATTGCAATAATTTATATTAAAAAATAAAATAGTTCCGGCATTTTTAGTAGATATTATTTTTAGTAATAATCACCAAATTAAAAATAATGAGAAAATAACAATCACAGTTTAGTGAATTATGTTTTTTATATTATAATGAATGTTTATTTGTAATTGTAGGTGTTATAACAGGTGACTATCGAATTTGGTCACAATTTTTGTATCACAATTTATGAGATCAAATCAAAAATATGTTATATATATCACTTTATAATTTAAAATATAATAACAAATAATTTATATATATATATATATATATATTATCTTGTAATATATATTATATTTTCATCCTTATGTAAGTTTATCATGTAGACTAGTATGTCAAATACCGGAATTAGTATTTTAAATGTGACCCCATATATCGTAATAAAATACAGGGGTATATACGATGCATACCTTATATCATTTATGAGTATTAATATAAACAATCTAGGTAACATACTTTGCACTGAAATGATTGATAAATAGTTATATTTATTATTTTTTAATAACAAAAATATAAACATTTTATAAATGGGAATTTATAATTTATTAATTATAAATATCAAGGATTTAAAATATGTTATCTCTATAAAACGATTATTAATTTATTTAGTATCAATTTCATTAAGTAGATTAAATTATACAGATAATGTTTCTTGAAGACTTGAAATTGTATATTGTGTCAGATAATGTCAGATAAAATTCTGTATTAGTTTAAGTATTAATAATCCTCTTTCTCAATTATAATTAGTTACCATTAAATATAGGTTATTCGGAAGAAAATATCTTCATTTGGATATACATCTAGCATATATACTTATCTAGCCTATGGTATACCATATATTTGATATATTCATATTTGGATAGTAAATTTCTTTGAGATGTATCATGAGAGTATAATATATTTTTAATAATGAATCAACTTATTTACTAATTAATTGCTGAATTCGGATGATATATATATATATATATATATATATATATATATATATATATATATATATATATTTCATATATAAAGATTAATAACTACACGATTATATTTGTTATATCCTTATCAATTGAATTATCAAATATTGTTAGAAAATAGTGAATTTTGAACTCCTCATATCATGTCAATTCTATATTTTATCATATATTATTATCATAAATTTTCTTTTCTAATTTTATTTGTTTGTATATTGCAATAAAATCATCATTATCATTCATTTTCTCGCCTATATATTTAGAGATTGCATCAATATTATTTATTACCGTCATTATCAAAATGTAACTAGCTTACAATAATTTTCTGGTAAACTTTATTCTACAAATAAATAATCTCCATTTTTTTTTTTACATAATATTGAAAATTCTTGCATTTTATTGAATAAATATATTTATCTACGTATACATATATGTCTAATATATAATATATACGTATACGTCGCCTCTAATAATGTGATTTTGTATCACTTATCTTATCAGATATAGTTTATATAGTTATAGAAAATCCACAAGAGAGTGCACTAATTGTATCTGCTTGTGATATCATATGTCATATGACAATAATATATCTGATAATGATTGCATTACAATATGTCATTATTTATTTAATCTAGAGGTGTTATACACATATATTCTATATTTAAGTGGGCTAAAAAAATAATATTGTTTTTAATGAAAGCATAGCATGATGATATATTTATCGAATATTTAACGCAAAGCATTGTTACATGAAAGTAAAATAGTTTGTTAATCTTGTCATATTAAATACAGAAAAATATTTATTTTTTTAATTTTTTTTAATAAGTCATATTTGATAATCAGTTAGAATATAAAAAATGATTAAATAATATGAAAGAATCATATTCAATAAACTATTTTTATGTACACATTTTTAAGATGCATGTAAAGATAATAAATATAAAAAATTAAAATATGTTGTTTTTGATATAGCAACCATTATGCTTATCACATTTACTATCGAGTCAGATTATCTATAGCATAAATCATTATTATTATGTTATCTCATTTCTATATAATACAAATTAAAATGTATTGTATATACTATTTATTAAAAACTTAATAAATCATATTGATAAGTTATAAAATACAAACTAATAGTATAGTATATATTTAATATACTATGTTAGGTATTAATATAAATCATAGAATGATGGATATTAACGTATTTTGAAGTTTTATTAATAGGTTCAAAACACCCAAAATAAGGATTTTGAAAAATATGTGGGCGTTTTTCTTTATTTTGTGCTTTGGCTTGTTAATAACGCACCTTGATACCAATATGTTATTCACATATTTTATTCTTATATTTTATTCACATAATACTAATACTATTCAAACATAATTTACTTTCAACTAACTTATCCCCGTGCATCGTTTACCATGTATTTAAATTATTTTATTTTATCGTTTTGTCCTCTTTATTGTACTCGTGCATTAATAACTCTATTATATTGATACATGCAATGCTAGTAGGGCTTCTAACACCTATAAGTATTGATACATACAATTAGTAACCATACTGTATCATGATATAGCATTAAACCCGCATTTCCCCTATAATATACATAAACCCCCCAAATAACACTCCTTCACACTCTCCAGGCTTACAAATCTTTGAAGGTAAACGCGGATAAACCATTACCCGGTTTGAACTTAACAATAGACCAGTTGTTCTTCTTGGGTACGGCACAGGTTAATACGTTACTTGTGCTACCTAATCTAGAGTAAGACAACCGCAAGTATTGTTACTACATACATCTCCTTGTATCTATATGTAATACGTATTCATTATCCTATATATTATGTAACATTATTGATACGATGTTACTAGGTTATCTCATTACTTATAATTACATAAATAAGTTATATATATAATGTGTATATATATTATATCAATTTAATAGTATTGTATATTTAATTTAATATGTGCATGTATGTTATTCTAAAATAATTTGATTGGTTGCGATTTCTAGGAATTTTGTACCGAACAACTACCTACAGATGTCGACTTGAAGGATGAGCATACGCCTAATAAACAAAGGTTTCGTAAACATAGCATGACTATAATATTATATAAGTATACTATAATGGATACTATTCATGGGAATATAGTATATCTTTTAAGTAATATTGCCCTTTGAATACCCTAAATATATATATTGGGGTATACCCCGAATATATATATATATATATATATATATATATATATTATATATATATATATATCAATATAAATACGAAATCTACCATATTAACCATATCATATACATATTTATATCCCCATCGATATTCTCAAGTTATACTCGTGATAATTCTCTTGGTAACCCCCTCCCCCCTGTATACTTGCCTACCAATATGATACATATGTATAGCCACATAGTTGTATTAACCTCTAACACGCCCCTATTATATACATAATACATCCTTTATATGTCAATTATATAAACTACGATATAAGCTACATTATTATACGAAATATCGTCAAAGTTACACTATTGATGAGTAATAATAGATGAGTCATTATTAAATATTAATGATGATCACAATAGAGTAGTTATATTTGAAAATAGTGATTATGAATTCGTTATATATGTATTATTAAATGTAAACTCGGTTCATCTTATGTCACTCAATATAATCTAATATTCTGCTATTGCAACACATATAATTATATAATATAATATATATTACATTCAAATTATTTCTAATCTATCACATGATTATGACTTGAGATCATGATCTAAATATGTATATTTAAGTTTGAAGTTGTTATATATTATGTATAAATATATGTACATAGATTATGGACATAGATCCTATACATATATTCTACAAATATATTCTATATAACCCTATTGCTTTATATTTAATACGCGTAAATAATGAAGCTAAACTTTAACTATTTACGTTACAGGATTATCGGATTGATACAAAACTCGGAAAATTTCGCCAAGGCGTTCAAGTGTAAAGTAGGATCAAAGATGAACATTAAAGAAAAGTGCTCGATTTGGTGATCGCACGCACAACTGTTGTATATTTCAATAGTTTATTTATATTCATTAATTGTAAATATTGTAATCGAATACTCGACGGACTTACATCTAAAGTCATCTGTTATTATTATACATAACATCATAATACAATAATATTTAAAAATAATATTATTAAACAATAATATTTTATAACTATTTATTGTAATAGTATCAAGTTCAATACTATCATATTAAGTGTTTAATTAGTATATATATATATATATATATATATATATATATATATATATAAATATAATAGTATACTACAGTAAATATAGGTATTAGTAGTACTAATTTAGTACATATATATACTATTAGATATGAATATTTATATGTATTCTCCTTGGTATACCCTTCCTTGCATCCGGTATTATTTGTATAAATATATATATATATATATATATATATATATATATATAACTCAGAAGGGTGTTATTGAAAAATCAATTAAGCAAATATGTTAGTTTATTTGAGCTTATGACCTCTTCATCATAGTTAGTGATCCTAAAACTAAAACGGAAGTAAACGGTATAAAAATATCTATAATAATTAAACAAAATAAAAATTGATAAAATATGTAAATAGAAATTTGTGATAAAAACAACTAAAAGTAGAGAATAAGATAATAAACTAAAGATACAGTATAAAATGCTAAGTAAAAAAATAAAACGCTTTAAAAACAGTTGAAGAATTTCGATAAAATTCTTCCCGAACCTTCTATTGATTCTTTAATACTGGCGGTCTTTAATATTTTCCAGGTATTTGAAGGAAAGTGCATCTCTGTCTTGAGAATTTGGTTTCCCGAATACCAAGAGCCCAAAGAACCAACACAGAAGGGAATTACATATCCGAGGTGGCGATACTTTTCTATCTTCCTGTTAGCGGCAGATTCCATGTTTGTAATCGAGTCGTATGGAATTGTCATGTCGCAAAATAACATGAGTTGTTATATTTGATTACAAGATCCGGTTTTAAATTGTCTAGTGAGATGTAGCTAGTATCTTACTCAATATCACATTCATCTAGGAACTTAGTTAGTACTCCAAGGACAGCATCATGTCTTTCTGTCATCATTTTTAGTGATGCAGTACACATATTCAATATGTACATCGTCGTTTCATCCGTTTAGTAGCATTGCCTACATTTGTTATCTGTTAAGCCTGGAAAAGCTTTTACTGGAAGAGTCTGAGTTCTAGCCATGTGCCAATAATTCCATGATTTGAAAGATAGTGTCGATTCTTGTGATATTAGCTTAGTTATTACCTTAGAATTTGCATCCTGGGATAAACACTCAGCTACACTGCCTTGTAAAGATAGTTCCACGAATTTTCTGCTCCATTGCTTTCTCAGCGCAAGTCGCATGCTTTTAACAACCTTAGCAGGAGTGGAGCAGATATCATCGATGGCTATGATTATGTTCCCATCGGATATATCAATGCGAGCTCCAAGGTGTGTTGCTGCATGTCGAGTGCGCGTCCAGAGATTAGCACCTTTGCTATAAAATCTATAACCACATAACCCATGCGTTTGGATACCGGATAGAAATTCACTGAGTGGTATTTCATGATCATGTCCGATAGCACAATTTAGGGTATTTGATAGTTGGCGATTAGCAATTGAGGATATCATATTATCTCTAGAAGATAGTAATTGCGTTGCTTTAGAGATTGTCCAAATATCTACTTCTTGGCTGATTTTACCAATCCCCAGGCCGCCAATATGTCTGCCAGCATAGAAGAATGGAGTAGCAACATTGTCAGGAGTATTAGTAGTATATCTAAGGAACTGTTTTATAGATTTGTCCAGATCATAGATACTTTCCTTCATGACTCGTCCAGATGAGAGCTCATGGGATAGAGAGGGGATTAAGTGACTTCTCAAAACTTCTATTTTTTGCCATGGAGTTAGTCCAGAGTCTGAAAGTTGATTAAGTTTAGCAGGTATATCAGTAGTAACATTAAACAAGAACTTACATCCAATTGGTATACCCAAGAATCTTTCAAATTCACCCATATGGAGCGTTTTAATAAATTGTTGACCCAACATAAACTGCCGATCCTCAATAACCCCCTTGTTGAAAGAAATGCTAGTGCATTTTCTAGGATTGAACTTGAGGCCGATACTACTAGAAACTTCCAGTATTCCATCTAGTGCCGACATCATTTCCTCATGAGATCCAGTGAATATTGCTAAATCATCTGCGTAAGCTGTAAGTTTAGCTTTATATCCGAATAGGTCATAACAAGCTATTTCAATTGCTTTTCTTATGATAGGTTCGGAAGCAAGATTAAAAATAATTGGTGATAAAAAATCACCCTGTCTTACTCCGGAAGTTGGTTGGACCATAACATCTTTGTATTCACATATTGTATTAGTATACATGTCTTTCAATATGGTCGAGGTATGACCAGGCAAAGGAAGTGATTAAATAACTTATTTAATGTCGATTGTGGTAACGAACCAAATGCGTTAGCTAAATCAAGCCATACAATGTGTAGATCATCGTGCCTTTTCTTCGCTTCTGTAATGGCTGATTCGAGTAGGAAAGTATGTTCTTGTATCCCCTTTAATCCGGGTAAAAAGCCTTTTTCTTGAGAGGATATCCATTCATTTGACACAGCGACCTTAATTATTCGGTTGGATAGTATCCCAGAGTATATCTTATACATAGTAGGAAGTAGGCTGATAGGACGGAAATTAGAAGGTAAGTCAGTGCTGCCTTTCTTATGTATAAGAATAGTCTTGCTGATTTTCCAACACGCAGGTATTCCAATTCTGTGCACAGCTTTGAATATTGTTTCAAGTAATAGTGCTTTTTTGTCGAGTAGTTTAAGGTGTAAATACTCAATCTTGTCTTTTCCGGGAGAGGTATTTTTAGCCTTCTAAAGTTTTTTCATTATTTCCAATTTTGTAGGAGGATAACATATTAATTTCATCAGTATCAAGCGTATTCCAATGGATATGTGTATATGGCTTAGAGCTGGAAGAATAATCTTGAGGATTTGTAAATTCTTTCAAGTCATTTATCGACCCAGTATATTCCTCGTTTTTATGGCCTAATATCTAGGCCATATATATATATATATATATATATATATATATATATATATATATATATATATATATATATATATATATATATATATATATATATATATCCTGTGTGTTATTTAAATATAAAATATAAAATAATATATCCATATTAGTAAGTGGAATGTAAGTAATATACTAAATATATGTATATGTATTGTGACACCTAGACTTCTAAATCCAGGCCTCCAGATGTTTGTATAGATGTGCAACATACGATGATCCGTAAACTATAATTAGATAGTTAACATTATATTCGGAAATAGTATTCAAATATACATTCTTAGAAAATTGTTACAATTAAAATGTGTATACATAACTATACAGGTATTTTTAAGTAATATAGTAAAGAGATGAACAAGTTATCAATGCTAAGCAGATAAGTATGATATATATATATATCGAGAGATATGGTAATCAGTACAATGTAACGATGCTCCACGATAATATAAGAGGAAATATAACCAAAGATAAATATCCTGTTATATATATATATGCATATAAATAAGAACTTTACAAATATAAGTATTCTAAATAAGAAATTATATAATTCAACCGAATGGGTAAAATAGAGTAACATTGTGTTACTGAGAAAAGCATATTAATGCAGCTCCATAATCCTTTATGTCATACTCTATCGACAGATTTTTTTGAAATTAAAGTAGTTATGGTAGATATCTTTATGAATTCTCCATTATGATTTTGCAGTTAAGGATTTGATCAATAGTGATTCTTTTTTCTGAATCCTGCTTGATCTTCTGATCTATAATAGTATTTTGCTCGGATGAGGTATCAAGCTGAGTATACGGTAATTGGAGCATTTTTTAGAGTCGCCTTTTTTTCAGAATATGAATTGTTAAAGATTTTGTCCATTGGTTTGGCCATATCTTTGTTGATAAAAGTTATTTTCAAATTATTTTACGGAAGAACAGCAGTATTTATTTTACTTCTTTTTATTTCGGTTATTATATACATAATATATATATATATATATATATATATATATATATATATATATTTAATGTAACATATTTATTGAGTATTACAAAAATTATTATATCTTTAATTTTAATTGTATCATTTACTTTTTTTCTTTATAAAGAGTATACTTATAATGCTATTCTCCTAATACAAAGTCGGGGTTGAAGATGTCTCTTCCGTTTCAAATGCTACACATAATGCACTACACCGGAACCGATACGAGCGAAGTGGGCGTGTTCGAAGTTTACATCCGGGCCACTGTTCTATGCGCATGTGTACTACTCATAACAATACTGGAAAACCCGGCCTATTTCGGACTTCAGAAACTAGGCATGCGACTCAGGGTGTCACTAAGTTCCATGATCTACCACAAGGTTCAATATCATACCTTATAAGGTGGTAAATATACCTTATACCTTGTATAGTATATAGTATACATTAATGTTACCCGGCATCTCTAATAACAGAGTGTAATATCGATAATTTATAATTAATAATTATGTAATGATACAATAGAAATATATTCTCTATATATTACCTATATGTATTGCCTATATTGCCTATTATATCATAACCTACGATAGTGTATTGCAATAGAGTTAACTTACGTGATGTAATACAGGTATATTTTTCTGCACAGTACCTCTAGTGTAGAAAAACAATGATAATTGTATTCTTTAGGTATCTGTATCTTTATATAATATAATAGTGTATTATAACCATAGAGCAAGAAAGGAAGTTTCTCTCTAGTTCTATGATTTTAACGCTGCCATCACACCACTTACACGCTTTTTACCTAGGTAGTTACGTTGTACTATTGGTGATTCATTTAAGATTCATCGATCAATATCGAGTTCAGTAATAGTATAGTATATAAATACATGACTAATCTATAAATATCTATCCTATATATACAGGTATATTATATAGATATACGTGTAACAACAATACAAATTTATATTGTTTTACACAAGAGTACATCAATATATTTATAAAATCAATATGCTACAGTCTATTATAGTAGACAATAGTTATTAAAGTTGGATATCTATTCTATATATATATATATATATATATATTGATATATGTATATTTCTTGTTATGGTATATTAAGTATACACAGTTATAATGTTGTCTGTAAATATGTATCATTAAAATGATTGAAGCTTATTCGGCGAATCCATTGTATTGAAAGTTTTTTAACTATCCATCAAATTGTATGTTTTATGTTGAAAAATGATGAAATGAATGAACTATATATATATATACTTATATTATGTTTGAAATTATGGCATTGTCGTATATATGTTCATTTCGAATGATTGAATAATATTACATAATATTTACTTGTGTCATTGTACAATAAGCGAGTGTTTTTAAATACATGATGTACCTACTTATTAACTTATATAACAACTAATGAAACTCTACCTTATTTGATATACATATAAATGTATAGTTGCGTCATACTATATTTTTTTTAATATATAGAAACAACACTAATAAATATGTTTACGCTGATGTATTATATAGAACAATAGTTGTCGATAACAATGACTTACATTTATTAATTTTCCTTAGTTGTACCATTACTATAATACAGTCTGCAGTATATATAGGGTTGTAAAAGTCAGCTCCTCGAATTTAAATGTCGAGTCCTAGTAAAGAAACGTCGAGTGGAATCTGAAATATTCGAGTCTATTCAAAAATGTAAGAAAACGAGTTCCTAAAGTTTATTTTCGAGTCCAGTCAAGTATTTAAAACAATAATCGAAAACCAATTTAAAACTGTACATATAAGTAAATTCAATTAAATATATGGAATTAATTCATAGTTGAATTACGCTTTATTTAAAGTAATACTATATATATAGTAGGGATGTTCACAATTGTGATGTTTGGAAAAAGTTTCGAAACCAGAGCCCTGCTATCGATACCAGATATTTTTTGAATTCTGAAGTTTCGAAACCAATAATGAAATCAGATGACAATGTTTCGAAACCAATAATTTAACCATACGGCATGTTTCGAAAACAATAATGAAACCAGAAATTTCTTAATAATTCAAATGTATCAAATATAAAAAGTGAATGAAGAAGAAAATATAATATATATAATAATATTAGTATGGAATATGTAAAAGTACGTTTATTAAAAATACATTGCTATCTAATAGATAGTATCTATACAATTATGTATGGGAAAGTCTCCGATTACCGACCACCTCCTAATACCGACCCTTCTCGTATCTCAGTAACTATGAGAGATATCAAAAAAGTATATATACATGAAATGTTAGTAATTTAATGATAAATATGAATAAGTATTTTGTTTTAAAAAATATTCAATCCTACAATTGTTATTTGATAAAATGAAATGTTATGTTTTTACTTTTTAAATATTTGAATAATAACTTTTTTTAAATAATTGTAAATACTTTATTAATTAAAAGAAAACTTAATACTGCACATAATATTGTAGATCAATAAAATGTTTATAAATTTTATAAAAATAATTTAATTCGAATAACTATTAACCAATATATCTTAATAATAGCAACCCATATGATTTTCCTATTACCGAACCCCTAAATTACCCTAATACCGACCCCATGTGATTTATTGTATCCAATAAATATATATCCGTTTTTTACTTTAAAATATGTCGTAAGTTGTTTGAATATCATTGATATAGATTTAGGATTCTTGATTCCAGTTGATTATATACATACTGATTGATAAATAAATATTAAATAATAATATACACTATTTTAATATAATTACAATAAAGTTTAAATTTAAATTTAATATTACTATTAAAACAAAATTCAATAAAAAATAAATTGCGTGTATGTTATAATTAATTATATTTATGTATATCTACTATTTTTATAGGATATTATAATACTACAATTATTTATACCACGATTATTTTAGGGGGTCGGTATTAGGCACATGTATCCGATTACCGACCCCCGGTTTATTCTTTTTAATATAATTATATCAAACATTTAAAATAGCCACATTATTCATTGCCATAATATTACCCTAATTACCAAATTTCAATTAAATATATTTAATATTAAATAAGTTATTACAAATAATCATTTATGGGTCGGTAGTTGGAGACTTTCCCCTATATATCATTTTAATCTAAGTTATGTGTTAAAAATATCAACTATCAGCTAAGCTCGTATTAAGCTGGTTGCGTAGATTGGTAATGATATACACTTTGTATACATTTAAAAGGTTGGAATGTTGTGGAACTATCGGATGTTTATATTTGAACCCATGACCTTTCAATGTAAATAAATACGCATAATCCTTGCGTAATATTTTGAATTTACAAATATATTTTTTTAAATTTTACTCATCATTATAAACAAATGAAATACTTTTTTAAAATAATAAATCATATTATATATTTAAAAACCGAAACAGGTTTCAGTATATACAATGCAATTCTGAAACCGACCCGAAAAACAGATTAAAAACCCGAAACCATTATATATTATAAAACCCGAGACCGACACGAAACTGACCCGATCCGTGAACATCCCTAATATATATCATAAAGATTTATTTATTATTAATATAAATATCAATCATATAATATTTTGATAATTAATGTTAACTGTGAACTTAGAATTTATAATGTTTTCTATAATTGTAAAGGATTGATTTGGATTTGAAAGCTTCGAAGACTTACATTTATAGATTCGAGGACTCGAATATTTTAGGATTCGTATCTTTATTTTGGATTTGGAGCCTTATTTATTAAGATTTTATGGTTGCAAAGCCTTACAAATATTTGATGCCTTGCAACCATATAAAATATAGATTTCTGCAACAACGCAAGTCTATAGTCTATATATTGTAGCTAATGAACTGTGGCTACTGCATTTCATACACATACTAAATAATATATCACTAATCTGTAAACGTAATAATATAGATATATATATATATATATATATATATATATATATATATTAAAATGTTTATTAACAAGGTATTGAAGCTAAGTCAACTGTCATTGGATAACATTTCAAATGGACACGTAATAAACCTCTTATCTACAGATATTGATCGCTTTAATTTTGTTAGTATGAATCGAAATGGTTAAATTAAATGGTTAAAATGTTTTGGTAAAAAATTTTAAAATGCTTTTAGTAATGATCACAGATACATATATATATATATATATATATATATATATAAAAATATAACCGATTTTCTACAAGGGAATATTATACATAAATTAATTCATATAAAATAACATATATATATATATATATATATATATATATATATATATATTCTAACATGTTTTATCAACAGAATTTCCTTTACACTCCGGCCTTGATCCTATGTCCTATCGATAGTTCTATATCCGCCATTATACTGTACTACTATGTCGGTGTCACTTCATTAGCGGGTTTCGTTATATGCTTCAGTATGGTTATCTTTCAGATATGGGTGTCAGGATACTTCAAATATTTCAAGTTAATACGCTTATATTTGTATGTTAATCCGAAAGTGTATTTAAATTAAACAATATCTATTATAAATAGCGTATATGAAATATATATAAACTCGTAGTTTAGTGTGTGTCGTATATTATAATACACCCATATATTTAATCATAGTTAAATATTGCTAGTGGTATAATAATATACTTTTTGGGTACGTTTTTCGAATATATACGTATAGTGGTACCACAGTTCCAATGTAACATACATGGTACTATGATACTATATGTATTATAGAACTATATGTATTCATTACATGTAAATAATAATTGTAGGTTGTCACATTTGAAATGGTGCACTGGCACAACATTTTTCACATACCATCCCATAGTACCAATGTCACATATATGTACCAACTATAGTACGAATATCACATATATGTACCAACTATAGTACCAATGTCACATAGTACCAACGTCCCAACATACCAACATACCATGTATCACAGTACTAATCTAACACAGTAATAACGTACCTACTGAAACGCCCCCAATTATATGAAAATATGTCATATTTATCAAATGTCATAAGATATGATTGACAGCAGTTGTCTATACAAAAATGAATAATAAACATATAAATATTACAGTATTAAATCAGTAACATTTTGAATACTATATATATCATTATTCAAGTGGGTAAATGGGACCATGGTACATTGGAAAGTTGTACCAACATTGTTGGTACGTTACAATAAAACTCTTTATAACATTTGACTATATTGTGTAAACTCACCCTTACAATATGCTAGGTCGTTTCTATAGACGTTATTAGTTGTCTTAATTTTATAATTCTTAAATTATATTTGGAACAACATATTGTTATTATATTAAAATAATCTAACACTAGTATAAGTGAACTTTTTCTAGCTTGATAACTATGTTTACTGTACTATTATAAGAATATTATATTATTTAATTTTATCGGGTATATCTCAATATAAAATAAATTGTAATTTATTTATTTATAAATCTATGTAATAATTTTAATTTATATATATAATAACTAAATTATATAATTTCCCGAATATACATTCACGAGTTAATTAGGTTATTACATTAATGTTATATTTAAATACATTATATATATATGATTCACTTTATCATTAATAACTGTCTAAATTAATGAGTATTATTAACGATTATTAACAATTGTCAAATAATAGTTAAAATTATTAATGAAAACAGAAATAAAATGGCGCAAAAAACCGACGAGCGGATAGGTTTAATGAGTGAAGTGTTGGCTGGTATGAGGGCTATTAAAATGTACTGCTGGGAGAGCTACTTCATTAAGATTATTAACAGAATTAGGAGGTAATCATTTATATATATATATATATATATATATATAATTAATATTAATAATTATTTATATTTTTACAGTCGAATAGAATAATTAATAATATGATAAATTATTATATACGATATTAATATATTTTAAAATGGTAATAACATAATTAACAAAATTAATAGGTATATAATTATAATAATACATATTTTATATTTTTGTTATTTCGTATTATTTTGTTTATTTCAATAGCATATGATATCGTTAGCTAATATTTCAACTTTATATTTTCGATTATATATTTTCTGACTATATATTTGCTTAAATAAATAGTAATCAATCTATGATAATACTCAAGATATTGCAATACTAGTAATACTAATATAAATAATAAAAGTAATAATAATAATAATATCAATAATGATAATAATAATACTAAATATTATCAGGAATGAGTTAACTCGAATAATGCATTTCGTTTACCTACGCTCGGCGGTAATACATGCCCCCTACTTGTCATTGAGTAAAACAATGCCCTTTGTCTCCATCGTCTGTTTGGTTTACGTATCCGGTATAACAATAACCACCGAAATAGTGTTCATTCTACTATCTGTGTACGGTCTGGTGCGAGACTCGTTGTGTTACTGGTTCGCAGATGCGGTGCCGTTTTGTAACGAGATGTCGTTATCCGTGGAGAGAATTCAGGTTAACGGGAAAGAGACACGTTACACACATTACTTAGTATGAGTCACGTGTGTAGTTGCTAGGCAACGTCAATAGTGTCGTTGTTATACAAATGAATTATATATATGATATTATTATACTACCCAAGCAACCGGAAACTGGTTGCCGAAACGTAAAATTATAGGTCAAATACTATGTTCCTGTAGGTAGTAAATTCAAAGTTTGTGATCAAATAAACAGTTTCCTTTTACATATAAAAAATCAATATTGGAACGTATAATTTTACCTATAAATAAACACCAAGTGGAACATATATTTTTACCCATGAATAAATAACTAGTGGAACGTATATTTTTACCCATAAATAAACATCTAGTTGAAATTATATATTTACCCATAAATAAACATCTAGTGGAACTTATATTTTACCCATACAAATATACACAGAGTAAAAAATGAATTATATATAAATATATGTGAAAAATAATGATATATTTAAAAAAAAGAAACGTAAAATAATTCATTCATTTATTACAGGAACAATACACAAAATATGAATATAATATAACATGTGAATAATATATATATAATAATAAACTAGTAATGCAAAGGTATATTTGTAATGATAATAATATAAGTATGTATGATTATAATCTACATATATAGTATATATTATGCATATATATATATATATATATAGAGGTTTCTGTTCATTATAGATACAAGTGTATAATGCCATATATATATACCAAATTCATGAAGAGGATACCGGATCATAGAGATGATCTTTAACATATTCATGGAGATATTCACCTAGCCAAACAGGAATATAACTACTGATGATCTTATTTATCATGAAATTATAAATTGTATATTAATATTAAATCAATTCTGATGACATCATAATATTTATATGTGTGTACTAACTTATAATCTTGCATATTGGGCGTGTCTTGTCGTAACGCTTCATTCCACACATTATTCAAGACATATATGATATAATACATTATGTGTATGCTATGCACCTCTATTTATAGATATGTAGAAAACATCTAGATAATATCTGATATCTATTGCGCAATAATATTATATTAAAGTATAAACTATCTAATACAGTATATATATTTTATAAAGATATGTTTATTAAAATATATTAATAACAAGTATATATGTATATATATATATATATATATATATATATATATATATATATATATGTTGTCGCGTTTCCGCAAAGATAGTTCACAATCAGGTTATACGTTTTATTACGAAGAGAACAAGAACCCCGTACTATAAACATGGGTATTATACATATTAATATTGAATTATATTTACAAGTCATTACGTTACCTTTTAGTATCAACAGATATTAATATATATAATATAATATATAATGTTAACGTTAATAATGTTAAAACAATAATTCGTAGTAGATAATGTAAATGATTTTATACGACTGTGTTGCATCGAGTGTAAGCATTCACTGTAGCAATTTATAAATATCCTGTCATCCAGGCATTCGAATAACAACATTTAATATATAAAAACAGTTAATCTATCAGACGCCACGCCCCCTTCTTTACAAATATAAAATCAAATCTAATTCCAATCAACAGTTATAATTATAATTGTACATTACCAAAAACATCCATTTCTATATTACATAATAATGTTCACATTTCTCATTCCCACATATATACACACATACATTCTATCATAATTACCACTAGTATACCATACTACATTCTATCATAATTACCACTAGTATACCATACTACATTCACCCCAACCGAAAAAATCTTATCTCCATTTATTCAATTACTCGCTTTAAGTTTATTATATTCTCACTTTTAACACATTCATTATTCTTAATTCTATACACCGCATTATCTACTAATTTTTCTATTACTATCCACTTCTTATCTCCCCAACTATTTGGTAACTCCCTCTTTCCCACCACTCTACGGGTTACTCTCACAATATCTCCAACTTCTAATACATCATATTCCTTTACTTTATTACAGACCATACACTTTCTTATATACATCCTTATATCCCGATACTTGCCTGACCACGTATATGTCTCGTTTATCTTACTGATTGTCTTATCAATCCCTTGATGACCATTATCCTCATGTGCTCCTCTCACCACATCTATAACTAAACTCCTTGGTACCATCAACCTATCATTATGTCCTTCCCTTTTCTCAAATAGAACTCCCTCCTTAATTACTAATCTGCCTACGTAATCATACTTCCCTGCTACTACTAATGCATTCTTAATAACCATATCCTTACTCTGCTCCAGTACTAAGTTATCTCTCTCCATAATTGGTAATATATCTATAATTCCCAACTCTGCTATATCCCCTTCATAATCTTATACCTCTTCCTCTATATCTGGCATATATTGTCCCTTTGATAATGCGTCAGCTACCAAATTCTCATTCCCAGATCTCAGTCTTTCTCTGCGGTTATCTCTACTTGCTCTACCCGACCCGCTTAATGTAGAGCATTCTAGTTTAAAGAACTTCTACACCATCTTGCTACATGCCCCTTCATACCACACTTAAAACACACTACTTCTCCTCTACTTCCACTACTCATCATTGATTCTAATTCACGACACTTCCCTTCGTATTCTCTGTTAGATATTTCTAAATTTCTTATTTTATCCTCTAAGTTATTTTCCCTCGACCTATCTATATCTCTAACCTCTACCTTATAACACACCTCTTCCGCTAATTCTTCACCTTCCTTTTCCCATTTTACTGCAACCCTCCTAAGATCCTTAATCGATGACTTCCCAAGCAAAATCATACTCCTTCTTAACTCTACAGCTTTTAAATTATGTTTTATACTTTCAATTATGACCTCCTCCCAGCTCCCATCTACTACTTTTAACTCCATGCCTAATTCTAAAAGCCCATCTATGAACTTACTAACACTTTCGGTATCCCCTTGCTTCCTAGCCATTATCGAATAAATCATCTCGCCTTTAGATTTACTCGATGCATATCTATCTCTTAGACTTTCCTTTATTTTTATAATATCCGTCATATCTTCTCCTAACATCATTACTAAGTAAATCTTTGCTGCACCTATCACGTGATAGCAAGCAAAGGATGCAGCCTCACTATCATTTATTCCCTTTAATCTTACACATTCATTTAACTCTCGTATCCATCTACCTACTTCTGTACTACCATCAAACTTTTCTAACTTCACATATGAAATATCACTACTATTTCCCTTAATTACTTTCACACTATCCTTAACATCCATGACTCTACCAGATCTTAATATCATTCACATACCCAGTGAACCAAAATTTGAAATTTTTTCGAAAATGTTTGTAATTTATTTACGAATATTGAAAATTATTGAAAATAATTTTCAATATTCGCAAATATATTGCAAATTATTGAAAATAAAACACGAAGTTTGTAAAATATTTGAAAATAGTTTACGAAAATAATACGAAAATGATTTTCGAAAATTTTACGAAAATAATTTTCAAATAAAATGCAAAGTTTGTAAAATTTTTGAAAATAAAACACGAAGATTGCAAAATAGTTGAAAATAATATAAGAAAATAATACGAAAATGATTTTCGAAAATTTTACGAAAATAATTTTCAAATAAAATGCAAAGTTTGTAAAATTTTTGAAAATAAAACACGAAATTTGAAAAATATTGGAAAATAATATACGAAAATGATTTTCGAAAATTTTACGACAATAATTTTCAAATAAAATGCAAAGTTTGTAAAATTATTGAAAATAAAACACGAAATTTGAAAAATATTGGAAAATAATATACGAAAATGATTTTCGAAAATTTTACGAAAATAATTTTCAAATAAAATGCAAAGTTTGTAAAATTATTGAAAATAAAACACGAAATTTGAAAAACATTGGAAAATTATTTACGAAAATAATACGAAAATGATTTTCGAATATTTTACGAAAATAATTTTCAAATAAAATGCTAAGTTTGTATAATTTTTGAAAATAATTTACGCAAATAATACGAAAATGATTTTCGCAAATTTTACGAAAATAATTTTCAAATAAAATGCAAAGTTTGCAAAATATTTGAAAATAATATACGAAAATAATACGAAAATGATTTTCGCAAATTTTACGAAAATAATTTTCAAATAAAATGCAAAGTTTGTAAAATTTTTGAAAATAAAACACGAAATTTGCAAACTATTTGAAAATAATTTACGAAAATAATACGAATGTGATTTGCAAATAAAACTTAAAGTTTGTAATTTTTTGAAAATAAACATGATATATGCAAATTTTATATTAATATATATTAATTAATATATTAAGATTATTAATAGATTTAATTAAATTTTAAAATATATATTTCTTTGCAGATAAATTGTTTAATTTTTTTTAAATATCTACTTTATATTATTTATTTAGGATTAACGAAATAAATATTAAATAGATAAAATGTTTTATTTTAAAATCAATTTTTATTTATATTGATATACATATTTTATACATTATATACATCATTATTAATGGTTATTCGATCACAAATAATGAGGATAGGTCTGCAAAAACCAATTAATAAACCACTGTTTATTCAGTTAAACTAATTTTTGATTCATTCAATGATGTACAAAATATTTATTTTATTAACTAATATATTTATTCTAGTTATATATATATATATCACATAAAAATATCTTTTATTTTTATTATATTCTCCATATAATTTATTTTTGATTTACAAATGTGTTGATTGTTGACTAAATATTTATTAAATTCTGAAAATTATGCGCCAAGTTTGCAAAATGTACGTAAATAATTGAAATTTATTTGCGAAGTTCGCAAATGATTTTCGAAAAATTTACGTAAATAATTGAAATTTAATTTCAAAGTTCGCAAATGATTTTCGAAAAATTTACGTAAATATTTGAAATTTAATTTCAAAGTTCGCAAATGATTTTCGAAAAATTTACGTAAATAATTGAAATTTAATTTCAAAGTTTGCAAAAATGTGTCCACAGAATTTTCGAAAAATTTTCGAAAAACATTTTCAAATTATTTTCAAATATTGAAAATTATTTGAAAATTATTTTCAAATTTGGTTTACTGGGTACACACACCACACTTAGTCATTCAGAACTTTTTTTTATTAAAAAATAAGCGGGCGTGTCTATCTAATAGATTAACTAACATAAGCCTGGGTTTTCTTTAATGTCTCCAAATCGTACGTGCTGTTGTTCGCCGCTGTCACCAATGTTGTCGCGTTTCCGCAAAGATAGTTCACAATCAGGTTATACGTTTTATTACGAAGAGAACAAGAACCCCGTACTATAAACATGGGTATTATACATATTAATATTGAATTATATTTACAAGTCATTACGTTACCTTTTAGTATCAACAGATATTAATATATATAATATAATATATAATGTTAACGTTAATAATGTTAAAACAATAATTCGTAGTAGATAATGTAAATGATTTTATACGACTGTGTTGCATCGAGTGTAAGCATTCACTGTAGCAATTTATAAATATCCTGTCATCCAGGCATTCGAATAATAACATTTAATATATAAAAACAGTTAATCTATCAGATGCCACGCCCCCTTCTTTACAAATATAAAATCAAATCTAATTCCAATCAACAGTTATAATTATAATTGTACATTACCAAAAACATCCATTTCTATATTACATAATAATGTTCACATTTCTCATTCCCACATATATACACACATACATTCTATCATAATTACCACTAGTATACCATACTACATTCTATCATAATTACCACTAGTATACCATACTACATATATATATATATATATATATATATATATATACTTGACTACATATGTATAATCATATTATTAATAGTTGTTTTATCTAATTATATTTTATATACATATTCCATTAACATAATGCATATTTCCAAACTAATGAACTAATTTTTTCATTAGTTCATTAGTACATTGGGACGTGAAATAAAACTAAAAAATGTTAAACAAAAATAAATGTGTACATTAACACTAGATTATATATATATATATATATATATATAATAATGTATAGTTTATTAGGTAAACACAAAAATAAACAAACATATGGAAGGACAAAATAGATAAAACATTGGATATTACATATAAACTTAAATATAAACATTGGGTTTACATTTATAACAAAACGCCTTGGTTTATGCCGAACAAAACAAAATATGTGTGTGTTTGTGTGTATTATATTAATATAGAATTCTATTAATAATTATTTTTATTGATAAGAGATGTATTTTATAAAATAAAAATTGCACAATAGATATCGCTGTTGTAATATCCAATGTATTTATTTTACCTATATAATAAACAAAATTGGAATATATATTGATTACATACAATAATTATATCCAAAGTGTTTATTTGACCTATAATATATACAACATTGGAACTTAGTTATATTTTTTACGTTGACGGTCAACATGTTTGGTTGCTTGGGTAATGTCTTTAGATAATTACTCATTAGAAAGGGGTACAGGATTTAAGGGATATACTATTAAAATTCACTTTAATAATAAAATGTATAGGTATATATAATATTCATTTTATTGTAATTAATTTATAATATGTATTTGATTGTTATATTATATACTATTTATATATAAAGTCATGATTGTTATATTGCTCAATGAGAAATTATTAAAAACAATTTTCTATAATAGGATAATATATAATCACCTTATAATTTTTTTTTCTAAAATATCAAAAGGCTATAGTCTCCATAGGCCGATGTTAAGGTATATAATTAAACAAAATAGATAGTATATGTTCTAAAAAATGATACATAAATATATAGGTTATTCATATACTCTACCTATAGGTATATATATATCATCTATATATCATATATACCAATATATATTGCACTGTAACTTGTATACGTTATATAACATTATACTTTAATACATATATAGATTAATTATACTAATAATTAAGTAAGAATAATTATAAAATGTGAATTTTAAGAATCAAATGATGACGATACATATCAGAATTTAACTTTTAATTAGTTATTATATTATACGTTACTAAATAATACTTATAATGTTTTACAATTAATTATTCGAATTGCATATAAAATGTATGTTATACAAATATGTATATTTAACGAATATTAAATTATTAATGAAATTATATATATACACTTACATATTAATTTATGAATTCCTTTTACTCGAAGAATACACATCACCTCGCATTGAATATATTAATAATTGTAAAGAATTATCCGTAAAAGCATTACAAAAGGAAGTTTCCCCACGTCAACATATAGCCGAATATATAAAATTAGAGCGCGTTTCCACAATGTATAAACAGGTTACTCTTTTGTAAAACATATCTCGTGTTACATTAGTTAATTTTTAAATGAATAATTATATTCCTTTTGTGGATATAAATATTTACATTAATGTATATATAAATATATATATATATATATATATATATATATATAGTGATATATTGACAAGTTTAACATTACTAATTATTAATAGTTATACGATATATATTATTTAAATATTAGAATATCATTATTATAAGATAATTGTATCACTATATAAATCACTATATAAATAAAATTTAATAGTTATTATGATATATGAATGTCGTTATATTATGATACATCATATATTAATATTTTTTGTATAATACATTATATATTAATAATTAATTTAAACAATATGTAATTGAGATATATCTTAGATTATTAATCATACTTTATGATACATAATTCAGCGGATATATAGATAATAAGTTTTGTTATAATATTAAAGTTGATGATAATATATTTATAAATTAATTATATCAATATGTATATTTATATATAAATTACAATATTTATTTTTGATAACAATATATATATATGGATAATAATTCAAATTAATGACTATATATAATATTATACAACACATAATTAAATTATTGTCCCTATATTTATTAATTTTGATATTATTAAATTATATTTTAATAAATATACAATCTAAAGTTGAAAGGAAAAGTGCCGGTCCTAGAGAACATCAACTTAACAATAGCACAGGGAGACCTGGTCACCGTAATAGGACCTGTGGGCAGTGGAAAGGTAGTGCTAGAATGCATTGTCTAATATTACTATTAACTAATATTACTAAAATGTACTACTAATTACACAGCATATATATTTAATAAAATAAAATAATATATATTTCATATATTAATAATATTGTTATCTTATATATATATATATATATATATATATATATGATAAATGCACTATTAATTATCATTTCTTAATTAGTTAGAATTACAGTATAACCTACCTATCGTGTATCGCCAGACATCACTTCTGCTGGCGATACTAGGAGAACTACCACTAACCCGAGAGAGTGGTATGCACATGCAGTGTAGCACGTCATATGCGGCACAAGAGCCGTGGGTGTTCTCTTCCTCTATACGGCAGAACATCACTTTCGGTAGGACATTCGACGCCACAACCTACGATACAATACTTAAAGCCGTTTGCTTAGACGAGGTTTTTTTACTAACTATTCAATAGACTATATTTGATTATTATAATATAATGTTGTTCAAATAAAAGTAATATTTAAATAGGGTAATTATTGATTTCATTTTTAACTTATAAATGGTTAGCTTATAATCTTTAATTAATTAATAATTAATATTCAATATTTAATAAATAATAAAATATCCTTATTTTTAAAATGAAGTATTATATTTTAAACTTTATATATATATATATATATATATATATTAATAAATCTGATATTTTTAATAAAGTTATCTACTACGTTTATTTAAATCTTTAAAATAATGTTAATATCTTGAACTAAATAAAAATGTATTAAGTAATTAAAATATTTAATAAATTAAATACCTACTACTAAAAATTAAAATTATTTAGGTATTTAATTAATAATATAGGGAATAAACGTGGAATATATCAACTAAAATAATCTATTTATACCAATCATTAATAATAATTGTAAATCTTTATTTTTGAAAATGTGCATATATTAATTTTTTAAAATCAATTTAATTTAACAATGCGTTTATCTAATTTGTGCTAAATGTACATAATTCTAATTTATATAAAATTAAAATATGAATATTTTTATTTAACTACTGGCACTAAAAATGAATTAATATTATACATAGTTTCTAACCTAAAGGGATGTACACACCGCTAGCAACAAGTGCTGACACTTGATGATGGTTAACGTTATTTATAGTTAACAAGTTATTTATGTGTTCAGATACATTCATGTATACATATTTGTATACATACATATATTCATATATACATACATACATGCATGCATGCATACATACATACATACATATATACATAAATACATACATACATACATACATACATACATATATATACATACATATTTACATACATAAATACATATTTATATATATAATTATATATAACGAATCTACATAGTTTTGTTATAATATATTATATATATACAGGAATGTGACCATCTTTTAGCGGATAATGTGTCCACTTAATGATGATTTAAGCCAATCATATTAAAGATATGATCTGAAATAAATATGATTATATATTGCCTACGGATATATTGATGATATTTCGTGCGTATATGAAAATGTTGATTGAATCAACATTTACTACATCATAACTATATAATATATAATATATTATATATTATATATATATATATATATATATATATATATATATATATATATATATATATATATATATATATATATATATTATAATATAACTATGGAGCTTCGTTATATTTATAAATCAAGGAAAATAATAAGAATATCAAAATCTTAATACGACAATTAAAACCCGCATCGTGTGAATACCTTATTTTTAAAATGCTGGACTGAAAAATATCCAGTCCAAGCTGGAATGTCCAGCATCTATTCGTACGAAACAAAAAGAAAAACCCGCATCGTCGTAACACATTTACGTTTGGTTAATTTTATACCATTAATGACATAGTCAATTAACAATTAAAATAAAAAGAATTACTTCAATCACAAATGCGTATGCTATTTAAGATTATACTTGATCGTAATATCATTGGACTTAAATTGATATTAAGTAACGTCATCTAGTAGATTAATGTATGGCTAGATTACCCGTAAATGTGGTTATACAAAATAAATAAAAAAATTAAAATAAATGTGGTTAAAATAAAATATTAACCTCCATGGAGGGTAAGATTTTAATAATATCAATTAAATACGCTAAAATGAAAAAATAATTCAGCAGTCCTCTTGTATATCATAAGATATATCTATTTTGAACACATTTTGAATTATAGCTAACATTTATATAGTTATACAAAATTATCTAAAAGTGGCCATATTACCTATCTTTCCACTACCAATACAACTAACTATGTGGTATTTAATATCAATATAAAATATAATGATCAATAACTAAAATTAGCTATATCACATAAATTCGTAGAGTTATTTTTGATAATAAATCCTATTGGAAAATACATGTAAAATATATTAAAGGATAATTTTTGAGTCAAATAAATATTATAATTTGCTATAAATTTAGTTATTTAAATAATTATTATACATTTAATCTGAATGATTTGTAGAAATAGAAATAAAATCATGCTATATTTATGTTAAAAATATTTAATAATCTCTTACATAATTATGTGTACATAATATATATATATTTTTATATTTTATATATATATTAATATATACATTTCGATTGTACACCATACAGCTAAGAGAAAGACATTTACGAAGTCGTGAATTTAAAATTAGGTTGAAATACTCTTTTTTAATTTTAATTTAATAGAATATTTTATATAAATATTACAAAAATAAAATTATATATATATAGTGAAAGTGAGTATCCTCATCTATAAGATATTATCTCCAGTATTAATTCATGTATTTACTTTTCATATATTTTACATTATAATATATAAATATATATATTTATCAGTACTTGATATACATGGAAAGGAAATAAAAGTTAAAAAAATGGTGAATAAATGTAATAAACACTTTATACAAGTCGGTAGTAAATTAGCTAAAAACATTTGTTCACAAATACATCTTTCAACGACCACCTTAAAAATAGTAATTATTTTTAATTATTTTTATCTCCTATCACAATAAGTGAAGTCATTAAAACTATTGATAATTGTTCTCCTAAATATCTAAGGATGAACTTGATATATTTATGAAACTCATAACATTAATCTCATCCACTATAGATGAACCTTTAACATATATTTTATATCTTTCTTTTTTAGCAGGCACTTTTCCAAAACAAATTTAAAATCCAAAGTTATTTCCATCTATAAATCAGGTAAACATAATAATAATTATAGACCCATATATTTGAATATTCAATTTTCGAAAATCTTAGAAAAATTGTTTTTCTCCATTACTTTATTTCTGTTATTTTTATAACATAATTAGTAGTTCACAATTTGGGTTTCGGAAAGGCCTCAGTACCCTCCATGCTATAGAAAACCTTCAAAAAGCTATTATTGATTCTCTGATCTGCAATAAATACTATGTTGGCCTATTTATTGACTTAAAAAGAATTTGACACAGTCAACCATGAAATATTCCTAAAAAAGCTTGATTTTACAGTATACATCTCTATCATGGTTATCATCATATCTCAAAAACAGAAGTCAGTTTACCAATTACAATAACTGTAGGTCTAATACTACTAATATAGATATCGGTGTCCCCCACGGATCTATTCAAGGGCCGCTTCTTTTTCTTTTATTTATTAATGACATGCCGACCTGCTCTATTAATAAATTGTTATACTATTTGCCGATGACACACATTTTATAATTAGTGATTGTTCAGCCAACAGAAAATTAAATTACAGTTGACAATTAATTATATAATTTTATGGGTACACTGTTAACAATAATAGCGTTCAAAACCCTTTACTTTATAAAATATCAATAAGTAAAGGGTTTCGTTTCAGTTTATTTACCAAACCCTTTAATAGTATTTCGTATATAACTAAAGGGTTTGTCGAAACCATTTATACCTTAAATTTGTATATATATATAAAGGGTTTCTATTTATGAGTTAATATAATAGCTTTCAAAACCCTTTACTTTATAACATATCAATAATTATTAATTATACTTAAGTAAAGGGTTTCGCTAAACAAAACCCTTTAATCGTATTTCGTAGATACTAAAGGGTTTCAAGAAATGTATATTGGTGATTCGTATAATTATTATATACATAATTATTATGCCAACATTATTAATTATTAATTCCAAGTAAATTAGAATTCTAAGTAAAATTATATTATTTTATACAATTTTCTCTATGATCATAAGTTATTAAATATCTTATAAAAATTGTAGATCAAGTATTTATAAACATTATAAAAGAATAACTAAATACAATTAATACAAGAAGTAGACAAATAATTAATTAATGTTATATGGACCAAGACTTTGGAATGACAATTAGTATCTATTTCCCTTTTCAGTAATAATATTTTTAATTATTTTTTAACTTTGTGATTTTGTTGATTAACTATTATTTTCAAATTTATACTTCAAATATACTTCAAATTATATTTGACTATTTTTAAATTTTTAATAAGTTAATTTAATACATTTTATCTTTACTCGGACTTTTACATTAATTTCTTCTTTTTATCCATATTTTACACTATAATTACGCTTAGATTTATCTACATAGAAAAAACTAATATGTATTATATTAAATAAATAATATAATTTATTTCTACATATTCTCGTTCATTTTTAACTTTAAAACTATCTAAACATGTGTAGTTTGTGTAGCTAATTTATAATTTTGTTATTGAATATTTGCCAATATATATATAATACATATACATTATTCTTTATATTAAATTGTCATATATTTACTCTATAATATTAAATATAATATACTCTAAATATTAACCTTTCGTGTCTGTTTTTAGTTTTTTTTATATTTTTAGTTTTCTTAATATTTATTTTTTTATTTTTATATATTACATGATGATTTTTGATTATTTTTTCAAGTCCTTCACAAGAACAATTATTTGATCTCAGTCATAATTAGATTTGGTATAAACAGGAAGACAACTTAGATATGACTTTATGTTATATTAGATTATTATTTTTTTCAGGAATTTTCCAATCATAATTGTACTTCATAGGACTTGTCAGAATGATAAAGGGTAATTGTATCGATAAACTCTGATTCTATAATTAATCGGTTGTTAAAACCAAATCTGATAATAATAATAATATATATATATATATATAATATAAATATCATAATATATGATTCTTACTTCTCCTATAGAAATGTAGCTTATGATTCTTAAATATTATTTATATAAACAGAATGTAATTTTATTTTAATAAAATATGTTAACAATAACGGCAATTACTCATTGAATGTATGGGAAATAATCTAATTGCCGACTACTATACGTATCTCAGTAAATAAAAGAGATATCAAAAAATAATATATACATAACATATTAGTAATTTAATGGTAAATATTAATAAGTAATTTGTTTTTCAAAATATTCCAGAATACTACAATTATTATTTGATAAAATGTAATATTCTGGTTTTACTTTTTATTATTTGAATAATAACTTTTTTTAAATAATTGTAAATACTTTATTGATTCAAATAAAATATAATTCTATGCTTAATATTGTAGATAAATTACATTTTTATAGGGGCGGTATTATGCACATGTATCCAATTACTGACCCCCCTATTTATAATAGTCAATATATTTATATACAAAATTAAAAATAGAAAAATATGTATTTCTATAATATTACATAATTACAAAATTTCAAATACATATATTTAATATTGAATAAGTTATTATAAATAGTCATTTAGGGGTCGGTAATTGGGGACTTTCCTCTAAATACTATTTGAAAAAAAAAATGTTAATGATCAGCTGATATTAATACGTATTTATTTTATAAGGATTTAATACAATTACCGAATGGAGATAATACCCTGGTGGGAGAAAGATGAGTTACACTATCGGGAGGTCAGAAGTCGAGACTAGGTCTAGCCAGAGCGTTATACTCGGATGCCGACACTATTCTCATGGATGACCCACTTAGTGCAGTCGATGTCAGGGTCGGTAATCATATTTTCAACAAGTTAGCTATCCTATACTATATATAAATATATATATATATATATATATGTGTGTGTGTATAAGTGGAGATTCGTATAAACTTTATTAAATACAAATATATTTGTCGGATATACCCGATAAGATGAGTATTGATCTCAACGGGCGGCGTTTCTTTTATAGAAAAATAGTGAAAGAAAATTAACAGATGATAACAAATATTAAATACAAAAACTAATATAATAAATATAAAGAAGATAACATATATAAATATATATATATATATATATATATATATATATATATATATATTAAAACCATAGATGCCTTAACATGAGAGCGGCTTCGAAGGGACATTTATGGTTTTTAAGCCATATATGGTTATAAATGAAAACTTCATCTAAGTTCCTGGATGGGATGAAAGGACTCCACCAAATAAATAACATATAATCATACTATAATACATTATCGTAATTCATCTTATTGGAATATATATTTATACAAATAGTAAATATATTATACTGCAAATTGTTATGAAATTCGTCTAATTAGGAAACATATTTAAATGGAGTAAATATGCTAACCTATAGCTAGTGTATACATGATTCGTTCTTTTCATTATTGGCTTTAAAGGCATTAATACAATCAAGTTTCAAAAGAAATTTTAAACCAATGATAGTTTATTCTGATATTAATGTTAGCATTATCAGTATAAGCAATATATGCATTTTTTAATAATGTTATATTAACTATATCACATAATTTTAAAATATGATGTATTTTATAGATACAATTAATATTAGATCTCAATGGTAGTTTATATATACATTTCAATACTTTGTTTTTCAGAATAATTATCTTATTTAAAGTATGTTATAATTTGACCCCCAAAAGGCAGCACAATATGTTAATCTTAATGAAATAAATAATTATACAGTAACAAAAATAACATAATATAATGAATATATATTTATATATATATATATTTTAAATCATTATTAATTAAATAAATATTTAAACATAAATACATTTTTTTTGTATACTATTAGGTATATTTTTATCTACTTTTACTTGTTTTGATACTTTATATCACTTATGTTTGCAGGTATTACCTGATTGTTACAGACCGGATTGTACATGTAGGTATGCTATGCATTGTAATACTGAACTATAAAGTCGATTTATTGGCCATCTTATTTATTATTCTTCTGTATTTCTGATAAGTCGGACATCTCGCTAAATCGGAAACTATCTAACCAAACCCTTTCGTGTCCGACTTAACGAGAGTTCGCAATATTATCAAACCTTGACATGTTTTCATTATAAATATAATTATATACAAACAATTGATATACATGTAAATACATAGACTTTTTAATTATAAATTTCTATGTATTAATGATTATATTAAAATTTGATAAATATATAGAATATCAGAATATAAACATGATGATTTAGATCAATAATTTAAAATATAATATTCTTAATAATAGGTATATAGTAATATATATTAGAAAGTAATACTTTAAAATAATGTTAATTTTAATATATAATTATTAATATTTCTAATGGATAATTTTCTATTTTAGTATAAGAGAAGTACTATGTAGAATAGATTTAAAAATAAAAATAATATTATATTATTTTTATAAAGGAAAATGATTTCATTTTTCGCAAATCAATATTGATATATGTATATGTAGTACATATTATGTACAATATTAATAGTTAAATACTTGTAACACTTTTATATTACTTATATATTAAATACTTCATCGGTATTTAATTATAATTTAACATTTATTTAATATGTTTTAAAAATCCATACAATAAATAAATTACTTAGGAAATAATACAAATATATACAAATATAATATAATATAAACATATATTTATTTATTTATAATATTAATTAAATAGTAATATATAGTTTATTAATACTTTCATTAATTGCCTTATTATCATAATAATCTATTCACATTTATAAAATTATTACACCTTACCTAATATACTAAATCGGCTACTTACGTTAATGAAGTATACTTATAATATTAAATCATTAAATAATGCATATATATGCATATTTATATTACGTTTATTATGTAACAAATAACTGCTTCACGATAATAACAAATTATTAAGTTGTATTATCTAATTGTCATACTCATAGATGTATTAAAGGGTTACTCAAGAATAAAACCAGAATTTTAGTCACCCATCAGTTGCGTTACATCAATCAGTCCGACAAAATCATCGTTATCAAAGAGGTAAGTAGGTTTATATATGTTTTAAAATACTTAACATATATATAAATTAATAAATATTACGATTTACTAGGGCTATTTTTTTGAAATATTATAATTGTTTTAATGATGTAATTGAAAATGAAAAAGATTTATCGAAACTTTTTTACGAAAAAGATGAAAAGAAAGAGTTGGACTGTTCAGGTATTGACCACATATTCTATCATAATTAAGTATGAATCATATGTATTTTTAAACACCAGTTTAGTAGTAAAATAGTATCATTATAGACTAATACGGTTAGCGTCTATATTATAGCGAAAGAACTTTATTAATAATCAACATAAATATATTTTAAGAAAATCCTTTTAAGCCATAATAAGCTCAAATATTCCTTTTAAACTATAGTTTATAGAGTACTCTATAGAGTAACATTTTAAAAACTAATATCGTAAATTGGGATATTGTTCATAAAATACTTTATCTCTTATACTTAGGCCCAGCTTATTCATACTATGGGCTCCTGGCAAAAAAATGATGGGCTCCCATAAAAATTGTATAATATATTAATATGGTCATTATAATAATAACTAACCTATCTATAACTATTCAATTAAAATATATATATATATATATATATATATATATATATATATATATTATACTTATCTTAAAAGGACTTCCTTCACGAGATGAATGTAAATAGATATTAAAACACAATATATGTTAAATTCTCCAACTTTAAACATTTTAAGTATTTTTACATACATTTTTCACAGATATAATAACAGCTATATCATTATTTACGACTATCATTTTTTTATTAATAAAATATATATTATTTTTAAAGTATAAGTATACATTTTTTCAAAGTTAATATAATCATAGAAACATATTTTTTTTAAAACGGAATATCTATGCATAACTGTGTTTCATCTAAATATACTGACAATTTCAATAATTTATATTACAAAATAAAATAGTTCCGTATCTTTAGTAGATAATTAGTACTTAATAATTAGTACTTAATAATTCACCAAATTAAAATAATGAGAAAATAATTATCAAATTTTAGTGAAATATTTTGATTATATTATAATGAATATGTATGTGTAATACTAGGTGTTATACAATATCATTTATAATTATTAACATAAACACTGTAGGTGAGATTTTTACATGAACTTGTAGATAAATTATAATATAAATTATTTTTTAGATAACAAAATATACATTATTTTTAAATGGAAATTATTAATGAAGTAACCCTTACATAATCATTGAAATATAATAGTTGATACGTTATAAATTAAATAATTAAGAATAAAAATGATATAAGTATAATTAAATATTTATTTTACTCGATTTTATCTCGAAAAAACTATTATTAAGGTATTATGTATAAATGTCATTAAGTAGATTTATATCTAGACTATGGTATACTACATATTTTATATATTCATATTTTATTAGAATTATTTACTAATTACAGATGATATAAATATATATATAAATATATATATATATATATATCAAAACATTCCAGAAGACACTACCGTCACCTCTATACCGACAACAGAACGACAACTGAACGTCAAGGTTAGGAAGGGTAATAGGACATATGTGTCCTTCCTTCGCTGACTTAAGGGGGTGCAGTTTGTAGTATGGACATATTGACAGACTACCTTTACATATACGAGATTCATCAACTGACTATCTAGTGGATAGTCAGATGATTCATAACGTATATATATAAAGCTGTACGTTATACATATATAACAAGTTAAAGATATAAAGGTGGATAGTATCCACCTGTCCACTTGATCAACTGTCACACCTTTAACACCCTCGTTACCATAGGAACACGACATCGGGGTAGACTTCGAGGATAACGAAGAGGGTAGTATCGACTGGTCTATCTACTACGACTACATCATGATAGGGTACGGTAGAGCTTCCATTGCCGTCGTGGTCTTTATACTGGTTATGCTGAACGTGGGTATTATATTCGCTGATTGGTGGCTCATCAACTGGTTAGAGCGACTAAGTATAGCTTAATACATTTATATATATAATTTACGATATTACAATATATAATTATTATATTGCTAATTTGAATGGCATTATTACTAGAACTCGGCTAATTAATATCACATTATTATCAACATACTTATTTATGAAACAGGGATAATTTGCTTGAAGTTAGGGACAATTCCCTAGAAGATAGCATTGCAAACAAAACAGAAACACGTAATAACGTTATCAGTTTTCAATTCTACGTGATCATTTACTGGTCCAATATTATCATAACGTTTATATTCTGTTAGTACTAATAGGTATTATTAGTTAATATTTAATTATTCAATATTCAATATATATATTTGAAATTATGTAATTTGGTTAATTGGTAATAAATCATTTTGCAATCTTAAATTTGTTATATAATTCTATTATAAACGGGTAAAGGGTTAATTGGAAACTTTCTCTAACTCTTTATAACTTTATATAATATATTATATTGAAAACATATACACACATATATGTTATTATCACATATATGTTATTAGAATAGATACCTAATTATATATATATATATATATATATATATATATATATAATTATATATATATGTGTGTGTGATTAATATATACACATATCACATATACACATATAACACATATATGTATGTTACATTACGTACCAGTAGGATTCATGTCTCATTTTCTATGATACGTCCACATAAAGGTGTTCTTGATTAGAAAACAATTATTGCATAGAAAAATGTTTATTTCTGATATTTACAAGCTATGATAAGTTTTACTGATAATGAATCATGATACAAATAAGTAGTGTACAATTATAAATACAAATATTATATAATTAAAAAGTCAACAATAATTTTAGTGAGCATTTTTAATGATTATTCACTTAATATTATAATCAGGGCCGACTCAAGGGAAAATGCAAATTAGGAAATTTTTCGTTCCCACAATTTTAGGGGCTATACAAATTTGTAAAATTAAAAAAATGATCAGGGGAGACTCGGAGAAACCTGAACAAAAAATTTTGTTTAGAAAAACTCATACACTATCTAAAATACTGATAATTGTATTCATTAATCATTTTTATTATATAATAATAAATAAATGGGATTTCTATTTTTCAAAACATTTTTAAGAAAATTGTTCAGATATTTGTTATCGAAAAATCAATAAATTCAAAATGGCTCGTGTCTCCCCAAAAAATGGGGAGACCTGAGCCATTTAACTTTTTTTTAAATCATATAATATAATACAATTTAAACAACACATATTGCAAATATTTTTCTAATGAAATATATAACACACGCATAATTACGTAATTCGATTTTGTACATACAATTTTAATATTGAGAAGGACATTTCCACGTTATCAGAATATTTACGTAACTATATTTGTATAAGCTCGATAAGCTCTGCTTCTACAATTACCCGGTTGTTAAAACCAAATCTGATAAATGATATCATTGATTTAATAATTATATATATTTTAAATAAATTGTTCTACAAAATGTCATAAAAATGTTTTCGGATATTTAAAAAAATGCTCATAACAAATGGTATTCAGAATTTTGTATTTTGTATTTATTAATATCATATTTTATATACTATAGTATATATCATACTATATATATTATGATTTACTTATAGTATATAATATATAGCACAAGTTGTGCTGCACAACAATAATGTATTTATATAATATATAAATATTTATCTTATATTACTTTATTATACCTTTTATAGAGATGTTAAATTAATTCTAATAAATATAATTAAAATATTTTCAAAATTGTTAAAAGTGTTAAGTTGTTAAGATGTTGTTATGTCAACGAATAAGCTGGTTTAAGTATTGTTCATGTTTATTATAAGAACACGGGCAGTGCGTGTTGCGAGGCTTAGGTGCGACTTAAAAGTAATCAAGTGCAACGCATCGAGTGGCGAGGTAATCGCGTGGGCCAATCAGGAACACGGGTTCCTGGGTGCACGCAGTACGCGACACACGTAATGCGTGCGTCGAACTATATATCGCTAGACAGTAAACATATTATATAATAGTTGTCCGATATATAGTTCGATATTATATGGGATGTTCCATCATACGTAATGGAATGGTCCATTATAAATATAACATATATAGATAAAATAAGGGTCGTCATATTACACGATAACATCCTCCCTTCTCATAGTAAAACAAAAGACACATGAGAATAGGGCCGATATGTTGGAGGTGGCGATGGGGGTGGCAATACATGCGTTGTGTATGGATGTGAGGGTATTACAGAGGGCGTGGGTGACGGCTGGGGCGTCACGGAGGTCGTGGGTGACGGATGGGGCGTCACAGAGGTCGTGGGTGGCGGCTGGGGCGTCACAGAGGTCGTGGGTGGCGGCTGGGGCGTCACGGAGGGCGTGGGTGACGGCTGGGGCGTCATATATATCGTGGGTGGCGGCTGGGGCGTCACGGAGGGCGTGGGTGACGGCTGGAGCGTCACGGAGGTCGTGGGTGACGGATGGGGCGTCACAGAGGTCGTGGGTGGCGGCTGGGGCGTCACGGAGGGCGTGGGTGACGGCTGGGGCGTCAAATAGGTCGTGGGTGACGGCTGGGGCGTCACATAGGTCGTGGGTGGCGGCTGGGGCATCACGGAGGGCGTGGGTGACGGCTGGGGCGTCACATAGGTCATGGGTGACGGCTGGGGCGTCACATAGGTCGTAGGTGACGGCTGGGGCATCACGGAGGTCGTAGGTGACGGCTGGGGCATCACAGAGGTCGTAGGTGACGGTTGGGGCGTCACGGGTGTCGTGGGTGACGGCTGGGGCGTCACGGAGGGCGTGGGTGACGGCTGGGGCGTCAAATAGGTCGTGGGTGACGGCTGGGGCATCACGGAGGGTGTGGGTGACGGCTGGAGCGTCACGGAGGTCGTGGGTGACGGATGGGGCGTCACGGAGGGCGTGGGTGACGGCTGGGGTGTCACCCACGACCTATATAGGTCGTGGGTGGCGGCTGGGGCATCACGGAGGGCGTGGGTGACGGCTGGGGCGTCACATAGGTCGTGGGTGACGGCTGGGGCATCACGGGTGTCGTGGGTGGCGGCAGGGGCGTCACGGAGGTCGTAGGTGACGGTTGGGGCGTCACAGGTGTCGTGGGTGGCGGCAGGGGCGTCACGAAGGTCGTTGTTGGCTGATATGGTTTAAATTCGGCCTTCAGACAATCGAAGATGTGGTCGAGTTCGGTTTTCGACGTGTCGTTGTCTGGCCAATATTTTTGTATATTACGGCATGTCCTACCGAGCCAGTATTTGACAAGGTTAACGCGTCTTTCATCTTTGTCATCGAGATAAAATGTGTCGAGGGACAATGTACAATTTTCGCAGAAGGTAAACGACTGGCTGTACAGGTCTTCTGCGTCCCAATCGAAGAAGGGGTGTTTGTGTTCCATTATATGTGTTGGTGTTGGTGTTGTATGCGTGCGTGTGTGTATATAGACGGGGACTTAATCAACTGCCACCATGTTAAGTTGTTAAGATGTTGTTATGTCAACGAATAAGCTGGTTTAAGTATTGTTCATGTTTATTATAAGAGCACGGGCAGTGCGTGTTGCGAGGCTTAGGGGCGACTTAAAAGTAATCAAGTGCAACGCATCGAGTGGCGAGGTAATCGCGTGGGCCAATCAGGAACACGGTTTCCTGGCATCGATATAAAGAAAGACTTTCTTTATATCGATGGTTCCTGGGTGCACTCAGTACGCGACACACGTAATGCGTGCGTCGAACTATATATCGCTAGACAGTAAACATATTATATAATAGTTGTCCGATATATAGTTCGATATTATATGGGATGTTCCATCATACGTTATGGAATGGTCCATTATAAATATAACATATATAGATAAAATAAGGGTCGTCATATCAAACGATAACAAAAAGCATATCCTTATTGGTTTAATAGTTATGCTACAAATTATATATAGTAGAAATACAAATGTGTTGGTGGATGAGGTTTCCTGTCTATTAAAGTATACCCATCTTCTTCTATAGTCAAAGAAAGTATACAATGCATATATCATTATGCAGATATTGATTATAATTTAAGTAGTAATTTATAGTATATAATATATATCATATTGTAACATATAATATATATTATTATTCCATATTTATTGCACAACAACTTAAGAATCTTATATCTCGGAATTTTATTTGACCAATTTTATAATGTTAAGAAGATTCCACTGTATGAACCGTTTGATAAATCTTTATAAAATTATCAGATTATATACATACTATATAAATGATATTAGGTAGGAAAATAAATATATTGATTTGGGATATTAATAATGCAAACCAAATCTATTTTAAATAACAAAAATTATGAGTTTTTAAGTTTATTTTTCATTATCTAATAAATGAAGTCATATAAAGTAAATATGAATGTTATCTATATATTAAAAAGAATGTAAATTTTTCTTTATAACAGTAATTTATATCTTTTTAGTAGGTCCGTTTTATCCTATATGTTATATATAAACACTATTAAGGTTTCCTTCAAATATATATTTAATTTTAATTATTGCACCAGTTGTTTTTATTTATTAATTTATAAAATATTTTATTACCATTATTTAATATATATATACATTGCATTGTTATAGAAATGTAAGTTATTACTAGAATGATATGCTATAAAATTCTTAATACCTGAATATTAGATATTATATTCCTTAACACTACAAAGTTTTAAAAATTGGCAAACCTTTATGATACTTTTTGAAGGTTGTTCTTCATTTATAATTAGTTTTTTCATTTTATTTTCACTCTAATATAAACATTTCTTGTCTATTTTGATTATCACTATGTTTGTTAAAATAATCACCATCTGGTAATTTTAATGATTTTGCTGTTTATACTTTCTAATATGATTTACGAGTTTGATATTAAACTTTTAAACAAATTGCATCGATTTTAATTCAAAATTGCCATAATTTAACATATATTCTAAAGTAAACTTGATCTCATTATAATTTGTTATGAATCATCACTGATTATTGATTGTATTGTATTGTGATAGTTGACCATCATGTTCCAATAGTTTTTATATAATTTTATATTTTTTTATAATACTGTGAAACAGTATACTAAATCAATATATCCTAAATTTATTATTTTTTTACAATAATCTACAACAACTAGGTGAAATTTATGATTGTAACAATACAAATTGTGTATTTATCCATATATTTTATTATTTATTCTGCATCGAATTTCATGTCATGCCTTCCCATCCTATTCAAATATAATGCGCATTACAGAACGCGCGTTTCAGAAAGCGATAAGTACATGTTTCTGTTATATGTCTGCATTTATTTTATATTCTTTTATAACACAGTTTTATCTAAATACATGATTACAATAGATATCAGTTCAACATGTGGTGTATCTTTACTTTCATCAACAATTTACTTTCATATAAAATAACGTTATATATTGATATATAATGGAATGCGCTACCTGTAAGACTAATAACTAATGTCAAATAATCGTATTTAAATCTAATGTATTGTTATTAATTCGTAAAAATTAATTTTATTATTTTCAAATGATTTATATTTTTTGTGTATTTTGTTATTTTTATATTTTTTGTACACAATAGAGAAAGTTTTTAACGTTATTTTTGTGTCTAAATAAACATTCATTTATTCATTCATATATAATAATATTTTCATTTAGTATGTATGGTATTATCTTTATTGTTTCATTGTGTATTGTCGTTGATGTGTATTTAGAATTTAAAGATATCCTTTTTGTTATTTGTGTGAATTCAGTATATATTTATTTGTAGATTATCATTGAGATAATATATTAAAGATGTTATTTTTAAATTCTTCATTTTTATAATTACCTAAACGGCCATACATAACTAAACAAATTATTTAAAGAAATTCTATGGGGGCCTAAATTATCAGAGATGACTGTCGATCATCAGGGGGCCTGGCGATTATAAGAGGGGGTCTTGCCCACGCAGGGCCTGCGTCGCAGGCCCTCCATGGATATGGGCCTGGTATTATACATTACATTATTTTATTTAAACATTAATATTATAATATATTATAATATATATATATATAAAAAAGTATATATTGCAATATATTATACAACATATAAAATATTAAATTATTATTTACATATTTTATATATAGGCTTACTTTATAATTTGTAAAATAAAATATAAAATAGTATTATATATATATATATTAAATACCGATTTAAATGAGAATACTCCCCACGTCATGAGCGTGTTCAATTCATCTGTTCTCTATATAATAATGCTGAAGTCATCTAAAGTTATTCATACGAAAATGTTGAATTCTATCTTCAGGTCTCCAATTAGATTTTTTGATATTAATACAATAGGTTTGTATATGATATATTTAACCATGATGTGTATTCATATATATATATATATATATATATATATATATATATTATACATATATTTATTATTATTTATATTACATTGTTTCATGCGCATACGAACGGTGGACATATATATGATAAGTGACAATAAACAAAAGTATCATCATCATCATATATAAATATATAAATATATGAATTATATGTCCTATATATTTTTTATATCTATAATATATTTATTTATCTCAGGCTTAAAAGTGGATAATTATAATAATATTCCATTGTGGTCCTATCATATGGTTTCAATTCGTTTGACAAAACTAAAATTAATTATAATGAATATATAATTTCATGTGTATGTTAAAGGCGATCATAGGCTATTATGAATTAACAGATTATCATTGGACAGAGTTTTTCTTATTAAATATATATATTTGTTATGGTATGTATACAATAATAATAAATCACACACATTATTGTTAGTCTAAGATCACACGATAGTCCTGAGAAGTTTAACATGTAATTAGATACATATTGTTCTATATATAGAATAAATTATAAAAAATAAGGATTTTAATAGTAATAGTATCAATACATATGTTATCATTATTTTTTAAATCGAGGGTTACATTTTAATAACAATTGGAATGCTCAAACTTTTTATTTTGGATTTTTTATTTAATATTTTTATATTTAAAACTTATTAATACTTATATTTATATACATAATTAAACTTAATTATATATAATAATTATTATTAATATTATAATAATAAATTCTATAATAAATCTTATCTAATAATAATTTATTAAGTATATATACTTAATAAATAATTATTATTTAAGATTTATTATAGAATTTATTATACCTAATATTATTAACATATATTATGATATAAGATTATATTTATAAAATTAATTACATGTTATAACATATTATATATATGTATAATATATTATATATTTATATATTATATATATATATATAATTAATTATAATTTTTCGAAAAAAGTAAAGAATTCTTTACTAATATAGTATGTATAATATAGTATTTTTATTTTTTTAAATATTTTTAATGTAAAGGTTCGCTAATATTGTCAATCAAAGTTACATAAATACGTCCATTTCATTCGATAAAGTCTGCAAGGCACGTAGAATATTGATACAAGTTGCATGTGTCTTTAGACGGTATGCGTATGACTAGGATATTTAGAAAACGGAAATGATTCAATATTATCTATATTTTGTTTATATTAATTGTAATGGATAACATATAAAGGCAAATCCTTCCGTATTCTCAAATCCATATTTAAGGTTTAAAGATATAATATATATATATATAGAATTTAAATTCTTTACATGTTATTTAAAATTGAAAAAAATAACAATCGATCTTCGTAGGATAAAATGGAATATGTTTATATTAATTTTTTTGTCATTTTACCTAACTTTGACAGTCTATATCTTCGTAAAAAATGGCTCAACAAATATATATATATATATATATATATTATTAGTGTACATATATTCTTATAATTTCAATATCTTTCAGATACTATGTATCCACAAAAAATATCCTATGATCAATTTTAACGCATGTTATAGGTCACATGCAAAATACAAACTCACACAGGAATATACAAATATATATTTATATACTCACATAATATTATTTGATACTAAAATAGGAAGTATTCTGAACAGATTCTCTAAAGATATTCACCAGGCCGATGAGCTATTATCGTTCACCCTGTACGAATTCCTAACGGTAGGTGGCGCTAGTTAGTGACTCACTGTTACAGTGACGTGTGCGATGTACCACCTCTAATAGTTCATATATAGATGTGTATATACGTAACCCTATATACGTACACTATACATACGCTCCGTAAAATATTTGCCGTGTCAAATGCTTGACAGTAATAAAACTATAGGACATATTCATGTTGTCGTGCGAAAGGCAAGCAACACAGCAACGTTTTATAAAAGTATCTTGCGAATCGCGTGAACAACTTATAAGTGTGGTACGTGCAATGATAATAGTAATTACCACGTGTGATAACATTGCTTATAATAGTGATGAGTCAACATTGATGACATATCACGTGACATAAATATACATCATAATACTTGCCATATAAAAATATAATAAATATATTTAACTAGATTTTGGTTATTAATATATTCTAAATTAGTTTAAATTAAATGAAAATGAATACATATATGTGTGTGTATACATATCTCACATATACCACACGTAACTATTTATATTTATATCGCTATTTAATGTTTACTATATCCTGTTACTTATGTTGTTTAAAGTGATCACAAATATTGATAAATAATAAGAACATTTCATTGTATTATATGTACTAATAATGATGACTAACACACACGTGACGTGTCGCTAACAATGCCATTGTTATGGTGTTCTATATATAGCATTATACTGTACACAGTTGGGAAGTTCGGCTCTCTCGATCGTGATATTCACTGCGGTCATCAACTATTACGTCATAATACCGTTGATTCCATTGTTGTTCCTGTTCTTGTACATACGTAACTACTACCTGGCCACTTCTAGAAGCATCATCAGACTGGAGGCGGCAAGTTAGTGTACACTAGTATTACGTCAGAGCTATAGTATACCTTTATGTGTATACTATATTATATATATATGTATATACTTTTAATTGTTAACCGAATTAATATTGCTAAAATGTATACGGTATAGGTTACCTACCGTTACCTATAAAATATGTTAGACGTCTATTGTATGATAATTCCTAATAAACAAATTTAACTAATATATAATTATTCTGATAAATGTATAATATAAAAAAAAGTAATTAATATTTTCAATTGTATTTAATATTATATATTTAATTTATATATATATATATATATATATATATAAATTATATATGTAATATTACATTATTAGCATATATATATATTACAATAACGCATGTATATTACACATACTAACAATGTGGTGTCACGTGACAATAGCTAGAAGTCCTGTGTTCACACACGTCAGTTCATCCATGGTAGGAATTCACACGATAAGAGCTTTTGACCTTCAGCATGTATTCCACGATGAATTTAATAGACACTTAGTGAGTATTCTGTCAATGAAATGTGTTGCACATATAGGTATATGTATTACATTTATATTAAGTATACTATATATATATATATATATATATATATATATTTAAATGTAACTACACGTACTTGACAATACGATGTATATTTTCTTAATTAGTATATTATTTATTTTTAATTTCCATACCAATACTATTATATTTTCTTTTTAACTTAATTTAAATTTTACATATTTAAAATTAACTTATAAAGATAAAGATACATATATTAATATATAAATAAATTATATCATGCATATATTAAATAGGTATCCTAATAATATGTCATATTAATTAATAATAGTTAATATGTATATATATATATATATATATATATATATATATATATATATATATATATAAATAATGGATGACAAATAAAAAAGAAAGAAAAATAATGTAAATAAAATGTAATTCACTCAATAAATATCATTCTATAATATACTATATATATATATATATATATATATATATATATACATATATATATATATATATATATATATATATATATATATAACATTATTAGAACCAGCACACGGAGGCTTGGCATCACTTCATATCTGCAACCAGGTGGCTCGCAGTAAGACTCGACCTATTATGTGTTCTGTTCAATGCTATCGCGATCATCTTCAATATATTATCAATTAATAGTTAGCTTTTAGATAGCAATGATAGCTGTAATATATATATATATATATAGTGATTGGAAATATTTTATTTTATATCAAATCGGTGCAAATATCTTCATTATAAATAAAAGTATTCATTAGAAAATGATTAGTATTTACGAAGAAATATACTGTAAAGTAAATTTTAAATTAGAAATATTGATCTTGGATATTTTATGTAATTTATTTTTAATTTAATACATTTATGGTTTTATGATATATATTAATATGATCTATAATGTATAATATGTAAAGTATTAATATTTATTATATATATATATATATATATATATATATATATATATACTTTTCTCATTTATTATATATACCCATATAATAACCTATATATATAATATTTATATATTATATATATACACTATTATAATGGTATATATATAATATATATATATGCTAAATTAAGTTCCTAATTATGTATTCAAAAGATCCAATATTATGAAATAAGGTTGAAATTATTGTTAACATATTGTTTAATCATCGAATAATGAAATGTTATTGATTTTACTTTTTATATATGAATATATGAATTTATATATATATAAACTTTATATTATAAAGGTATCCTAAAATAATGTATATATATATATCGCTCGCCTTTCCTCCAATCCAAGTGCCACATTTTACTTAACTAGAAATCCCCCTTACACATACCCTACCAAATATTCCTAAAAAATAAACTCTATAATGAATTCTCTAACTTTTTCTGGGATCAAAAATACAGCATCCCTTAAGGGTATACAATTGTATATTATCATTAACATAATTGATAAATATCTATCTACCTTTACCACTCCTCGATATCTGACATCTATGACCTCATTTTAAAATCTACTTCCTCCTCTCCATCTAATCCTATTAATACTTACACTTTTATAATACTCGCTAGTACCCTATACCCCTATGTGCATACTATATTATCGTATTCTCTCTCCAATGAAATGTTACCCTCCTTTTTTAAATTGGCTGTTATCATTCCCATTCTTAAAAAAACATCTTCCAACACTAATCTCTTATGTAATTCCATCCTATTCCAACTTCCTATTATTATTAAATTCTTGAAAAAACCATTGTCCATCAAATAAATAGATTTATGTCATAAACTCCTCCAATGATATCCGGCAAAGTGCATTTCGTAAAGGTCACTCAACTGAGATAGCCCTTCACATCTTGAACAATATATATGCGAAAGTTTCTCCCTCACTATATTTTCAACTCGTTCTCCTTGACCTCTATTGTGTATTTTACTCTCTTCGCCATGATATTTGTATATCGAGACTTGAGATAATTGGCATTAATATGAAATATTGTAGTTACCTCAAATGTCTTAACTCCTACATCCTAAACAGATGTTAAATTATTTGATTTATCTTCTGACCATCGCCCTATACTCTATGATGTCCCACAAGGTTCCGTCCTAGGCCCACTTATATTATCCATATATGTATAGAACCTATACGGTATATCATATCCCAATTTTCTGGCGTTTTCTATCATATATATGTTGATGATATACAACTCTGCTCCATCCTCCCTATATACACTCCAGATAATGACCAACTAATTATGTATGCCACCTCTATTTAATACTGGCTTCTCTCCAATAACATTCTACTAAATACCTCAAAAACAGCCCTTCTCAATATACCTACGAACTCCCCATCATTCCCTTTCTTTTACCTTGACAAGATTATTATTTTAACTTCCAATTTAATCCTCAATCTTGGTGTTTTCGACTCTGATTTATCTTTTTCTAGTCATATTGTTTAAATTTCTTAAACTGCTAATATAATTTATTTTGGATCAGATGTATCCGTAAACATATTACTCATCCCCTGTGTGCTGTCCTTATTAATTCACTTATAATTTCTCGTATTGATTATTGTTCTTCTTTATTATATAACCTTCCCGCTTCCTTCATTACCCTATTAAACAGAATCATCCTGATCATCCATACAATCCATTTTCAATATTAAACTATCTGACTATCCTCTACTGACTCTTTTCAACTTCTACCAAACTGGTCCCCTTGTAAAAAAATGATCCCTAATTCGAATCCTTTCTATTACCCATAAATCTATAGATTCCTCCACTCCTTCATATCTATTTTACGTATTCTTAATTCGCTCCACCACCCACTCTACAGGTTCAACTTCCAGAATGCATCTCGTTATCCCACACCCATTCTCCCTTAAATTCCAGAAACGCTCATTCTCCTACATGATCCCATATATCTTGAATGCATTCCCTTCATCTATATTACAGATTCTATAAGATCCATTCACTGTCATACCTCCTCCAATACCTATATTAATTATCTATCATCTATCTAATTTCATTATATTAGTATTATCTATTATTTATATTTCGTTATTATTACTTCCACTAATGTTTAGTTATTTTTTTGTTTTTTTGTGGTTATTTTGTTTTATTATTATTATTTATTTTACGTGCACTTACGAGGAGTATCATCACTTTGTAACGGTGCCTGATAAACCTTATTTCATCATATATATATATATAGATATATTTCATAAACTCTGATATATTGTAAGCAGTTGCTAAATCATAAACTAGATAAGTAAGATGAAATGTTACCCACTATAATATAACATCTATAGCATTATAATGAACGTTCCCGTACCACGAACAGGGATATCCACGGCTATGTTAGGCCTTACGTTATATAATACGTTGACTTTACTGGGAAGATTTCAATGGTCGGTGAAAAGGAGCGGGGATGTTGAAAACATGGTTAACATATATACCAAATATTTATATATATATATATATATATATATATATATATATATATATATATACAATTATGTAATTCATTATTACTGTAACCACACTTGGGTTTGTTCAATTTTGCTAATATTCTTGAATAATCGCGGTTTTTATAGATGAAACATATCATATATTTGAGAATCTTCACAAAAACAGATGTTTTGAGAGAATATTGTCAATTGTCACCTCTCCTCGATAATAATACGCCATAATAATACGTTAAATAATATAAAATAGGTAAATAGATTATATAACAAATACATTACTATGATTATTATAATATTCTAATAATTATTTAAAATATATTATAATAAATCCATCTTTATTAAAAAAAAGTATCTATAATTATAATCAATGTATGAAATGATAATTTAAATATTTATGATATATTAAAATAAGTGAAACTTTTATTATTATTTAGATGACTTCGATTCAAAGACTTCTCGAATACTACCATTTGAAACCCGAAGCTCCCCTAGATCTCGAATACGATGAATCAGTACCTGAAGAATGGCCGACTGCTGGTGTTATAGCGGTTAATTCCGTAAGTATGAAATATCATGAAGACGGAGAAGATATACTCAAGAATATTTCTTTTGAAATACGCTCACAAGAAAAGGTAGGTGGGAACTATAATAATCTCTTTAATAAATAAAGTATACTTTACTTATTTCCAAATTATATAAATAATAATTATAACCCATGCGTATCTTATCCAGATCGGAATAGTGGGAAGAACAGGAGAGGGTAAAAGTTCTTTAATCTCGATGTTATTCAGAATGACCGAATTTAGAGGTCAAATTATAATCGAAGGCGTGGATATCAGACAATTGGGTTTACGTAAATTAAGAAGCAACATCAGTATTATTCCTCAGGTCACAATAATACTACACTAGTGTTCTCTGTATTTAGATATGTTTAATTCTAATTATAATTACAATATATGTTATACTTGTAACACGTTATACTATTATATATAATTTTAACATTATACAATTAACAACATTATTATGATAATTACAAAATTACGAATTAAATATATATTACGAAATATAGATTACTTTCATATTACTTAATATGTTATCAAATTATATTCAGGATCCAATTCTATTTGGAGGCACAATAAGAGAAAATCTTGACCCTTTTAATAAATATACGGATTCGGATATCTGGAAATCCCTTCATGAGGTTATACATTATTATAAATTAGTCATTATAAATTGTTAATGGCTTCATTCAATATATATATATACATCAAACGACGAATAATCAAAAGTCAAGTTTCTTATTACTTAACTTCATAAACCCGTTTTCCAATTCGTAGTATAAACGGTTTACATCATATATATGTAGTCCGTATATATATATATATATATATATATATATATATATATATATATATATGTTATACGCTAATGTTAATAGTAAATAGTAATAGCAATAATAAAGTTATAAGGAGCTGTTGTAGAAGAATAATGTCACTGTTTGGAGTACTGTGGGGGTATATGTGGGGTATCGTAAATATATATATATGGTTTTATATATTTATATTAGTGCATATATATCTGGTAATCTTTGCATAAATGTTGATATACAATATTTAATATATAGAGAGTATTGACTTATTATAATAAATATAAAATTATATACATATATTACAGTGATAATTTAGAATTAGTACCCTATATTAAACTATATTAAATACATTAATTAATATTCTCTTATATGATTTAAATACGCAGGTGCAATTACAGAAGTTAATAAGATCTATAAAAGGAGAATTAAGCGCCGAGATCTCCCAGGGAGGTACAAACTTCAGCGTAGGGGAGCGGCAACTTTTCTGTCTGGCGAGAGCGCTTCTCAATCGAAATAAGATTTTAGTTATCGATGAAGCGACCGCAAATGTGGATATACGGTTTGTCAGTTGTTTACTACCAGTTATGTATTCTTATCGAATAGATAGTTACTTATAGTTATTTAAAAATAACGTATACCACAAAACGTATTAATAACCTTGCATTGGAGATCATCAATTTGACTTTATATTTATTGACTATAATATTTAATTAAATATATTTGGTAACATTATAAATGTATATTCAATAAATATTCACTGATCAAATCTATTCGAGCAATCTATATATTAATCTAATCAGTCTATCGATCAGCCAATTTAGCAATATTTACTATTATTATTAGGCTAATTCACTTACTTCATCAACATTTAAGAACTGACGAGTTAATTCAGAAGACGATAAGGAACAACTTCTCAGCTTGCACCATTCTTACCATCGCTCACAGACTTAATACTATTATGGACTCGGATAGAATTATGGTTATTACTAAGGCTGAGCTAGTCGTATATATTATCATCATAAATAGATCATTATTAATAACAATTGCCAGCATTTATGGTATGTATATATATATATATATATATATATATATTATGATTTTCGTTAACCACGAGTTACTTAGGATTCGCAATGATTGTATAGCCATTTTGTTATAAGTAAAAATTTCTCAAAGGTCTCACCCAAAATAAAATAATAAATAACAATAATAATATTTACTTAATATTTAGAACAATATTATTGTTGTTTATTGATATATTAAACTAATTAGATACATCGATGTATTTTATATAATATTACATTTTATTTAGGTATTGGATAAAGGAGAAATAATAGAATTCGATGAACCTTATGAACTATTGCAAAATAGTGAAGGGTATTTCACAAAGCTCATTGATAGGTGTGGAACAATGGAAAGTGAGAGATTACGTTCTATTACAAAAGAAATATACGATAACAAAAATATTTCCATGATACCATCTACAAAGAATAATTGATTATCCATATTACATCAATAAACATTGTATATTATAAAATAAATATATTTATATCGTTTGGTTGTTGTTTAACCTATCCCATAGAATATGAATGCATTATAGATGCAGTTTATTTATTCACGATATATATCCATGTATTTAGTTTCGTCGTAGCTATCATAGCTTCGCTAATTAGATCGCGTTACATTCTACGATATTGTTTTCCCACTGAGTTTCTGTCTTCCAATTATTCGTATGTCATCTACGATCCTTGTAGAATCGTATTAGACATTGAGTTATATCTTGAGACATTTACATACTATTTAAGATTTCATTCGATAACCATGGCCAGTAGTTCAGAGTGCGGTACACTTTGTTGGGTTATTCTCTTCCTTACATCCAGTTCAGTTATTAGATCTTTTAATATTATATTTAACAGTCGTCTAATACATCTCATATAGAATGATTTCATTCTTCTCTACAGGTATTTATCTATTTCAAGTTTCGCATGTATATAGAAACATTTATTTAACTTCAATTAACCAATAACATCGGTTGGGGTACATATTTCATCGATATTAACTTGTATCAAATGACATTAAGTTTTGTTAAAGCTGATATCGTCTATCCGGTTCTAGTTAGTATCTAGCGGACTCTTTTTCCCCAATCAAGGGCTAACGCTCCTTGTTGTTACTTTTTTACAAAGCAACTTTTTTACTAAACAACTTTATTACTAAAAGAACTAAACTTTATTACTAAAAGAACTACACTTTATTACTAAAAAGTAACTACTTTATTACTAAAACGTAACTACTTTATTACTAAAAAGTAACTATTTTATTACTAAAAAGTAACTACTTTATTACTAAAATGTAACTATTTATTATTACCAAAAGTAACCTCTTTATAACCAAAAAGTAACTACTTTATTACTAAAAGTAACTACTTTATTACTAAAATGTAATACTTTATTATTACTAAAAGTAACCTCTTTATTACTAAAAAGTAACTACTTTATTACTAAAAGTAGTTACTTTATTACAAAAGAACTAAACTTTATTACTAAATATTAATTTATTATAAATAAAAGTAAGCTTAATAAATGTTAATAAATATTAATTTATTAAAACATACAAACATTATAACTTAACCCAATCTAACCACAACTGTGAAAATAACAATATAAATAAATATACTTTTATATGTTCACTCGGGAAGTAATGCACCTAAAAAACCTAAACAAATCAAAATGTAACCCAACCTAACCACAACCGTGAAAATATACTTTTATAGGCTCACTCGGGAATTAATGCAGCTAAAAAAAACCTACACAAATTAAAACTTAACCCAGCCTAACCACAACAGTGAAAATATACTTTTATAGACTCACTCGTGAAGTAATGCAGCAACAAAAATCCAGTTTAACGTACTATCACGTTCCAGCATAACGTACTATCACGTGCCAGATTAACGTACTATCAAGTTCCAAGATAACCTACTATTACGTTCCAGTTTAACGTACTATCACGTTACAGCTTAACGTATTATCACGTTCCAGCATAACATAGTATCACTATAATATAATATTTTACATGTAAATATGGGTAAATTATATATTTTTTACCGAATTAATTTATTACATAAAATAATCTAAATTTATAACACGATATTGTGTTTTAATAATTCATTAGATACCGTTAAAATTATTGAAATCCTATGATTATTATAGATTATCGATGTTTTACATGAAACAAATATTATAAATTCAAATATTTACATGGTGGAGATAGGAAGTGTAATTTTATAATGTCATTTATATGGTAATTAATCATAGTGACCTCATCGTGATTGGTTACATATATATTTACTCATCACTTTTAACATTATAAATTAGAAATTAAAAAAAAAAATTAAAATAAATTTCATTTTTTTTTCTTGACCGTTAAATTAAAAATTATAAATATTCTTCATTGTATGATGAAATTTTGTGATAAATTAAAACCGAGCTAGACACCGTATTATTCATATATTAATAGTTTTTCTCAATTTATTATAGGTACTTTCGTACCACGAATCCGTTGAATCCATAATTGATGTGAAACTCTTACCGGAAGTCGGTCAACTTAACAGCTCAACAATTACGTATTTTCACTATTACGGCCGACGACCGTCGGCCGTAGCTCGAAGAATATAAAACGTTAGATATCACAATTTATATCACGATATTTATATTTTAATTACCTATTCGATAAAGTTAAAATTATTGAAATCGAATAATTACCATGGATTTTTATTTTGTACATCACCTAATATGTTTAATAATTTATATTTACATGGCGGAGATAGGAAATAATTATTATAATATCGTTAAACCGAATAAATGGAATCTAGTCTATTAGATATGTATTTATAATAGTTAGTAATCTTATTTATATAATTATATATATTTTATAAAGATATATTTTTTTTGTAAAATTTAAAAAAATAATAAATTATTATAAATATAATAATTAATAACGATTAATATAATAACTTATTCGATAATGTTAACATTATTTTATTATATAGATATTATATCAATACTAAAATAAGTAAAACATACCATATAATCCTATTATATAATAAGTTAATAGAATTTCATATTTTATAAATATATAATTGTTGTTATAAAATTATAAATATAATTATATATATTAATTAATAATAGTTACGTTAATGAATTATTCGATAATATTGATATTATTTTATTATATAGATATTATAGTAATACTAAAATAAGTAAAAAATTAGTAAATTATATATTAATTATAACATCGAATGAATATACATATTTATAAATATATAATGTATGTTATAAATTCATGTTTTTACATGGTGGAGATAGGAAATGTACTTTTATAAAGTCGTAATAAGGAATAAATAAACGTAGTAACATCACCCAGATAGGTTACATTAATATCTACTCGTCACTATTAACCATATAGTATAGATAATATTTTTTTTTTTTTTATAAAAATTATTTTTTTTTCTCGTTTGGTCGAATACGACGAATTTTGGCGAAAAATAATAACCGAGCAGAACACCCAATTATTAATATATTCACGGTTTTTCTCGAAATACTATTATTACTTTCGTACGCCGAATCCGTTGACATCATAATCGAGGCGAACGGATTACCGGAAGTTGGTCGAATCGACCTATCGAAAATCACGCATTTTTCACTATTTCGGCCATAGCTCGAGAATATTAAATGTTAAGAGTCAACATTTATACAACGATATTTTATTTTAATTACCTATTCAATAAAGTTAAAATTATCGAAATCGAATGATTATTATAGATTTCGATTTTTTACGTCGCCTAATGCTTTTAATAATTTATTTTTTCACGGCGGAGATAGGAAATAATTATTATAAACTCGAAATCTAGTATTATCGAAATCTAGTATTATTAGAGTCCGAGTAATATTAATAAAATGCGAAAAAAATGCGTATATAACGTATTTTATAACATCCGTATACGCGATAAAGACTCGCATACCTATCCTCGCCATAGTGAATTTAAAAATTCTAAATTTTTTTTAAATATCCTCGATCAATAAATAAAATAAACAAATATATAAATATATAAAAATATATATATTTATAACCGTATAATATATACTCATTACTCGCTAATTATATAGTAATTATATACTAATATTATTGCGGTTTTATTATCTATAGATTACCTATATATTATTTGTGTCGACAAATTTCGAAAATTCATCGCGATGGCTCGCTGCGCTCGCTCGCAAAAAAAAGGTCAAGCGACGACGACGACGACGAATTTAAGCCCTTTAATATATATGTAGAAGTTTCGCATGCATATAGAAACATTTAATTAACTTCAATTAACCAATAACATCGGTTGGGGTATATATTTCATCGATATTGACTTGTATCAAATGACATTAAGTTTTGTTAAAGCTGATATCGTCTATCCGGTTCTAGTTAGTATCTAGCGGACTCTTTTTCCCCAATCAAGGGCTAACGCTCCTTGTTGTTACTTTTTTACTAAAGCAACTTTTTTTATTAAAGCAACTTTTTTACTAAAGCAACTTTATTACTAAAAGAACTAAACTTTATTACTAAAAGAACTAAACTTTATTACTAAAAAGTAACTACTTTATTACTAAAAGTAACTACTTTATTACTAAAACGTAACTACTTTATTACTAAAAAGTAACTACTTTATTACTAAAAAGTAACTACTTTATTACTAAAATGTAACTATTTATTATTACCAAAAGTAACCTCTTTATAACCAAAAAGTAATTACTTTATTACTAAAAGTAACTACTTTATTACTAAAATGTAATACTTTATTATTACTAAAAGTAACCTCTTTATTACTAAAAAGTAACTACTTTATTACTAAAAGTAGTTACTTTATTACAAAAGAACTAAACTTTATTACTAAATATTAATTTATTATAAAAGTAAGCTTAATAAATTTTAATAAATATTAATTTATTAAAACCTACAAAAATTAAAACTTAACCCAACCTATAGGTTATAACCACAACTGTGCAAATAACAATATAAATAAATATACTTTTATCCGGTTCTAGTTAGTATTTCTGCTTTTGACCATTATTATTGATAATCTCTCACAAGTATTTGAAACTCTTGACTATGTAATTAATATGTATTATTTATATATTTTTATTTTAATAATCTTAACAGAGAAAATAACACTAGATTATGTTATGTTATTTATATGTAATAAATAAATGACACATTTCATAATTAAGCTTTATAATTACTACCCTTTTAGTTGTAACATATTATAGTATATATCAATGGAACCCATATTATCTAGTTTAAGTGTTTCCACTATTGTTATGTATTTTTTAGAATATCGAATTATATTATATTATTTTTAAGACTGTTCTTAATTTATGTGTTTTCTAATTTCTATTGTATCCTGAATTTCGTTATATTTTTTAAAAGTGGAATAACTTAAGTATGAATTGTGTTGTTACACTTAAAGTGTGTATGTAGCATATATTTATATAACGATAACCCTAATAGTTGTATACTACAATATGTCTAAGAACATAAATTAATTCATAATATATTTTTATTAATTTGTATTGAAAATCCTACAAATTAAAATTATATTTATGACTAAAAGTTAAGCTTATATTTATAAATCAATTATATATATATATATATATATATATATATATCATAACTAAATAAAGAATAATAATAAATACTCAGAAATAAAAATCAAAGTTTTACTAAGTTGTGTTTTAATAAATGACGCTACAATTACGATTACGATATAGGATATAAATAAATAACGCAATATTAATCTTAATTCGATGAATGGCGAAATGCAGCTCGGCCCAAAAATCCTTTAAGGGCGGGTGGGAGTGGGGGAGGGCGGGCGGGGTAGTCGTGTTTTTATCGTTATACTAACGTATTGGGTTGGGTTTTTGGTTGGTTTTGGGTTTAGCTATACAGTTCGTATACCCCGACGTTGTTATGGTTATATTCTCCTCGCCTATATAATAGGTCAGCTGCTAAGTAAGTATCCCATTAGTAAATTATAATAATAAGTAAACGATGATAACAAAATTACAATTTAGAGAAACATTCATTTCAAGTTATGTATTTATGTATTTTCCAATAAACACTCGTAAATCATCGATTGCTTATAACTATCTAAACAATGTGAATATGTTTGTAATAATATAATACTATGTATGTTTTCAATAACGTATACAGCAAATAGCGGATACTTATAGTATTCGTGTACATTAGCCGGTACATATCTAGGGTAAACTAGGGTAAATTATATACTTATGAATACTCATAAAAACCTACATACTCGTACATACTCGTATACATACACGTAAATACCTATATACTAATACATTCTTATAAATACCTACATACTTATACTTATAAATACCTATATACTTAAATACATACTTATAAATATATGTGAGGGGCAGGTGGGGACAATGCAAAACAAATAAGTAACATTTTATTATTCTCGTATTTTGATATATCGATTATTAAGTTTATTAAGTTGTTACTACATATAACAAAAAAAGGTTCGAGAGAATGAGAAATAATAATACGTACATCTATGCAACATTAGCAATGTTAAGACTTGATAAGATCTGGACAAGCAAAAAGTTTAACTTCACCTTAAAGTACAACCTATATAAATATTTAGTTCTCGCGATATTTGTATATGGGTGTGAGTCATGGACTATTCTAGATCCTATGGAAATGTAAATAAAAGCCTTAGTATAAACCACACAGGCGGCTATTAGGTATAATCTAATGAAACAAATAAATAATTGAAATAATGTTTATAATAGAAAAGAATGTATCACTGGTTTGAAATTATGTCCCTCTTTTCGTCGTAGTAAAGAAGCGATAACTGTGTTGGTTAGGTCACATTATTCTAAACAAATCTCTATTCTCTAGCAATAATAATCCTACAAGGTAAAGCTGAAGGAAAAACACAACAAGGACGATCAAAGTTAAACTAGGTGCATAATATGGTTTTTAGAACGAGTTTTAAATGTTGCTTTTTTTTTATAAATTTATAAAACTTTAATTGATTTTTTGAATTTATTGCACTAATCTCTTGAAATTTAAAGATTCTAATTTTTTAGCTTCTATCCAATTATATTTATATACCCAGCCAATTTTAGATTTTCGAAATAAATGTTGTAATTGCTTCTTCAATTTCTATATCTTCTCTTTATTGTATTATTTATATTAGGAACATGTAAATAATTTATTTAAAATATTAGTAAAAAACTTTCTATTTTTTGATCGATATTATAATCATTTGAATTTAGATACATATATGTCCAATTAAACATAGAAAGATAATATTTAATAAATTTTATATTAGCATTATTAAAATAAAAATTGTATAATTTAAAAAAAATGTACATGTGTATTTTTTAATATTTATATTAAATGACACAAAAAAAGTGGTCAATTATAATTTTATATAAACCGAAATTGTCTCCAAGATGTATATTAGATAGTAATTGTTTTTCATTAGTAAAAAGTAAATCAATTATATTATTATTACGAGTTAGCTTATTTATTAATTGTAAAAATTAATTTTTAATAATCGAATTGTAAAGTAATGCTTAACTTTTTTGGTAACTAGGAAATAAATATTCTTTTCAATTAAAATTAGGTAAATTAAAATCTCTACAATTATAGACGAATTATAATTGTGTTGCGTTATATCAAATAATTTATATACCTGTTCATGAGATATTACATTACAATTTGGAGGTCTATAAACACATATAATATTATATGATTTTTTGAATTAATTTTTAAATGTATACATTGAACATCAATATTTGAAATGAAATGTCTTACAGGACATAAACTAGATTTAGATTTAGAAATATTAATAATGATAAAAGTAAATAAATTTACCTAGTTCAAATAACTCATTAACATCGTTTACTGTTATAAATAATAGTAATATTAATTTAATAAATATTACATAAAATAAATTAAAAATGTTATTAAAAATAACAGAAATAATATGATTGCAATAATGTTGTTAACAACATGTTGTTAAAAAACATACATATAATTATATAATCTATAATATAACCTCTAAATATATTCGATTCTGATATATATATATATATATATATTAACAATTAGGTAAATTCTATTATAAATAGTATATATATTGATAATAATAATTAATTGATATTAATTAATTATGATACAAAATATATAAATGAAATCATTAACTAATTATCAACTATTATTTATAAAACAGTAGATAGCAACTAATCATATAGGTCGCTTTCCCTCGATATAACAACATTTCTCATAAGAAAATCTCTAAATGAAATATCATAATAGATATATATATATATATATATATATATATATATATATATATATATGTTTCAAATATAATATATTATTAAACTAAGACATTAATAATGTACTATTATGTGAAAGAGTGTAAGATGGTATAAGTGATAAGTAATATATTATTTGTTTCGTATTATTATTGGTTTATTTTATTTTAAACATGTTCTATTTGTTATATATATATTAGGTTGGATTGAAATATAAAAATTTGAATTTTGAAATATGTCAATCAAAGTCTAGTATATAATATTGTATTCAAATATCATAAATAAAGAGTAATGTATGTATTTAAGGTTACTATAAATTAAATTAATTTTTATTAAAATTAAATGATTTTAGATTGTAATTTATAATATTGTATTCAAATGGCCATTTTAAGTCTAAATTATCATAAAATAATATGATTGGGAATTGTAGAAATCTTTGCAACATAAAGTAAACAATATTACTTAAATATTTAATTTCTATCCAAGGATTTCAATATTACGTTGTTTGTTTTGATAATAATACGGTTTGTATAGCTTATATTTTATATATTTGAAGTCTAAATATTATATATTACACATTTGACATATTACACGTAATTAAATATATTAGTAAATTAACAAATGTCATTAAAATTCAATAAATAACGATTATTTATTAAAATTATGATAATTTTATCTATTATAATTATTATCTAATCATTGATTAGTAATAATTACTGTAATTCATTATGTCATAATACTTATGACATAATTAATTATTAATTCACCAATATAATATTCACATGTAGTCACCTATTATTATAACTTGAATTTAAAATTGTTTATATTAAATTACATAGTTAAATAAATTAAAATATACAATATTATATACTTACACCAAAGATTTTGCGAAGCAAAGATATAACACTCCCTATGCATGCAACGTAATTTAGTTATAGCCCGAACCGCTGCTAGCAGTAGTATCGAAATCACTGAAATAGATGTAGGTTCGGCTCTGTTTGCATACAACAATGTTTTCATTGCTCTATTAAATTACATGCAATATAAATTAGCTTTTACTCACTAAATATATACTTATAGCATTTAAAACATACATATCATATTTGTTTGTTATATATTAGTAATGAACACTTAGTTTTCATCATATAAATATTAATTTAAAGCATATTATTTAACATTTTAAAAGTGTATAGTTAAATACGAATTTACATTATAAACAACGCATAGTTCCTAAAAGTAACCCGCTATAGGTGGCACCAGGGTATTTTGTATACAAATTCGAATTACACGATTTCGCATAAGTGTTATATCTTTCCTTCGGAAAATCTTTGCTTACACCATAAAATAATTTTCCATATTAAATAATATTTAAATAATTAAAATATGATATTCATTAAACAATATGATATATTATAATTATATTTATTTAACTATCTGTTAATTATAATTACATTATGCTTATTTAATATACAAAATATAATAGAGTATATTATATGGTATATACATGTAGAGCTGCCTCCACACCAACTATATAGCAATATTATCTAGCAGATATTTCGCCACGGATATCCACAACAATTATTTTATTTAATAATATCATCTATTTAATTAATTTATAGTTAATATAACTATATAATATTATAATACAAATATAGTGATATACTACAAAATACAATATATCATAATATATAATATAATATTTTAGATATATACACTTAATAATATTATTTTTTACAATATATCATAGAGTATATTATATAGTATATACATGTAGAGATGCCATCATACCAACTATATAGCAATATTATCTAGCAGATATTTCGCCACGGATATCCACAATAATGAATTTATTTTATATATATCATCTATTTAATTAATTTAATTTATAGTGAATATAACTATATAATATTATAATAACAATATAATGATATACTATAAATACAATATATCATAATAATATATAATATAATATTGTAGATATATACACTTAATAATATTATTTTCTATCATTAGCATATTTACAATAAAAGTACGTAATATTGTCAAATCCATTATCTGTTCTAAATAAAAAAAATTAGCCTATACACATTCTCGCTAATATCCGAAGAATATCGTGAAATATCTTCCAGATAATCTGACTACTTGTTGGTGTGAACTAGTTAAATAATAATAGTATATCTATACAATTATTATATTTGTATACACGTTATTACTCTTCCATTTATTAAATTATATCTTTTTAATGATATGTATATATACACAATATAAATTATTTAACTCGCTAGACCAACTTTTATTTGGTCGAGGTACAGCCAAGTCAAATTAATTAACGGACAATCCACCAATGCACTCATATTTTTCTCGGTTGAATAAAGTTGAATAATGGAACACTCACAAAATATATAACAATATTTCGACACACCCATTATATAGGTGTAACTATATTTTTAGATATGTATATATCAGATAATTTAGTAGTATTTTTTGTCGAGCGATTTAAATGAATTTAACTAAAAATGTATAAAAGTTTACAGGAGCTCTAAGATGCAAGCAAAAGCGTACCCTAACACTTTTCAAATAATTAAGTATAGATTTAAATAATTTCATTTGAATATTTTCAATTTTGTGAGACAGTACTGTGTCTTTAAAAGTAAATTTATTATAAACAATTCTATATTCAATTTCTTATATTTAAATACATTGCGTTCTACTTACAATAGGAACCTACATTATTATAATATATAATATTAATTTAGAATATATAAATATTTATATTTAAATGATTAATAGTATTGTTTTAGATATGTATATTAATTTAAAAGTTGTAAAGAAAATTATATTTAAATTATATACATGTTAGATGTGTATATTAAAATAAATTATATAAAATTTAAATATTATTATTTTAATATTGCACTATATAATTATTTAGGTATTGAATTCCTTAGATTCGATAGGAGTCGTGTTGGACAATTATTTGCGAATAATAAGTTTTACTACAAAGAAATAGAATTAAAGGTTATTATTTATATTTATTATTATATTATAGGAGATCTATATTGAAAATTATCATAATAATTTCAATCATTAATATAATACTTGTTAACAAAATTATTATAATAACAAAAATAAATAACAGATAATAAAAATATACGTTATTATATACAATACTATATAGTTATAAATAAAATATTATATAATGAAAAGTAAAATATGATCACAAAATAAATACACGGACATAAATATTTAATGAAGTTATATTTTTTAATTAATTATTGTAAACAAAATCTTTTTTTGTATTAAATGTTGGCATCGATGTTCGTGATTTGATCATATTCAATATTATCCCATCTCTAGATTGTTCACCTGTTGTCATTTGAGAAACCTGGCTGACATCTTGAATAAATCTCTCGACGGCTTGATTATGACATGGATATTCAAAAGTAATTTCTTCAAAATTCATATTCAGGTAATTATTGAGTGTACTATCTTCAATATTATAAGTTAACCTTGATTCATATATATTTATATTAAAATTTATTTCATAATAGTAATCCGCATTAAAATTTATATTTGGTAATTCAAAAGTTCTAATATTTGTATTATTATTTTTTCTGATATCTATTATAATTTTAATTGCTTTTCTTCTAATATCTATTTCCTTGTCTTTTAACATACTTAGTAAAACACTCTCTGAATGAGCATAGAAACAGTTATTTGATATGCTCTCATCAATGATATCTCTATATTGTATATCGATGTATCTTGAATTTTGTATAATATAAAATAAATTTGTTGTGGCATCAGATATAGTAGGGTTTTTTTTTATTGTAAAATATGACGGCGCATATACTCTTACAATGTAGTTTGCTATTATATTTAAATTTTTAGTTGGATTAGTTGTCGATATGTATAGCCTTAATATATTATTTGCCAGAGTTAACCATCTGGCATGGTGCATTTTTCCTGGTTCCCCATTTTTTAAAGTATCATCTACCACTCCTGCATCTATGCATTTACATATTTTATATAAATAATCTGCATCGCAGTTATTTTTTGTTGTAAAATTAATTTTGAATGTGATTTTTTCAAAATTAATTATATCTAATTTTTGCAGAGACTTTAATTGTTTCCCTATTTCTCCTGAAAATGGGGTAGGTCCAATATGTTTGCCATCTATATAAATAAATAGTTTTCTAAGGGGTAATTCATTCATATGTAGTTGACAAATATGTTTATAATATAATCAAATATCTATAAATAGTGGCCGCTAGTATAAGAATATGTAATGTCTCGTAAGGTGTCTCGTAATGTATTCGATTTATATTTTTTTAATTATTTAATATTAAATAATTATATTTATGATGCATACGCACCTTAATTTGATTCAATGATTTAATTACATACACACACACACCTTACATACATAAATAAGTATATATAAATATTCATGTTTTTGTTAACATTTGAAAACAAATTATTACGTAATAAATTAGATTAATTAATTATTTTTTTTAAAAATTACAGACAATTTGATATTTAATTATTGTATATAGAACTTTTTATCATATTTAAGACTATTTATACGTTTATTAAAATGACCACTACTCAGTTATTGGCCGCTACCTCATTCCATCCCCTATATATAAAGTTGTGTTGAATATCATTTTTATAATATATATATCTGGGTTGTTAGTTTTTTATAACAAATTATTGTTAAATAAATATTAGATTAGTGTAATTTGTGTTTATGATAAGATATATTATTTTAAATAATTAATTTATATTGAATTATTTGATCTATAACAATAAAATATGAAACATTTCATAAATAACATAGGTTATATTAATTGCCTAATAGTATTATTATTTTTAAAATTAATTGTTATTAATTATTATTATATTTTTTGATATTATATATGGTATACTTTATATAGTCATGTCACCAGACCAAAGGGGCCATCCAAACGAAACCTACGAGACAATATAGAAGGTAAAAGAGAGCGAGGCCGGCCAAATAAGATGTGGATAGACAATATCAAAGACTGGACAGGAGGCATGGAGATTATTTGTTAAAAAATAACGCGCCCACATTCCCCAGTTAAAAAGTTAATGGAACAAGATAATGAGGTAATACTTTATATAATATATAGTGTAGTTTAGTATAATATAGTATATTAACGATATTGATACTAATATTAAATGTCTTCAAATGAATATATATATTTATATGTATATAAATAAAATGTTGACCATTATAGTAATATAGTGATTTGAAAATAATATAATTATATATGATTAAAACAGTTTTATGAGATTATGTTTATATATAAATATATATTATTTTTTGCTAACGGCCCAGTGTACTTTGTGAGTAGAATATTCTTCAAGTTTTCGTATTACCCCATTATATTTTCCTGTGTTTACACATGCACCATCTGTTCCGACAATTAATAATTCTTTTAGTTTTCCATCAAGGTTCTTTATTATTGATGAATATATTTCAATAGATGTCGATTTATGTGGAGAAATGTGTCCTATATATTTATTTCCCGGCTCACTCAATAACGTTATGTGTTCTTATTTTTTTTTGTATCATTTCTTAATCTAGTTATATCATTTCGTCCATCAAAATATAAAATAAATGTAGGATAAAAAATGGATAAAATAATAATCTATATATAGATAGCTTATAAATGAATATAATAATGTATTATGATAAATTCAGATGTAAACTAAGATACAAATATAAGGACAATAAACTAAGGCATCTATACGATATGATATGATACGATATGATCAGGGGTAAACTACAATGCGCTTAAGGGTAAACTACGATGCTGTCAGGGGTAAACTACGATGCTGTCAGGGGTAAACTACGATGCTCTCAGGGGTAAACTACGATGCTCTCAGGGGTAAACTACGATGCTGTCACGGGTAAACTACGATGCTCTCAGGGGTAAACTGCGATGCTCTCAGGGGTAAACTACGATTATATCAAGGGTAAACTACGATGCTCACAGGGGTAACTACGATGCTCTCAGGGGTAAACTACAATGCTCTCAGGGGTAAACTACGATGCTCTCAGGGTAAACTACGATGCTCTCAGGGGTAAACTACGATGCTGTCACGGGTAAACTACGATGCTGTCAGGGGTAAACTACGATGTTCTCAGGGGTAAACTACGATGCTCTCAGGGGTAAACTACGATTATATCAAGGGTAAACTACGATGCTCACAGGGGTAACTACGATGCTCTCAGGGGTAAACTGCGATGCTCTCAGGGGTAAACTACGATTATATCAAGGGTAAACTACGATGCTCACAGGGGTAACTACGATGCTCTCAGGGTTAAACTACGATGCTCTCAGGGGTAAACTACGATGCTCTCAAGGGTAAACTACGATGCTCTCAGGGGTAAACTACGATGCTGTCACGGGTAAACTACGATGCTGTCAGGGGTAAACTACGATGTTCTCAGGGGTAAACTACGATGCTCTCAGGGGTAAACTACGATTATATCAAGGGTAAACTACGATGCTCACAGGGGTAACTACGATGCTCTCAGGGGTAAACTGCGATGCTCTCAGGGGTAAACTATGATGCTCTCAGGGGTAAATTAAAACATATTATAAGTTACCCTTAGGGGTAAACTACTGCTCCTAGTTAGTTTACCCCTGTGAGACTTCTAGTTTACCCCTAATTTCTAACAGTGTATATCTGCATTGATTTTTCTTGCTTTTATTCTTTCTCTTCTTAATTTACATCTATCAATTATATACTTGTTGTCGTGTCCATTGTTGTCGACATTATTGCCATAGATGCAATCGCAGCACCCTTCCTATCAGGTATATTGTATCGGTCACATAATTCCTCAAGTGGCTTCAGATTTAGTCTATTTTGTTGACATGATGATGATGGTTGTTGCTCTTCTGTAAAATAATTAAATATGTGGTTTTATAATTTTTAATTCAATTAATTTATTGCATAATCAATATAAATTTTAATTTTCTAATATAAATTTATACATAATAGATTAATTTATATTCTTTATTTTTAAATTAATCTACTATTTAACAATATGTATATGACATACCAGTGTGAGTATTAGTTTGCAAGTCATTATTATGTTCTTCTGAAATTTGTTCACTTACTTCATAATCATTATTATCTTCAATATAATTAATTTAGGATTAATATAATTTCAATAAATATCATTTAACTTTATATTTACCATTTACAGATTCAATTTGTCCATCTTCATCAGAATCAATAAGAATTGTGTTTTCTATTAATAAATTATTAATTAATATTATACACATTGTCATTATTTATAATATTAATTAATATATAATTATCAATATCAGATATAGCAATGTAGGGTAATTATAGAAATTTATATATTTTCATATTATTTAAAATAATAGTACTTTTTGTATATGTAAATAGAAATAAATATAATAATATATTTTGGAACATCATTTAATTGATTAAATAATCATGTAATATATACCAATATTATATTTAATCACAAATACAAATTAAAAATATAGGACGTTATTTTTAATATTAATATATTATAATGTTAATTCAAATAATAACCTTCATTTTCTGGAGCAGTATTACAGTTATCTATTTTTTTAATATATTTCCCTCCTAAATTAAAAATATCTTATAAATTATAATAATTAATTATAAAATTGCTTCTTAATAGGGGACATCCACCATAATTTCCATTTAGAAATAACATATTTTTGTTTATATAATCATTAATATATCATTGGGTGTAAGAATCGTATCTACAATTTCTATATAAATAAGTATAAATGATATTTTATAATACCTACTATTAAAAATAAACATTCAGTATAGTATAATCAAGATATTACACTAAGTTTTATAATAGTGAAGGAAGTCCCCCTGAAATATATGAGACATATTTTTATTATAAATTACACTATATTATGTATGTTATTACCTCCTTTACTACAAGTTAAATTCCCATTCATTAATCTTCTTTTATCTCTGATCTAAAATAAAATCATGATCCTATAGAAATCACACAATCTTGTTTATATAAATCAAATAGCGTATCATATTCAATATATAGTCTTTTCAATCTTAATTTATTTGTATTATATAATTTATATTTATTATATATAACTGTAATGTTAGTTATAGTTTGATTTAAATGGTAATGTGGGACACTAGCACAATCCCAAATATTAATTATTTTTAAAGCAGTTTTTTTTAATAAAAATAAAATCATTTGATTTGCAATTCGATCTTCCTTTTTTTTCGAAATATATATCATTAATAACATCACATTTAGTAGGTAACATAAATAAATCCATTTGTTTATATTTAAAACTCATAATCATATAATAAGCGTTTTATAGAGTTTAATATATTTAAAAAAATTTTAAATAAATTTGGAATTTTGATTGGATCAAATTTAATTTTACTATCACTATGTATAATCTTTGGTAAATATCATATGATATCTAATTTCAACCCCTATATTTAACCTTATAGAAAAACACCGATTTTAATTTAACAAAATCGTTAATTAAGACATACAAATATATATAATTTTTAAATCTAGATGAAATATCACATTTAAAAGTGATTCTGAAAAAAATAAAGTTATAATATATAATATATGTTAAAATATGATCATTATTGTGATTTATGTATTCAAAATGGCGATTTCCCAATCTTATAACATGGCAACATTCAAATGGTTATGGCCAAGTTGATAGTTATTTTCAGAATACAAAATTTATAAGTAATAATAAAAATGTATTACTTATTAATATTAACACCTTAAATGCTATTTTAAATTTAAAATAATATGATAATAATTGAATTCAAAATTTCACTCCACCCTAATATATATATATATATATATATATATATATATATATATGATATATCACTAGAATGACACTATAAATAGCAATAGAACGACAGAAGATACTATACTATATAGTTAACAATTAATTAAAAGTAAACGAAATTTAATATGTATTTATAATTCTAGAAGTAATTCCTATGAGCTTAGATATATTATAACTAATCAAATTTACTGGAATATGTCAATTTGTCAAGGTAATATTAATGTGTGAAAATTGTCATATATTACTTATAAAAATTCTCTTAGTAATAAAAATAAAAAAACTATAGGTTCTAGATGAGATAAATATGAAAATATTAAAAATAATAATTTAAATATATACTATGCTAATGCTCGTAGGATTAGAAATAAATGAATTTTTTAGAATTTTTACTTGTATCTAATATATATGACATTATATGCGTAGTTGAAACATTTTTAACAACAGATGAGAGATATTCTCTATAGTTAATCCAGGGAAAAAATGATAAACTATTTAGATACGATAAATTAATTCATAGAGGAGTATTTGATTTTATCAAATATGTCTTATGGTATTGAAATATGGGCTAATAACTATAATAATAGATTAAATTCACTAATTTTAATTTTTTTTAAAAATATACGTATAATAAATAATAATATTGTTAATCGAAAACTTTAATAATCGTTAACACATAACTAACCTATTTAAATACGTTATTTAAAATTTAAATACGTTTTATATAAAATATAACGATATGTTAATAAGTAAAAATATATTATTTCTCTATAATATTATTCATGAAAATTAGTAGGATCCCAAATAGGATCCTACCTATATAAATATATCGAATATAGATCCTAACTATATTCAAAAAAAAAACCTCAGCATCTCTACGTAGGATATGTTCGGCAAACTTTAAACGATGACGTATGATCTTTGTCGATAATTTTTCAATATCCCATAAAGTATGATAATTAGCCCTTATTTATACATTTTCATTTAAGAAAAATCAAAATGGTTTCAGAAGTGGCAGAATAACAACAGTCAACTATTTTTTACTCATAAGACTGGTCGATGAAGTAAATATATAAAATATAAGCATTATTGACATTCATGGACTTCAAGAAAATCGTTGATACTATACACAGAGAGAAAATGTCTATGTTTCCGAAATCGTACGAGATAATGGAGTATTGGTGATGGCTATTATCATAATGTATGGTGATACTACTGCCAAAGTCATTACATCAGATGGAGAAATAGCTACTTTCAAAATGCTAGCTATTGTCATACAATGAGATAAATTATCTACATAATTTTTCATTATAGTTATCGATTAATTTATGAAAATAGCTTTAATAAGAACGGAAGATAAGAACGATTTCCAACACTCTAATTCTATGAATGATATTATACTTACATGTGTCACAAACGAGATACTTTATGGGGATATAGAAAAAGTATCTATACAAATCAGAAGTCGACGCTTAAAGTTTACAGGGAATTAAAACGTATGATGAGGTTATTTCATAAATAGTTCTTTGGGAACCTATAGGTTCCGAGTATACTCATGGCTCTAGAAGAAGAATGTCACTTGAAAGTTATATCAGAACTCGTATACATTTAGATAGTTTTATTATATAGTTAGAGTAATCTAAATATAAGGATTGGCGTCTATTACCTATTTTAAGTCCCGTTTTAAATGTACTAAAATACATTTAATGTACTTTATTTGTTCTAATTAATCTGTAATCTATTATTATAAAAGTGTCTACATAGTTTTTATTAATATAATAATTTTAATTTACAAATTGATGGTAACATTATTTTTGTATAGTTTTTAAGTTAATATGTTGTTGGTTGATCAAAAAAAGTCATGGAAAAAATACAGCTAGATATTTTTTTATAATATAATGTTGACAATATATTAATACAAATTATTTTGCGCATATGTTGGGTATACAATTTGTTCTTTATATAGTTTACTTTTTGATATATTAGATGTCGACGTAATTATCGACTAACGACCATTACCTATACATATTAACATGGTTAAATAATCCCATAGATATTAAAATATATTATTATTTTTACTAAATATAAATTATAACTATATGTCTGATACAATAGCATAATTAGTATTATTTCATATATGATAATTAATAATGACATGTTAGTGTTAGACTATTCGAAGATTAATCCTATAGGTTACTATAGTAAAGTTATCATATGATGTCGTCGCGTTTGTATATCAATGTTGATACGTTCTATTTATAGCCTTAACACGTATAACTTATTATAACTATAGTTACATATATTTGCTATACCTATAGTTGCATATATGCATGAATAATGTTTCGATAGCTATGAGTATATTGTTATATCACTTTAGAAACATGAATCTGGAAATAATAATCATTATTATTATATATTATAATAATTAATATATATATATATATATATATATATATATATATTAATTATATTTGAATTTTTATTGGAATATGATTAAATACAAAATTGTTAGTCTATGTAAATATACGTTTAACAATTGTATTATTATCACTATTAATAGATTAATTGTAAAGTTACAGGCTAGTATAAACCTATGTGTATTACGTATGTAAGTATGTACGTGTGTACCTATCCTATCATGTGTCATAATACGTAAATACTGATTATTGCACTATTTATACGTATTTCATCTAATTAAGTATCATAATTTAATTATTCTAACAATATAAATTATGATCATGAATAATTGCTCGTTATGTAATGCATTAGTTTATACCATAGATATATAATTAAGTTTACCTGTTACATTATATAATCATATCATTTATATATTGATGTGGTTAAAACGGTCATTATACGTATATACATGTACTATTGTGGTGTAATGTAACATATATTTATAAGTAATATCCTATATTTATAATATATTTAATTTATTTAATTAAAATTTCATTTAAATATAAATAAAACTTATTATATATTCATTTATAATATTTATTTTAATATTACACCCCCATCTTTTCTCTTTTATTTAATGGACTATTCGTATGCTTCACGATCGAATAGATGTTTACTATTGAGGGGTCTATATCAAATATAAAACTAAAATGTTTAAGTAAAGGATGTTAAATACATATTAATTATACATATATTGAAATATATATTTATTATATATATATTATTAAAATGTAGGATATGATATAATATAAGATATACATTTAAAATTTGAAAATAATTACAATACTTGTGTATAATTGTTATGCATATTTTCTGTATACATTTCAAATGAAATAAGTGTTAACACAGTATTTTAACAAATTATTTATCTTTACCAGATCTAATATATAAATTGTATGAAAATGAAAATGATATTTCATTATTGGTTAAATTAAAGGTAATATAAGATTATTCTTATAATTTTAATAATTATTTGTTTTAAAATGTTATTAATAAATTTATATTTGGAGAAATATAATATTTATATTAAAAATCTAAATATAAAATATGTGTGATCTGTAATTCCAAAATTGTATTATATTACTGTATTATATTACATTTGTTCGGCAAGTATAAACCAAGGCATTTTTTTATTAAATGTAAACCAAATGTTAATTTGTGTACCATGTCGATTTGTGTATCAATTCATATATATTTTGTTTTCCATATTTTTTTTTATTTACCTAATAAACTATATATTATTTATATTACTGATTATTTGACTTTTTAAATGATAAATATAAATAATAAAGTATTAATATAATTTAGATAAAAAACTAAATAGTATACTTTAATATTACATTACATGTAAATATGCTTGGAATGTATACATTTAAATATAATATACAATACAAACTGCCTGTGTGGCTAAGTTGGCTAAAGCGTCAGACACACAAGTAGTAAGATACGGGTTTAAGTCCCTATTAAACAGGTCTCAATAAAATAGGTTAACAATGTAAAATAGTTTCTATATAAATATATAAATATCAAAAATATATACCTACTATTTAGAAGTGATATTATATAAGAGTGAATAGTTGTATGATCGGCCCTCGTTAAAACATGGACTCCTTAACGTGACAGCAGCTGCCAAATGATATAAGAGCCATATGTTATACGTGAAATCTTCATCTAAGTTCCTGGATGGTTTGAAAGGACTCAACGAATATAAAAATAAAAATATAAATACAAATTACCTGACATTCAGTATAACATGATACCCACTATATATATATATATATATTTCAACACTATACTACGTATATATATATTACATATGACACTCACATGTGTGTGTGGAGTGTTTCGATATACACACTGTACATGTGAGTGTATTGATATAATGAGAAAGTGAATAAGCAATTGGATGTAGTGTATGGTAATTTGCGATAGAGGCGCTGCAGTAATCATATTTTTACATAAAATATAACTAAAAAATAAACACTTTTAAAAATACATCTTTTAAATAAAAACTAAAAATAATAATACACAAATTAATTAAATATATTAATCGTTATATATAATCAATATAATTTTGTTTTTGAATTTTAAAATCTAATAATGTGTTAAGTTATCGTCTGATAATGAATGTAAGGATATTTTAAAAAAATAGAAGAAACAGGTAATATATAAATCAAGAAAAGTATTGGGCCCAGAACAGATCCTTGAGGTACACCATGAGTGTGCATAAATGATTTTGAAAAATTGTTATTAATCTTAATTGATGAAAAACGAGATGTTACAAAAGACATTAACCAATTGTGCACCTGTCCATGAATACCTATCTCTTTAAGCCGACATGATAAAATTGTAAGATACAGAGTGTCAAAAGCACTAGATAGATCAAGTAATACTAAGTAGAATGGCATTTTGTTGTCAAGCGACAGTATTATTTCATTAAAAATCAAATTAAGCGCTGTTTCCGTTCCACGATTAGGAAGATAAGCACTTTGTAAAGGATCAGCTATCGAATTAGAAGTTATATAATGAACTAATTGTTTACTTACAATGCGCTCAAGAGTTTTAGAAAGGGATGATAGTTGAGAAACTGGACGATAATTAAATAGAATGGAAGAATCAAGAGTAGACTTCTTAATAATTGGAGTAATATATGCTTGTTTCATACTTGGAGGAACAACTGAGGAGATAAGCGATGAGCGAAATATATTAGTAATAGGAATTATCAAGTATGAAATAGAAGAACGAAGTAATGTAAGAGGAATAGAATCTAGAGGTGATTGCGATTTAATGGACATAATTGGATTTCAAGAGAATTAGGAAGCGAAAAGCAGGACCAGTGAAATGATGAAAAATGTTTACATAAAGATGGTTGGCAATTATTACTCATAGGAGGTAGATTAGTTATGATACTTTTTATTTTTTGTATGAAAAAACTAGAAAATTATGAGCATAGTATATTTTCAGATAAATCTGGAAGTTTTTTAATTTTATTCTTGCCAATTAGAGAAAAAGCTAGTTTAAAAGACTGTTTATAGTTGATTCCAAAATCACAAATTTATTAATAAAAAATAAAGATATTACATTAGATAATTTCCTACGATAAATCTTACGATACATTTTAAAAGACTGTAAATCATTCAGTAATTTCGATCGAGAAAACTTCAATTGATATGATCGTAATTTCCTTTTAAGAGTTGATAATTCAGAGCCAAACCATGACTGATGAAATATCTTTCTTGTTTTAGAAATTTTAAGAGGGGCATGGAAGTCAAGGGATAACTTGAGTGAAGTATTGAGATCATCGAATGAAGGTTCAATATATAGTGAGTGTGATGTGAGATAATGTAGCTTTATAAAAGTAGATTTCATGAATTCTTTAATATTAATGCTAGATATATTTCTATAATTTCTGATAAAAGATTGATCCAAGGGAACCGGGAAAGATAAAGTGAAATTAATTGCAAAATGGTCAGATATAAGTAGACTTTGATTAATAATAGAGATTAAAGAAGAATCAGAAGGGGAGATAATTATATCGATAGTATTACCACTAGTGTGAGTGGGAAAAGTAATATGCTGATGCATAGAATTACTAAATAATAGGTCATTAAACAAACTAGATTAATAAGATGTTTTATTTAATTGAATATTAATATCACCAAGAATGATACAATTGCTGATTGAGATTTAATCAAAATAATTTAAATTTCAGATAAAAAAGTAACAAAAGATGAAGATGGAGGACGATATATATAGGTCTATATAATATCTATCATTATATTGAATATTGTACTGAGTATATAACAAAATAAGTTAATACACTTATGGTAGACCACTATTTATCGTATTAAATATATGTACAAATCTATTTATAGAACATAGATCGCACCTATCCTTGGGTATACGTCATTAACGCATTCACGTTTAGTAACACTAATGTACTTATTTTCTAAGGGTTCGCGGTATTATACAACGACGCTATTCCATGAAACGTAACACCACAATGATATATATATAGCTGACATACCTACACGTTGAATGGTTGTAGGCGTGGCCTGTGCATGCTGTCATCAAATAGATGATACATCGCATATACAAGTTGACATGATTATATGTTTACTTTATCAATGAGCTATTTTTATATTTTTAATAATTTTATATTTTTAATAATTTTACATTTTTATAAAAGTTAGGTATACTACGTGACATGAGTATTAAGTTATATTTATATATTTTTTTATTTATTGAAATCTCTTATATATATTGAATACAATACAAATAGCGGATACAAATGGACCCCTCAAGAAGTCATAGACTTGTACATGTTATAAATAACTGTGAGAGGCCCCGGACAATACAATACAAATAGTAACATTTTTTTTCTTGTGTTTTGATTTATTGTTTATTAAGTTCTTTATAAACACAAGAGAAATTCAAGAACTGCCTGGAGTCGAACCCGGGACCTCTGGCTTACTAGCTTTTGGTTGTCCCACTGAGCCATCGACCCCAGACTATATATATATATATATATATATATATATATATATATATATAGGATATGTTATGATAATTATTTTATATTAATACAATTAATGACAAAGTATTATTTCTTGTCAACTACACTGAGAAAAATAAACGAGTACTTTTACTCAAAATGCTAAATAATATGAGTAAAGTTACTACAAAATATGAGTAAAGCTGTAATATGAGTAAAATTACTCATACATAATAAACGATACGAGTACTATTACTCATATATAAATTAAAAATTGAGTAATAAACTTATATATATATAAAAATTCATTTTTTACTCATTTAATATAATATGAGTAATATCACTCATATTATTTTTTAAATAATGAGTAAAATTACTCATACATAATAAACGATATGAGTACTATTACTCATGTATAAATTAAAAATTGAGTAATAAACTTATATATATAAAAATTCATTTTTTACTCATTTAATATAATATGAGTAATATCACTCATATTATTTTTTAAATAATGAGTAAAGTTACTTATATTATTTTTTAAATAATGAGTGATTTTACACATACTCTTTTTAAAACCATTCTTTAAATATAGAATGCACTTACTTTCATTAAATTTCAAATTAAATTAAACTAATAATTTAATTATTTAATAATTATTAATTAAATCATTATTTACATATAATTATTATAATTATTATAATAATAACTTATAAATAAGTATATATATATACATATATGTACTGTAAATATTAATAAAATGTATGTTAGTCAGTTACAAACTATTAATTAATTATAATATTACAATTAATTAGGATATCTATATAGTTTCTATATATATATAATAAATAATATGTGTATAATAAGAATACACAATAATAAGTAAAATGTTATATCATGAATAATAAATCTATTATAATTATATTTATAATTACATCAAAACTCTTATTAATTATCCTACATATAATACAATCGGTTAGGTATACATATAGTATAGTATAGTACTATAGTATATATATATATATATATATATATATATATATAACCACTATAGTGGTTAGAATGATGTATACACAGCAGAAGGTCTGGCTACGATTCCATTTGGTGCCATATTTTTTTATTTATAATATAAAATTCTTTTAATAAATAATAATAATAATAATATTACTATTTACAATAAATTATTGTTAATCCCTTTAGGAGAAATAAGGATATTAATTGTATAGGAACACCTATAACCCTAAAACTATAAAACTATAAAACGAAACAAAACAAATACAATTCTATTAAATATGTATCAAATATGTATAAATATATCTATTAAAAATATTATATTTTATGAAATATCTTGAACTAAAAATTATTTTGAAGCCTTTTATTATAAGCCTTATAAAATGTGTTCATTAATATATAGACACGGTATATAAACTATATAATATAGTATATTATAATACAACCAAAGGTTTAAGCCTTTGGTTGTATTATATATACCAAATTTGGTCCAAAGCCCTTTGATACAACTATGGAGCTACGTTGTTCATGCTTTATAAATATAAATAATGGATCTTGACGAAACTTCATAACGTTCACGTATCATATGAATATTCATCCACTGTATAATTATTAATATAACTCTTATTATATACAGGCCCGTAGCCAGAAATGTATACCAGGGAGGGGGCAAGGCCCCACACAATGTTAAGACTAAAGTGTAATTAATATAAACTAGTATACCAGTAATAATATCACTACTAGTAATTTACTAGTATACTCTATTACTTATATTGATATACAATGTGAATTAAACAGGGTACAAATAAACAATACATAAGCATATACTATGTGTGTATACATACACTATATAAACATAACTTTATATGCATATAATAAAATATAAAAAGCAGTAGGATCAGGTTAACATGTAACGCATACAATAATAACATCAGTAGATAAGTCTACTGAATACTAGCGAGTGAATTAAACATTTAGTCATGGCAAGAGTAAGCTTAACACGATATTTTCTAATATTATGTAGAAAATAGTTAGTAGTGCATCATATTATTAATGTTTGGAGATTAGTCTAGGTGAGAGGTTATAGTGAAACCAAATATAGTTATAGATTGATAAGTTGGAATAAATAGTAGAAAAGTATGTGTGATATATAGAGGAGAACTTGGTCTTGTGAATATGATAGTATTAGTTTTAATAATATTTAAGGACATTTAGTTGAGAGAACCAATGAGTTAGATCAGTAATACAATTAAACATAGACACTTGAATCAGACCAGAATCTCTAGAACTAGGAAATGGCTATATATCTGAAGATCATCTGCATAAATATGATAGTTAATATTTGGATATTTTATAATAAAAAAATGATTTTATAGGAATAATATAAATAATGAACAATATAGCTCCAAGGACATAGCCTTGTATAACTATCTATCACTACCATCTATGTCGAAATAAGGAGGAGACAACAAGGAGTTAATATTCACCGAAGATGTTCTAGATGAAACAAAATACATAAACCAACTGTGGATTTGACCATGTATACTAATTTCATTAAGTCCAATAAAAAGAATATCGTAATCGAGAGTATCAAAAGCACTAGATAAGTTTAGTAGTACGAGATAGCATGGGGCTTTATTACAAGATATATGAGAATATCATTAATGATAAAAGTAAGGTCAATCTCAGTACTACGATGAGGAAGATACGCACTTTGATATTTATCAACAATAGCAATGGGCATAATGTAATTAATAAGTTGAGTAGACACAACTCGTTCTGACGTATTAGATATTGATGATAGTTTGGATATTGGACGATAACTGGATACATTAGATTGTTCAAGAGTAGTTTTATTTGAATAGGAATAATCTATGAATATTTTATTGGGTGTGGAATAATAGATGATATAAGATACCTATTAATGATTTCAGCGATAAGTCCAATACAATATGGTAATAATGAACGAAGTAGATTGAGTGGAATAGGATTCAGGGGGAGTTGGTTTTCAAGGATGTCATCAAAGAGAGTATAATTTCATGTGTGGGGAAAAACATGAACAGTGATTATGAGTGCATGTTAAATTGAGATTGAGTCGTGCCGAGTTGATGTTTGGAAATACATTGATAATTGTAGACATTTGTTGTTGGAAGAAATTGTAAAATAATGAACAAATAACTAAATCAGGTTGGTCAGGAAGATGCTTGGTCTGTATTTTAAATACTAATGTGAAAGATAATTTATAAGTTTGCTTATAAGATATTACATAGCTACCGAGCATATCAGTGAAGATTGACGATTTGGTAGAGAGAAGTTTTTTCTTGTAAAGAGATCGAAAACTTTAAAGGAAATAAGATCAAGTTTAGAGAATGCATATTTACGTAGTAATCAACGAAGTAGTTGCCTCAGATTAAAAACTCAATATTAAAACAGGGAAACTTATAATAATTTCGGATGATAAGAGTAATGGAGGGTACCAACATATCAAGCGAATAAGATAATTCCAAATTAAAATAATCAAAAAGTATATAGACAAATCAGAATATATACTGTTGCTAAGTTGATTGAATCTCTAGTTAACATACATTTGTTTATTAATAGAGAATATTTACTGAAACGATCTAGTAAGTTAATTAATTTGTATCACCGGCAAGTTAAAATCTAATAATATGGCAAAGTGATCAGATATTAGAGAACTTTGTGTGGGATATGAAATTAAATTAGAATCAGCTAAATATAAAAAAATCAATATTATTACTATGTGTTAGTATTAAAGAAAACAGGTTTATTTTTGTTTTGATTTGTTTTTTTAGCTGCATTACATGATGTAATGTATGTAATACATGTAATTTACATCCCAAATTGAGCCTATAAATCTCTACTCGTCCTTTTTCGCTATTATTTACATTAGCAACCCGTCTGATATGTATTTAATTAATAATTGTTTTTTTTTCAATTTCCTACAGATGTTCACAAAACATCACTGGAAATTATTTTATGTAGATAATTATATATAAATTTATATATATATATATTTGAAAATAGGCACTAGGTCGTAGGCACCTATTAAAATATGCACCTATACAATTTTATTTAAAATATTATTGAACTCCAGGATAAACTGTCAAATTATAATGTAAACACCGCTTTATAATATGTCCAATCAGAAACCATGTCAGAAATAAGATGCATTCTTTTCGATCGGCGATTTTGTTAGTAAACATGTGTAACAGTTAAATTAAAAATACTATAACAAAAACTTATTTTTAAATAATCATATTAACACTAAAATAGTTATGAACGTTTTATCTATAAAAATGCTCATACATATGTTATATATACTTTATAATAACTCCATACGAGTCTGAACCATAACAACTTTAAATAATTTAAAAACAAATGGCGGACAATCTAGAATTTTCCATTTCATAATTATCATAATCGTAAAATCATTTATCAAATGATTATTTACATAATTAATATTATATAATTATTTATAAATACATATTATAACAATAAATATAGTTATATAATAAATTTAAAAGCTTTATTTATATATATACTATTACTTTTTACTTATATTATATAATATATATTATTATAATAATTATATATATTATATACAATATTAACAAATAATATTAACTATATATTATATAATATATATTATATATTATATTATATAATATATATATAATATTAACAAATAATATTAACTATACATATATAATTTGTAATAATAAACTTAATATATTTACTATAGTAATATAATACTCTATTAATACATGTTTAGTAAGCTTTTATTAATGTTCAGATATTTATTTTATAAAAATTATAAAAATTATTATTATAATTTAAAGTTATAAATGCAATATAAATTAATTATGTTTGAACCTTCTTAGGTATTGACTTATTATCTATAAAAATGTCTATAAATATAGTATATATAATTTATAATAATAATAAATACTATTTATATTACATGAATAATACATGATTTAATAACTTAAACTTAATACATTTTATATAATTAGTGATATGTTAGAATGGTTGGATACTTAGTATCATACTATTATTAACTGTAGCCAATCTAAATATTAACTAGTTATAGTGCTGGGGTTAGTGAATTTGTATTTTTTGAACAATAATAGATTGATATGAATATTGTATTCTATATCATATTATATGATTCATATAGTATATATATATATACCTATATACCTATATGTATATATATATATATCTATATATATATATATATATACCTATAGGTGTAGCTAAATTAATATGTTATACTTATATTACATGATAATCAAGAGTTGTTTTATTAATAATTTAATAATTGTTTTATATACATTAATGTATGAATCATCTCGGTATCAATAAGTCATTCTATTTATAAAATTAAATGTAACATATATCTCAATACATTGATATATTTTTCTATATGTGATTTGTAGGACACTGTTGGGGCAATAAAGAGAAACTGGTATAGAGGTGTCCTTCTCAATATGTCATCGCATGCGTGAGATCTACTGGGAAGCCACTAAATAACTATATACAAAAGTCGATGGATGCTGCATATACAGTCAGGTGCTAATATGGTGACAATCTGATGAGCAATAGGAATTATCTTAGAATGCGTGTCATTGAATACTGATAAAGATAATCATAGAGACCTGATAATTAAAGTTAGTATATATATATATATATACCTATAGATTAATTTTGTGTTAATACATCCATATTGCATCCACTTCCAACTGCCCTACTAGTAGTAGTCTACAACAGATAAATAAATTTAGATTTATGTCGGATATTTATTTTATTAATTATAAGTAGTAATTTACCCATAGCTATAGACTGGGGTATATATAACTCTAATGTCTATAATTTTACCACAATCATATCATTAACTGTGAGATACTTTATACCTATTTTCAACACTTCTAATACCATATCATGAATATTAAATATAAAAAATGTACATAATAATAGATATTATTAAATATTATAATAATAGGGTTTCTATATACATATGAAATGTTATATCTATATATATATATATATATATATATATATATATATATATATATATATATATATATATAAATAAATATTCTACACATCACTATAATCAATATAAGAAGTGGTATTGCATTCATGGAAATATTATATACATAATTTAAATAATAACTACACTTTAATATTCAGTATTTTATAGTTGTCCATGGGTGTTTGTGATTACTATAATTAAATATGACTACTTTAACTTCATATCAGAGGTTTTCTGAAGGATAAATCACAAAATATTGCTTCATGAAATGCTTCGCAAAATTATTGTGTTCTTGGAAAATTTTCTACGATTAAATTGAATTTGATAATTCTTATATTGTATATTCTTGGTTATATGCTATTAATCTTTGTCAGTTTTGAAACTTGTATCCAGTTAATCCTGTATCATTATCACTATCCTCTATATATTCATAAACTATTTCATCAAGTTAGCCTTCATTAAAATATCAAAGTTTATTTTAAATTATATAGTTTACCATAAATTTTGATTGTTAAAAAACCTATTTAAGGGCAGGGGGCACGGGTAAAAATCATGAAAAAAAAAATTATTTGTAATATTATTTTATTATTTATTTATAATATTTGAAATATTATCTTTAAAATGGTACCAAAATGGTTTATTTACGTAAAATAAAACTAATAAAAAGAAGCATTTTAAAACAACTATAAAGAAAAAATATTATTTGTAATAAATATTTTGAAATAATTGATTTATTATATATGTGATTTCGTAAAATGCATATATTTACGTGGTTATAAAATCAAATTTCAAAATCTAAAAACTGAAGCAAAGATTATTATATGATGCAATTGTGTATAGGTGGCGTTTTTATTATTATAAATATAAAATGTGACAGCAGCTTTTTTAGCATTTTTATATAACTATAACGATATCTATATACATATACTTATTATATACTATGTATAACTGTTTATTATTCGTATGCATTATATATATTCTACATAATATATATATATATTATTTTTATATAACTATAACGATATCTATATTACATTTATATCTATGCTCATGTATTCATTTATATATAAAATTTATATATGATTTTTTGTTATGATTATATGATGTATTATTTATACTGATTTATACTGATTATATTATTATTCGTATTCATTATATATATATATTAATTTTATATAACTATACTGGTAGCTATATTACATTTCATATATATATATAATATTAATTTTATATAACTATACTGATATCTATATTACATTTATATATATAATATGTCATTTATATGTAAAATATCAATAAAATGTAACTTTAACTTTAAACTTGATTTATACAAAATAATTATTTTGACCAACTACGTTCACTATAATTTCAATAAGTTTAGTAATATTATTTTATTCTATTTAATTTTTTTTGCATTATATCCATAACACATGTAGCTTTATTATTCTAGTTTTTGTATTGATAAGAATTTATATTTATTTTTAAAATGATATTTTTGTAAAATTTTTGTTAATATTTTGTATGTAATATACATAGATATGCATAACTCTTAGATTATTAAAAAAAAAAAATTGAAAATTATGAATAACAATTATCAGCTTAATTAGTATACAACTAAAAAAAAAATTTATAATTTTAATATAAATTACTTAGTGAATTAAGTTTTGAAAATGAGTCCTTTTTTGTATCTTTTACATGTAAACGAAAAACCCGTGCCCCCTGCCCTTAATCATCTGTCTTATGGCATTGCTTATGCACTAATTTATTGTACAGTTCACATATAACTAAAGATTTAATCTACTTTAAATAATTTCATATGGATAATTACTTTGAGAACAATACTTTGTACAAAACTGTACAACTCTGTTATATAAGTAATGTTTGCATATATACAATACTATAGTACAAATTATTATATTAAATAATAAATTATTATAATATAAAGTTATATTATAATATGTATACAACATTTATAATACACATGAGTTTATAATATACACTATATATATATATATATATATATATATATATATATATATATATATATATATAAATATCTTAATATACACATATAATATATATAAATATATAACACAAATTATAATTATGTAAATAGAATTATAATTAATTTATAAATACATCAAAGGATTTTAATATTTGTACACATTAATTTTAATATTAAGTTTTATTATTATATTCTATAAATAATATTTCATTATTATAATCCCATATCATTATTCAGTGATTATATATTATATTTAATCATGTATATTTATACTATTTTACAAAATATAATTGATCATTCTATATAAATTTATCAAACTATATTATCTATAATAATTTACAATATTATATATGATGTGTCACTCAAGTCTAAATATAGATCATAGTTACTAATTCTAATTGAAATATATATCGCAAGCAATACGCATATCGCATATTCGTGCAGTTAAATATACATAGTTCATATTTATATCATATTATATTAATATGGATAATCTATTTTCATGCATATTATGCTTTAAACTATCATTCACTATATGAAATCTATATAAATATATATTCATTAATATCAGTCACTATTATATAGTTGAAGACCGATAAATATTATATGTTTAATATCAATCAGTAGATGTCTAACTACTGGTGAACTACTGAACATGGATACAGGCGACCTGAGACAATTTGTTGTTGAAGCTAGTGTGAAAATTCCCCTGAGATTCATGAATCATTTGACTAAAAGTAAGTTACCAAGAGTTTAATACCTATAATCAGGTGAATTTGATATGTATCCATTAAGGTGGTTCACGGTCTAGATTTCAATGTAATTAGATAGAACATTTGTTGTTGTTAAAAATTCAAAATCTCACGAAATAATTAAGATTTTCACATAATTTAAATTACATAACATTAAGATATATTGTGTAAATTGGTATATAGAATTTTTAAATGATTAGAATATTAGTTTTAAAAATATCAGCATTTTAAAAAAGTAAAAAATGTATCAACTCTATATCTAATAACAAATATTTTCTATATTTACAATATACATATAATACTAAACATACTGTGAATATTAGTTAATTATTTACTGAGAAATAGAAACTTTCATTAAAAAAAACAAATATTCTGAGATAATTGATATTAAAAAGATGAATATATTATTTATCTTTCTGACTCTTATTATGGTAAAACTATTATAGCTAATTCTTACAATTTTTATATTATTGTATAACTATTTATATAACTTGTATAATTTGTCATGATGTTGACATAAATTGCATCTATATAAATTAATGATATGAAAAACAGTGTTATAATATATGTAAACACTCAATTTTGTGTCATTGTTTTAATAATTATTTTATTAAAATAGGTAGTGTTATTATGTTTTTTATGCTTTATATATGTTTTTAACATGATATTTTGACATCTTTCTCATATTTTGACATCCATATCACATCTACTTCCACCTGCCATACTATAAATAAATAAATGTATATCTATGCCAGTTATGTAATTGGCTATCGCATCAATTAATCAATTCATATCGCAATTTAATCATATATAGTATATATTATCTATTATTTTATTATAGCTCATACTATCATTCACTATGAAATATATATTAATTAATATCACTCACTATTATATAGTTGAAGAATGCGAAACTATGTTAATATCAATCAGTGGATGTCTGATCATCGGTGAACTACTGGACTTGGTTACAGATGCTATCCTCTAGAGGTGACCTGGGACGATTTGTTGTTGGAGCTAGTGAGAAAATTCCCCCTATGATTCACGTCATTGGACTAAAAGTAAGTTAATAAGTGTTGAACACCTATAATCCAGTGAATTTTTTCAGTATCCATCATGGATGTTTTCAATTAATAATAATAATATAAATAATATAATATACTTTATATTGTTCCTTAATACTTTTACATTCGATAAATTTCCAATATTAAATATAATTATTAAATTCTTTATAAAATATGTATATATGTTATTCAAATATATTTACAATTCTGATTATTAAACATTAACAAAAATATAGCCTACGTATTCGAGATCAATACTATACTTCATCATACCAACACTTACCTCTATATTTATGTTTCTAAAGTACAAAGAATTCCGTCCCATCTCATAGAAACCAATCATTTCATCTTTTATCTACCCCTATTCTCCGTCCTTCAAAAATGAATACTCGAGCACTGAGTTATATTTGTCCTAAGCTATGGAATTCACTTCTACCCTATATTAGATCCATAAAATCGCATAAAACATTCAAGAAATATATACAACAATTGATCTCAGGTGGCACTTGTAATACTAATATTGTTAATCATTATTAATTTAATTATTATTTCCCTACTGTTTATTCTATTTTATTTTATTATTATTTATGGTATTTATTATTTTACCTAATTTTATTATTTGTATTCTATATATATATATACCTATATACCATATATATATATATATATATATATATATATATATATATATATATATACCTCTATATATATACCTTTGAGAAATAATTTATAATTAATTAAAGTGTTTAATTAATCTTTCAATTCAATATATATATATACACATATATATATTACGACGAATATCTCAACAATTCACTCACTCACACCCACACGCTCACACATACCCGCATAGATACGCACGTATACACATATAGAAATGTTTTGTCTACAATTTCTTATCGATAGATTGTATCACTAGCACACAACAATGAGTCATTGTCCAACTTACCTAGCGCTATGCCTACCTCTATAACGACGACGCCCGAGATATAATACATTACTAGTACGGTACAAGAGCGCGGAAAGACGACTGCGTTTGTTGATTGAATGATATCACATGACCGCCTTCTTTATTCATCAATACTTGGAACTCGCTTGTAGAGCGCATCAACTCGCTCGTGATAGTTTTCTCTGTCACTCTATCTTTAGCTATCAATCGCTAGTAGTTGATATATTCACTACCCCGATCTACCCCACCTCTACCCCTCGCCCGTATATATATATATATATATATATATATATATATATATATATATATATATATATATATATTTATATATATATTATTATTATTATTATTATTATTATCAGATTTAGGCAATGCCAGGGTAATTATAGAAGCAGTATTGCTTATCGAGAAAATTATCCCTTTATTAACATGATAAGTTTCATTATATAACAAATAATAAATAAATAATAATGTTATAATAATATGACTTCCTGTTTACATATAAATGATAAAAAAAAATAAAATGAAACTTATCATGTAACTAAATGTAATCATCATGTAATAATATAAATAAATGATAAAATAATAAAATTAAAATCGAAGAAATATATCAAGAATGAAATAAAATAAAATAAAAAAAAACATAGAGAACCTAAATAGGAGAAAGCCAATATTTAAATATAAAAGAAACATAAAGAAATAAGAGAAAAAAGAAACAAATATATTAGATAAAATAGGTAAAATGATATAATAAAAATAAAACATATTATAATACTGAACATTTTTAAATAATTTTTTTTTAATACTGATATGTTATAATTAATAATATTAATTTATATTTATATTTTTTAATTTTATATTATGTCAGAAAGTAATAAATGTAAAAATAATAAAACTAATATTATTTAAGTCGGAAAAAATAAAATTTGAAATTAATTTAATCAATCGGATAAAAGATATAATTTTATTTTTAATTTTTAATTAAATAAAAAAATGTTAATACTGATAATTTATAATTAATAATATATGTTTTTGTAATTTTATATGATGTCATAAAGTAATAAAATTAAAAACAATAAAACTAATTTTATTTAAGTCAGAAAAAATAAAATTTGAAATTATTGTAATCAATCTTTAATATAAGAGATAATTTTAATTTTGTTTTGAATTTATTTAAATGTGAATTTAAAAAAAAAAAATACATAGTGAATTCCACAAATAGGGACCAATAATTATAAGACAATGTGAACATATATTTAATTTTGATGAAGGAATATTTAAGTTATTTATGTCACGAATTGGATAAATAATAGATTTGTTACTAAAATGATTGATTATTATTTCACGGTGAACATGATTATATACTTTAAAGATGAATTCACAAGTATTATATTTTACTAAGTAATTGAAAGGTAATATATTGTTGAATTTAAATAAATCCTTAGTATGATAAAGATAATGTTTATTATGTAAAATACGAATAATTCTTTTTTTTGTAAAATATTGATGCATAATGTGTTAGTCTTATAAGTATTAGCCCATAATATTATACAATAATTAATATGTGATAAACAAATTGAATTATATACATGCAGCAAGGCCTTTTGGTTTACAAATTTAGAAATTATATTAGTTATCTAAATTATTTTTTTTATTTTATTTTTTAGATATAATATTTGTAGTTTCCAATCTAAATTCTCATCAATTATTATACCTATAAATTCTGTAGATTTAACTCTTGTTAAATTTATATTATTTATTGAGATATTAATGTGGAATAATTTATTATTGAATGACATATAACAGGTTTTATTAATATTTAAAGTAAGTCTATTTGAAATAAACCATTTATTTATATTTAATAATTATTTTTTATTAGTGTATCTAGAAATACTTGATTACAATCATCAACATACAAAGTGGTGTCGTCGGCAAACATATTAAAATTGAATATTGAAGAAGAACATATTAAATCATTAATATAAATAAGAAAAAAAATAGGACCTAAAATTGTTACTTGTGGAACACCAATTTTAACTCTAATTTTATCAGATAAATAGTTTTTAAAGTTAACAGTCTGATATCTATTTGTAAATTAACTTTTAATACATTTTAAGAAAATTCCACGTATACCTATATTTTCTAGTTTACTAAATAAAATGTCATGATTAACAGTGTCAAATGCCTTTTTAAGATCAATAAAAATAGTTGCACCTATTTTATTATTTCTAAAGCTATTACATATTTGAGTTTGAAGATTAAAAATTGCATGAGTAGTATTTAAATTTGTTCTAAACCCGAACTGACTATTAGATAAAATATTAAAATGATTTAAAAACAACTAAAAACGAACATAAAATACTTTTTCTAAAATTTTTGAGAATTGACTTGTAAGTTAAATTGGACGGTAATTATGTAAATAATTTTGTATCCCCCTTTTTAAATAAAGGAATTATTTTAGAAATGTTCAATATAGCTGGTACAATACCAGTTTCAAGAGATCAGTTAATTAAATAAGATAAAGGAGTTATTATATTAATTGCAATAACTTTTAATAACGTCATTGAAATACCAAAATTATCTATAAATGTTTTAGATTTAAAATTTAATATAATTTTTAAAAGCTAATTTTCATTACATATAGAAACTATTGATATTAATTCAATTACATTTATTTTAAAGACTCTTTGTGCCATAGCAATCAAGCGTCTAAAGTAAAAACAAAAAATAATATAACGGAACATACACGAAAATAATAAACTAATAATAATATAAATAGGAATACAGAAAGTACTCAACATTAATATAAATTGTAAATAAAATTGTAGATATTGATAAATAGTGATAAAAAAAAATGATCAGGGAAATGCAATAGTAAATAGATATGTTTTTAATATTGATTTAAAAGAGGTGGTGGATTGAGTGGAGCGTATATTATGTGGTAGTTTATTCCATAGATAAGGGGCCGATATGTGCCATGCACGAATATTAGTGGTATGTAGATTAAGCTTAGAGGGTAGATGTAGAAGGTAAGAAGTAGTAGAACGGAGAGAGATAGTGTGAGTAGGAATAGAGATTAAGGAAGATAGATATTAAGGTCGGTTGTGGTGAAGAGAGTTATGAGTTAATAGAAGAGCTTTAAATATTATTCTAAATTTTATTGGTAGCCAATGCAATCTATGTAAATATGGGGAAATATGTATTTGGGAAAAGCGATCAATTTTAAAAATTGATCGTACTAACACATTCTATAGTATTTGTAATTTTTTAATTTGATAGCCAGCTAAGGAGAAGAGGAGAATATTGCAGTAATCAGAAAACGGTAATATGAAAGATGAGGTGAGAGTTATAGAAATACTTAGGGAGATGGAGTTACGGATTAGACGGAAAGAGTGAAGATTGAAGTGTATAGAGCGAAGAAGATTTGAGATGTGGCGATGAAAAGATAAAGAACTGTCGAAATAAACACCAAGATATTTAACATTATCAGAATATAAGATATTATGATTGTTAACCATGGTAAATAGTGGGAATGTTAATGGGCGTCTGGGAGAAGGGAGGTGAAGAAATCTAGTTTCTGTTTTATTGGGATTCAGTGATAGAGAGTTATTTGAAAGCCAAGTATGTATAGATTTAATACAATTAGACATAATATTGAGAGCAAAATTAATATCAGAAGTGCATTTTACGTTAAGTTGTATATCATCAGCGTATACGCTATATACTCATATATGAGTGAACTGGGAAGGGGAAATTTAGAAATTATATCAAAAATAGGAAGTAGGTAAATATTAAAAAGAATCGGTCCTAATACAGAGCCTTGGGGGACTCTGTAAGAAATATTTCTAGGAGATGATATGTGCTCATTGATAAGAATAGAAGTACGATCAGAAATGTATGACGTAAACCATTTAAGTGCATTACCGGCGAAACCAATATTAGCCAATCGTGATATGAGAAGACTATGGTCAATTGTATAAAATGCTGCGTTAAGATCAAGTAGAACAATAATTATTCCATATGTATTATTAAGGTCACATAAGATATTTGTTATTACCCTGGTTATTGCTGTTTCAGTAGATTTGTTCGGTACATAAGCACTTTGGAAAGTACAAAGTATATTATTAGTAGTCAGGAAAGAAGATTTTGAAAAAATTGTTTTGAAACGACTCTTTCTAAGGTTTTAGAAAGTATTGAAAGATTGGAAATAGGTCTATAATTATTAAAGGATGAGGGGTCAAGAGAATGTGTTTTAATGATAGGAGTGATAAGAGAATGTTTGAAAATGAGGGGTACAGTAGGTCAGAAGTAAGTGATTCATGGATGATATAAGCTATATTTGATATTATATAAGGAGCTATATCATTTAGTAATTTTAAAGGAATTGGATCAAGAGAAGTAGAACTGCGTGAATTTTTAAGTTAACAAATTAGTTGATCATTAGAAGGTAGAAAAAAGGAAGTTAGTGTATTAGTTGTAGAGAACGATATATCTATAGATATAGGTTTGGGTAATGACGAAATTTTCATTGAAAAATGAATCAAATAAATTAGGTAATTCATCATTAGTAAAGCCAGGGTATGGCGAATGTTGTCTTCTACCAAGTATGTTATTTGCTAACTTAAAAGTGACTTGCTATTATGTTGCATAGAAATACACTTGTCATGCGTAAACATAGCTTTAGCGTTAATGAGATCGATACTATGTTTATTTTTCAAATGTTTATATGTGGTTAGTGATGATGAAGATTTTCCTTTTTTCCATTTATATTCAAGCATGCGTAGACATCGTTTTTACGATAAAGGTCAATAGTATACCATGATGTATTAGGGCGTAATATAGTAGTTTTTATTAAGTACAGGAGCATGGATGTCAAGTGTGTGGATTAGTGAATTATGAAGAGATTGAGCATCATGTGTAGGCAACATATTTAAGTCAGTTAAGAACTGAGATATTGATTGTAGTATTTATGAGATTGAGTAAGAGTTAATATAGCCTACTATACATATATACGTGACTAACCTTGTCTGGAAGTTCGCCGTATCTCGTATCGTGTATTATGATATATTATATATATTATTATGTATAGGTGCTGATTAGTTGTGCATTAATTAGTAAGTGTCTCGTAAGTCATTTGTAATGGGCGTGGCTTAGTCACGCTATATATGTATAGTAGGCGTATTCAATATTACTACATCCCTCTACTAAGTATATAATATAAGCATTATAATATATATAGTAATAATAATAAATTTTTAAAAACAATATAAGTATAACAATATAATAAATAACATTACGTATAAAATAATAAATCTACCACCCATTTGTGTGATTAGTTTTAAACTAAGACTCTATAAGGCGATCTGTGGGTTTTACATGCCTTCCTGATATAGTGGTGTATGTAGATCCATTCGTGGGTATGAGCTGGCATCTATTCCTTCTCACATCCTGTTTCTCCGTTCTGAGATTATAAAATCTTGTACTCTCGGGTGTTGTGTTGATAACGGTTGCCATTCTATCTAGGTCCCTAATATATACATCTTCCCCATCTTCTATCTTTCGTAAGTTTTTAGTATACTTATTGTCTCTGTTTCTTTTGATTTTTAATTTCTTATTTTCGTTCTTGTCCCTAAATATACAGTGGTCTTCTTTCTTCATGTAATTATCTAATTTAAGATCAACTATTGTAGTTCGTAATTTTCTGTTCATCAGAAGTTCTGCTGGTGATCTTCCAAAGCTGAGTGGTGTACTTATGTATGAGAGTAGTCCTAGGTAGGGATCTTCTTCTTTTTCTAGAATACCCTTTATCGTTGTTATAGCTCTTTCTGCTACTGAATTACCTTGTGGATGTTTAGGAAATGATTTAATCGCTTGGAATCCATATTTCTCTTGGAATTCTTTAAATTCTTGACTAATATATTGACTACCATTATCTGATACTACGGTCTCAGGGATACCATGTCTAGCGAAAATAGATTTTAAAGCATTTATTGTGTATATTGATTTTTCGCTTCTTAGAAGCATCGTTTCAAAATATCTGGAATAGTAATCAACTACGATTATATATTTTCTTCTTTCGTGAGTATATAAGTCTGTTCCAACTATTTCCCAAGCATGTTTAGGTGTATGTATAATCTCTAAAGGTTCTCGGATTATTGGCCCATATATTTGACATGTCGAGCAATTTCTGACCATATTTTCGATGTCTTTATTAATTCCTATCCACCATACGCTGTTTCTAGCTCTTGCCTGGCATTTTTTAATACCTTGATGTCCCTGTGTATCTCCTTCATAACCTATTGTATATTATTCTTAGGTATAATAAGTATATTTTCGTACGTTAAACATTCTTTCATTATTGATATACTTTCTTGATGTTCATAATATCTTTTTAGTTTGTCGTCTTTAGAATCTCTCTTTTCCCATCCATCTTCTGTCTTCTTTTTTACTGTCTGTAATACTGGGTCTGCTTCTTGTAAGCGTCTCAATTCTTGTAATTTAATTGAACTCCCTGGTTTGAATGTGTTCTTTATTAATTCATTAACTTCTATTTCTAGTATATTTGAAATTTCTCGTTGTCCTGGATATCTTGAAAGAGCATTCGCTCCAATGTTTGATTTCCCTTGTATGTATTTCATGTCTATAATATATCTCATGAGTCTTAATCTATACCTCTGTATTCTTGGAATTTTCTCGACTTCCTTCTTTCCAAATAAAGTTATCAATGGTTTATGATCTGTTTCTATGGTTATATTTGCTCCGTTTACGTAATAGTTACATTTTTTAGTCCCCAAACGACTCCTAATGCTTCCTTTTCTATTACTGCATAGTACTTCTCGGTTTCCGTAAGAGATCGGCTCGCTGATGCTATCATTCGTCTATTTCCTTTCTCATCTATCTGTGAGAGAATAGCTCCTATACCTTGGTTTGATGCGTCCATTGTGATTATACTCTTTTTATTTATATCAAAGAATGCTAATATCATTGGTTTCTCAAAAAGTTCTTTCATTTTTCTAAAACTGTTTTCTTGTGCTTATTCCCATATCCATACTATATTCTTCTTTAGTAGTTCTATAATAGGATGGCTTGTTTCTGCTATTTATGCGCTGAATCTAGCATATTGATTTATCAGGCCTAGAAAGCTTCGCACGCCTTTTACATTAGTTGGCCTCGGAAAATCTCTTAAACCTTGTATTTTCTCTCCTGCTTTAATACCATGTTTTCCTATCTTATAGCCTAATAATTTTACTTCATATTTTCTAAATTTACACTTATCTTTATTTAGTGTCATTCCTGATTCTTCTATGCGGCTGAGTACTTCATTTAAGTTCTCGTCATGTTCTTCTAGGTTTTTACCCATTATTAATACGTCGTCCATATGTATCACGACTCCTTTACAATTGTGCAATATATTGTCCATTTCTCTGCAGAATATTTCTGGTGCAGATGTTAGCCCGAATGGTAACTTATTGTATACATATCGTCCCCACGGTGTTAAGAACGCAGTTAATGGTTTGGATTCCTCCTTTAGTGGAATTTGCCAAAATCCTGCATTAGCGTCGAGTTTACTGAATAGTTGTCACTGTATCTTTGCCAGGCTTACTTCTACGGTGGCCATTGGGTACAACTCACGCTTTACTGCCTCATTTAATTTTGTCATATCACTGCATATTCTGATCTTTCCATGTGACTTCATAGCCACTACCATAGGGCAACACCATTCAGTTGGGTACATAGCTTCTTTTATCACTCCTAACTTTATCATTTTATTAAGTTCTTCTTTAACTCGCGTTTGTAAATGTATTGGTACGGGTATTGGTACGTAAATGGAATATGGTTTCGCATCCTTCTTGATTTGGATTTTATTTTTTCTCGATAATTCCCCTAGTCCTTCAAATAATTCTTTATGTGGGTGAATTTCTCCTATTAGTTTTACCAGTCCTAATTTAATAGACATGTTTCTCGATAATAAATCAATGTATTGGTTTTTTAATACGTAGATATTTTCTCTTATTGTACTTTCTTTGTACGTCATTTCGGCCGTAAACATTCCAACTATCTCTAATGGCACCATTCCTGGTCCTCTCAATTCTATGTTACTTTTTATAAGTTTGGGTAACTTTCTATTATAAGGGAGAATAGTTGTGCTTGCTCCTGTGTCTATTTTAAACTCACATGTTTGATTAAATCCTGGCGCTTTGACTTTTATTAATTTTGTCCACGATTTAATATCTGGAACCTTTATTTCTCCTAGGAACTTATAATTTCCTGTCGGCTTCTTAGTATATATACTTGTGATAACTTCGTAATTCTCATAAGTTTTTGTATGTGCTCGTTCACTTGTTTTTCTGCATAGCTTTGCCCAATGACCTCTTTGTTGTATTTATGGCATTTCGACTTATATGCTGGACAGTTTCTAAATGCATGCGTCCTTCCGCATTTACCACAAGTCTTTCGCTCTGCTGGATTTTTGTATTCGTAATCTTTATTCTTGAATTCTTTCTTGTATTCTTTCTTCTTTTAATCAGTCTTCACGTATTCTATAGTCGGTTTTCTAGTAATTTCTTCGTTCTGTTGACGTGATATCTGTTTCATCTTGCATGATTCGACTATTTGTTCTGCCGTTAATTCTTTGCTGCAAGATTCTTGTAAAAACCTCTGTCTGAGTGTTTCGTCATTCATACCGATTATTATTTTGTCTCTAATAAGGGACTCCTTCATGTCCTTAAAGGAACATGATTTTGCTAATATCTTTATACAACTGTAATAACTTTCAATATTTTCATCTATTAGTTGTTGTCTTTTAAAAAAGCAATACCTTTCATAAGTAGTATTCACTTTAGGTACGAAATGGCTATCGAATTTGTCCATTATAGTTTCTATTTTTAGTTCACTTTCTTTATTGTCTTTGTCATATTTTTGTTCAATATCAAATGAATTATAGATGTATACTGCATCTTGTCCTATCGCATATAGGAAGTTATCTATTTGGACTTTACTTGACTTTTTCTCTAGTTCATTTGCACAGGCATAAATCTCATAATTTTGTTTCCACCTTTTCCATTCTATGGGTCCTTTGCTTACGTTTAAAGCATTAGGTATGCTATCTAACATTGTATTAAATCTATATATATAATTTTATATAATTTTATATAATTTTATAGATTTATATAATTTTATATAATTTTATAGACTTATTTAATTTTATATAACTTTATAGATTTATATAATTTTTAAAATCTTATAGATTTATAAAATTTTATATAAATAGTGATATAAATAAATCAAATATAAATCTAATATAAATTCAATGTTTCTAGAACAGTGTTTCCCAACGGGGTCCCTATCGCCCCCCGGGGGGCGGTAGGGGAGCGATTTCAAGGAGGGGGGCGTTTGGGGGGCAATTTTTGAATATTTGTGTGTATATATATATATTGTTTCTTTGTCCCCGAATTACACATGTATAGATGTGTAATAAATTATTACTAATAATAGCTCTGTTCAGTGTGTATAATGTAAAACTAGGTCATATATAATATAATGCTAATTATTACTATATTATATAATACTATTAATTTACAATAACACGTGCATTCATATTTCCCACTTTAGTTCTCACGTTCACTGAAATTTAATTTCTGAGACGCATGCGCCGCCCGTCACATATTTTTTCACCATATCATTTCATTTGAATTAAATAATTGCATATTATAAGTCAATTATACAAAAAGTTTTATAGATTGTTTGGTTAATTTGAAATATTAATAATATAATATAATAAGGATTGTATATGAATTAGCAACAAAATAATACTAATTCACAGTAATTCTTGCATTCATATATCCCACTTTAGTTCTCACGTTCGCCCGCCACATATTATTTAGTTTTCTATTTTTCTGTTGCTACTTCGCAGATCCCCATATAATAATACAATAACCAATTATAGATAGTTTATATAATAAGTATACCTAACACGAAGAAGTGCCTTCAATATTCTTTGGAATATTTGAAATATGGATTCTGTGAATCTATTTTGAACAAAACTAAACCGTATTATCTTATTTGCAATAAAGAGTTTAGCAATGAGGCTATGACGCCTTCTAGATTAATTGACCATTTCAGGAAAGCGCATCCTGATAATGCTAGAAGGAATCCTAAACCTATAGAATATTTTGAACTGCTGACAAATAATTTATTTCAAAGAAATACAATAAATAATTGTTTTTCAAAAGTTACAAATATCAATAATACTGGATTAAAATTATAAAAACGAGCAAACCTCGTACTATAGGTGAATATTTAATAAAAGCTGTAATAAAAGAAATTGCAGTAGGAATTAAATGAAAATGCTAAAAAAATAAATAATTCAATTCCTTTAAGTAATAATCCTAATATAGTATAATCCTAATACTATAATGCGTAGAATTGATGAAATGAGTGTCAATATTGAAAATAAATTATGTGACTATTTAAAAGAAAATCAATTCTCTATGCAAATTGATGAGTCAACATTGCGAAATTCTGAGTCATTATTATTATGTTATGTTCGGTTTATTTCGAATGGAAAGATGAAGGAAGATTTTTATTTTCCAAACTAATTCTTAATTATAAAGGACTTAATGTTTATAAAGAAATTAAGACTATTTTGAATTAAAAAATATTTCACTAGAACATTTGGTAGCTATAACAGATGGAGCACCTTCGATGATAGGAAAATATAGTGGAGTGGTATCTCGACTGAAAAAAAGATAACCCTTCACTATTATCAATCCATTGTGTAGTGCAAGGACAACATTTGGTAGCTAAAGAGTTGAACATTAACGCATTAAACCATTAATAACCAATTAAATTAAACCAGTCTTCAAACATAATAATAATAACAGTAAATAAAATAAAATGACGTAGAGGAGACATATAATCATCTTCTATTGCACACTGAAGTCCGATGGCTGTCAAAAGTAAACTGTCTAGCAAGGTTTCATAAATTGTATTATTCAATTTTGGAACATGTTGAGACAATCGATGTTGAGTTCCATTGAGAACTGAAGAATATCAATTATGATCTGGACTATTTAAGTGATATATTCAAACATTTGAATATTAATAATACATTTTGTCAAGGTTATTATATCATATTTATATAATATTTTAGATCTATCCCTATAATTATTATAGTATAATATATATTTCATATTATGTATTTTAAAATATAATGTGATTATATTATTAAATATATATATTTAAGTTTTATATTATGTGAAATATAAATTCAATATTACATTTTATATAGGTAATGATTTAAATCTCGTGAACGTAAAGAGTATTATGTGTACATTTATAAAAAAGGTTGAAATCTAAAAACATCAACTAGGAAGAAATGAATTGTTCCATTGTCCCCGATTACAAGACATGAATAATGAACAAGAGACCAATGAACATAATAAACTGGAATACATTTCACACCATAACTTGCTAATAGAGAAATGAATACACGATTCCAAGATTTAATTAAGCTTGACATACCACCATTATTACTTTCACCATTCGAATCTGACATTACAGATTTTCCTCTAATTATACAAGATAATATAATAAAAATTCAATGTAATGATGAATAAAAAGCAGAATTTAAAGCTATTGGTTATGTTTCATATTGGATAAAGGATGGAATTATTTATCCAGAAAATTGGAAATATATAAAGCTGTATTTGGTGGCATTTCCTACTTCATATTTGGTAGAAAGAGGTTTATTGAATTATTTATCTTTAAGAATATATTATAATATTATGTACTTACAGGTTTTAGCGCTGTTATGAATATAGTAACAAAATCAAGAAACCGTTTAAAGATAATAGAGGAGATTTTATATATACTTAAAAAATATTGAACCAGACATAGAATAAATTTTAACATAGGATAACCTATCATCAACCATAAGGATCACATTAATATTTATATCATAATATTATTACAATAAATTCTGTTTATACTATTTAGCTTATATATAATGTATACATTATAAATAATGAATTATTAATTATAATAGGGTGGGGGGCGACATTTTTTTTTATATATAAAAAGTGAGTAATTTAAAAAAAAAGTTGGGAATCACTGTTCTAGAATATATATAAATCAGCAATTAAAATAAATCATTCGTTTTCTATAGAATTTAGAATTCTTTTGTTTGAAAATTACCGAATTACATTTTATCGACATTTTTTTTTTTTTTTTATTATTTTTCTCTAATTTGGTTATTTTCCATATGATAATAATATGTACGTGATATATAATAAATAATATTTTTACATGCAATATATATATTTATATAACTAATATATATATATTTTCAACGTGTAGACATTAAAATAACGTATCGTATACAAATAATAAATATTATATATATCAATAATATGTACTTTTTTTATTAGTATCACGATTTTAAGTACGGTTAACTAAATAGTAAACTATTATATACAACAATAATATATTAATTAGTATAACTTGACCGCTGTCACCATGTAGTATTTATGAGATTGAATAAGAGTTAATATAGCCTACTATACATATATACGTGACTAACCTTGTCTGGAAGTTCGCCGTATCTCGTATCGTGTATTATGATATATTATATATATATTATGTATAGTTGCTGATTAGTTGTGCATTAATTAGTAAGTGTCTCGTAAGACATTTGTAATTGGCGTGGCTTAGTCACGCTATATATGTATAGTAGGCGTATTCAATATTACTACATTGATATATAATTTAGATGGCGAATAGAGCGAGAAATTGTAGGACGTTTAGGCTTATTAACTGATATTTGAAATAGTAGGGCGAAATGATCAGAGAAAAGAATTCCAGCTCTTATCCAATGAACTAAACATGAATCAATAGGATGCATAATGAGATCAAGTATGTATCCTAATTCATGAGTGTGTTGGATGACTGATATGATGATGGAGTAGGATTTAATGGTGAAGATGTCATATATTTGACAATATCTGCAAAAGATTTAGAGGTAGTAGAGTTGATGGTATCAGGTAAGTTAGTAATAGCATTAGATATAGAGTTAAGAAGTAAGGAATCACCGGGTTGTTTATCCCTGATCAAATTTGTACATTGGTTTGAGACCGTAGTTAATTGATCTTTCAAAGAGTCTGTCTGACTTTTAATCAATGAGTATATATTATCAAATGACTTAGATTCGATACTAGTGAGTTTAGTATTAATACAATTATCACATATGAACGATATGTTCGGGAGTGAGAGACTAGCTTTAAAATATTTAGGCATATTTTATGCTCTGCACTCAGTCGATAACATATTAAATAAACATTTTTCATGGATATATATCCATAAGTATATACTTATTACATAAGATTGCATTGCATCGAATCATCAATGGATAATATGCTAGGGCATTTAATACAATCCATAGTAACTACAAAATGATTGATATTACATCAATTGATGTACGATATTTAAACTAGTGTGATGAATTACAGTGTAGTAATGTAGACAATAGGACGGTGATCAGTGAATTTATTATGCATGCGGCGATCACACTACATTTAATTCAAATCGATGTTTTCAATTCAGTGGACGTTTGTAATATTAGGTGATTTTAAGAAATATTTGTAATCATTGACATTATCCTTACTAATATTTTCATCTAATTCAATACCAATATCTATAAAAAATATATTAAATGTATTAGATATTTTAGATGGAACTGTGATTTCAATTCCACATGATTTAAATGTATCAGGGAGTGGGTTAGGCTTTTTTTATTCATCACATTATTCAAAATATCCCAAGAATTTTTTACTGTCAGAGCAATTAATATTTAAATTGAAGTTTATCTGAATAATATGTTCTTTTAGTATTACTGATTAAAGTAGTTAAATAATTTTTAAATAACTTGTACTTTATTAAGTCATTTTCGTTATTCGTTAATTTATATTTTTTATAAAGTTTTTGTTTAATCCTACATTTTTTTTAAATTTCTTTTGTATTCCATGGAATACATTTTTTTTTATATTTTCTATTGTCATATATAGGACAAATATATATTAAATTTATGATTAAAAAAATCAATAAATAAATTCAATGAAGTTTCTGAATTATCAGTATTTTAAAAATTCCAGTTGACAGTTTTTAAAAAATTTGAAAAATGATAAACAGTAACATCATCAATTAAATTATGTTTAGTATTATATTTATTAACAATATTTAATCGATTACTTTTATTTATATCTAATGATAATATAATTGCAAAATTATCTGACAAATCAGATATAATAATGCCAGAAAATTTTGCACAATAAGGATTTGTAAAAAAATTATCAATTATAGTAAAATAATTGTTATTTAAATCAATTCTAGTTGGTCTATTTGTCATAGGAGAACATCCTAACTCATGACATTTTTCTACAAATATTTCTGCATTTTTACAAATGTTGCAATTTTTTAAATCAATATTGAAATCACCACAAATTATAATTTTTCTATCAACATATTTAAATAAAGTTAGAAATAATAAATTGAAAAACATAGTAAATGAAACATTATCGATGTTTGGAGTTCTATATATAGAACTAAAAATAATTTGTTTATTATTATTTAATATTAATTCAATAATAATAGGCTATCAAACATTTAACCTACTATCAAACAATTAATTAGTAATTAATGATAGTATATTAAATGAGATATTTTTTTTAACATACATTATAACTCCTCCACCTCTTTTATTAACTCGGCTAGATAATACTGTATTATAATCAGGAATATCAAATACAAAATTATTATCAACATTTAACCAAGATTCAGTTACTGATATTATATCAAAATAAATTGAAAAAGAAGTTAATAATAAAGACAATTTATCAAAGTTTTTTTTTAAACTTCTAACATTGATATTAATTACATTAAGCCCATGTTGAAAAATTGATTTATGATTTAAATTAAATTCATCTAAAGTATAATATTTAGAATCAATTGTTAGATCTAAATTAAAATTAGAAGGATCAACATCATTTAATAGAGTATCATTAGAATTTATAGTTAATTGATTAAAGTCAAAAGGTGTACGTATTATTAAAATCCATATTAAAAAATAAAAATATTCTAAATAATTAAACTGTACAAAAAAAAGACAAAAAGACAAAAAAGAAGAAGAAAAAAAGAAGAAGAAGTAAAAAAGAAGAAAAAAAATATACCAAAACTAAAATTATTCAGAAGATGGAAACTCAGTTAAATATATGTGTATATATATTAGAAATTACCTTAATGAATACAAATATTATTGTATATTAAATTACCATATAATATATACTGTAATTACATTATACATCGTATTTAAAAAATTTTTAGTATGATTTCATATTTTTTTTAAAAATGTAAACTATTTTGTATATAGAAAATGTTTACTTGTACATAATTTATTATTGAATATATCTGTGATTTAAATTTTTTTGATATTTTTCAATGAAAATTCCTATCATTAATATTATTACCGTTTTCTTAATTTGTATCGCTTTTCAAAATTAGTATTTTATTATATATAAAATAATTAAGAGGAATTATTTCAATTAGTATAGAACTTTTTTATGAAGGAAAGATATCACCAAAACGATCTCTCCTACTATACAGGATACACTTTACACTGTACAATGTATAGTGTACAATTTCCGTATTCGGTTATTTTTCCTTACTGTATCCCATACACTATATATTATATAGTGTACAATAGGGAAAAGTAACCGAATACGGAGATTGCCCGAATACGGATACTCTTGGTATCTCAGAAGCCATAAATTCTACAAAAAAGTGTTTAATGAATAAAATATTTATAATTATATAAATAGTCAAAATAAGTATTTTTATTTTTAAATTATTTAACATAGTGCTGATATATCCAAAACACTGGTTTTTTTATTACGTTTTTAAATTTATAAAAAAAAATATCAACTTAAAACCTTCCTAGAATATACAAATGTATGAATAATGTATAAAAAATGACAATATATTATTAAAAACTAAAGTATTATAAAAGGTATATACATAATATATATATATATATATATATTTAATAACCTGCATATATCGGTTTCTTCATTATTTATTTCATATTATTATAAATAGCTTCATATTATTTACAAGAAATAATTTGAAGCTGTCAATATTTATCGCTATTAAAAGTGAGCCTAATATCGACCTGTATTTCATTGACATACCCCCACACTCTTACACCCGCACATCATACCCCTATACCCCCTCACTCTTACACCCGCACATCATACCCCCATATCCCCACACTCTTACACCCGCACATCATACCCCCATATCCCCACACTCTTACACCCGCACACCGAACACCATTACACAATAACACCCACATACACACATACCACGGATTACAGTTATTCATCTAGATCAGAACGGAGACGAAAACCCTTGGCTGCCCCCCTCGGTATTGCAGATAATCCGCAATAAGTCCGAGTGTTTTGTGCAGCAGTACAACCGACTGAAAGTAGTGAACCGTGACATGAACACCACGGTAAGTAGGGCAATACATGTAGGTCATTTGTTTACTCTCGTGTATCGGTAACAATACTACATTCGGTGTGTTTAAATGTTAATGTATTAATATATGGGTATCGCACACAAAATGGTTTTCAAAATATCTTTGCCTCGTAAATATTCATTATAACTGAATGCTTCCCTACTCTAATTACATTTATTCACGCTAATATTTAGTACAATGCGTTATTATTTTATTAACGAGTTAACACATTCTGTGAAGATTAATCCAACTTGGCGTACATCAATATAGAAGTTCTATAATAGAAGGAGTGTAGCTATGTTTAGCATTGTCTATCGATATACCTTCTATCACTCTCTTACTCTCATTATCTTCCTCTCTATCTCTATAACACTCTTACTCAATATAAATACATCATAAATACATCATAAATACATTTGTTATTACCATGGTGATAAATGTATGTTCGCGATCTCGCCGTATAACCACTGAATCATGATAGGTTAACGGTACCATCACATTATCAGAGAACATAGCCGATGTAATAGGAATGAAGTTATCTTTCATGGTTAGTGTGTTATTAAGACAGTATAGAAATGTAACTACACACATATGTGTATATATGATATATATATATATACTATATATATAACTAAGGACAGTATAATATTAACAGTATTTATATAGTCCCTTATGTATCGTTATGCCTCTAGGCTCGACTCCGTTCCTCAAGTAGTCAGTACCGTTGTTATTAGTTCATTATAGAGTCGTATAGTTATTAAGTTAATGATAAGTTTCACGTGATAAGTGTCACGTGACAAGTGTCACGTTTATAGCAAATTAAAGATTGCCCGATTTAGTATATTAAGTGGGCGTGTATAATAATCTAAACTATTTTACTCCCCATTACTATAGTAATCTATAATCTATAATCTATAGATTATAAATTAAATCTAATGAGTATTAATAATTATCGTATGAGTATTAATAACTATCGTATGAGTATTATAGTCTAATCTAATAATTATAATAATAATTATTTCATTTAAATAGTAATTCTATAGATGTATATCTTATCTTATCAATAATAATAAAACCAAGTCAATTACCATAACCCATAATAAAACATTTTCTTTAACATATGTTGAAAGAGTGCTAACCAGATTTTTTATAAAGTTATACCACCCGTCATACTTATAGTATATATAGGTTAGCACTCTTTCAACAGAAAGTAGTCCCTTTCTGTTTATTCTAACGATAGAGCTATCAGTTTCTATTAGATATGTCCTATCGTTGTCATTGGATTTTTAAATAACATTCCCATCTTATTTAAATCATTTATGTTTACTTTTTCTCCCTCGTCTATAATCGTCTTTCGCTTTGAAAACTCATATCTATGATATATTTTCTCGAATATTTTTCTTTTCTGTATCTGTTTTCTGTTACCACCTCAGCATTGATTACAATCTCTCAATTTTCGTTCCATGTCACTCGATATACCGAACCAGTGGATGCTATTTTTAGCCCTTTCGAGACATTTGGTAATGCTCGCATGACCAGTAGGATATCTTCTATACCTATTGATTTCTTCAATAATCTCGCTTCTATTTATTTCTGGTATAACTGCCAATATGGATACGTTAAACATACTTTATTTATTGATAAGTATTATTGATTATTATAGTACTTTTCGGTATCTTTATTTCACATTTTGTAAGTGTCTATCCTTGATTAATATATTCTTTAATTCTCACGATCTCATTATCTTTTTCTTGCATGTTTCATATCCTAATTATTTTTGTTGATTATCCTTGTAGAAATGAGTGGCTTACCATTTCTTCCAATTCAATTTCAAGTATCGTATTTTCTACGTCTTTAATAGGATATCTTGATAATGCGTCTACTGATATCTTATCTTTTTCTGAAATGTGTTTCATTTATACTGCATATTTCATTAATCTTATTTTATACCTTTGAATTCTAACCAGCGGTTTTTCTACTTCTTTACTTCCTAGTAATGAAAATAAAGTTTATGGTCAGTTTCAACGAGAATAGCGGCTCCACAAATATAATAATTTAATTTTCACAAACACCTTACTAATGATAATGCTTCATCTTTCTATAGTTGCGTACTTCAGTTTCGTAAACGAATGAATCGCTGCTAGTATTATTCTTCTTGTTCCATCTTTATCTTTTTGGAACAGCACTGTACCTGCTCTATAATCTGATGCATATGTTGGTAGAAGAGTATTTTTATTTATATGAAAATAAGCTAATATCATTGTTTATTTCAGATTATTCTTGAGATTATCGAAACTGTCTTCTTGACCAGATAAACGGAATTTCCTTATTAAATACACATCTTAAATATGCGCTTGTGCTAAATATATTGCTAATACGTGAATATTGGTTTACCATACCAAGAAAACTTTTAACTACTTTCACATCCTTAAGTAACGAAAAATCTACAATTTCTTGTATTTTGGTCCAGCTTTTATTCCATCTTTCCAAACTTTGAATCCAGGAACTCAACTTCTTCCACACCTATTACGCATTTCTTTTTATTTAAAGTCATTCTGGCTTGTTCGATTTTAATCAATACTGACTTTAAATTCTCGTCGTGCTTCTCCTAACTATCTCCCATCACAAGTATATCATCTACATATACTATGATTCCTTTACAATCTCCAATACTATTAGTTATTTTTTAATAATTTGGGGTATAGATGTCAGACCAAATGGTAGTATCCTATAGTAATACCTTCCCCACTGTGTAAGAAACGTTGTTAATTCTCAAATTTCTTTAGCTATTGATATTTGCCAAAAAACAGAATGTGCGTTTAATTTGCAGAAGTTTGTACTTTTAATCATAGATAAACTTCCTTCTACAGTTGCTATAGAGTGAACTTATCTCTTCACTGCTAAATTCAGTTTTGTCATATCTGTGCATATTCTAATTGTCCCTTTTACTGTAATGAACATCAGACTGCACCATTCAGTCTATCATATCGCTTCTTGAATGGTTCTTTGTTATATAATCTCGCGGATGTCTTCTTTTACTAGTTATTAATGTATTGGAATGGATCTTGGTACGTTGATTGAATATGACTTAACTCCATATTTCATCTCTATGTGATATTTCCTTTTAAGTTGCTGAGTTCTTCAAATATTTTGGATTAATTTCTGATATTTCATCAATCAGTCTTATATCAATAATTCTACTGATGCTCTAAGTGATAATAAACCACATTTTTGATTTTCTAAAACATATAATGTTTCGTGTATTGTTCTATCTTTATACTTGATTTTGGATTCGAAACATTTTGTCTTTAATATTCATCATATTTGAGTCGTTTAATACCGTACGGAATTTGTCTAATCTGGGTAAATCTCTGAATAAGAAATGACAGAGACACCAATTTATTCTTGTTTTTAATTTCAAATTTGAATTTAAAAGTTTTTTATCCAATCACTATTTTTTGTACTCGAGATTAATTTTTCCAAAAAGAGATTACTTTTACCCTTATTTTAATTTTGTTGATGTTACCTCATTGACGTCGTACTTCTTGTTTCTTGCAGCTTTTTGTCCAGTATCCTTCCTTCTAGCATATGTTACATGTTGTATTGTTAGTCCTAAATTTTCTTGGATCATGTTTAAATAACATTTTGAAAATGTCATGTTTCCATAGATCTTGTTAACTGTATCTTAGATTTTATAGTTATTCGAATATTTATGAGGTTTTTAAATATTATTCGTACAAACAAAGTTCACATCTTCAGCTGTCCTATATTTTATATATTACATCTACGTTTTAACAATATTTTTTATGTTAATTGTTTCAACAACTTTGTCAGCTGTAAGTGCTCTATTGTAAGATATTTGCATTAGAACATAATACTATTTTATAGGATACTAGATCATTTGTTTTATTTTTATGATTTTCAACTAAATGTATTTTTAACGAAAAATAGCTCTCAATATATTAAAAAGAACTTCACTTACTATCTACTGAACAAGGTTATAACAATGTAATACAAAATACCAAACTTATAATTGATCAGCAAAGCATTGTTAACTTGAAAGTAAAATAGTTGGGTAATCTTGTCAATATTACATACATAAAAATTGAATGTTTTTTTTATAAAAAATAATACATATTTGATAATGAATTGAATATAAAGAAATGTTTAAATAATATGAAAGCACCATATTCACTAAACTATATACATGTTGAAGATGCATGTAAAGATAATAAATAAATAAATTAAAATATTTGTTTTTGATATGGCAACCATTATGCATATCACATTTACTATCGAATCAGATTATCTATAGCATAAATCATTATATATCGGTTATATATTGTAAGGATTATTGAGCTAAACAACAATATAGAGTTATATAGATGATAATGAAAGATTGATGAGGATTGAGGAATAGTAATATTAGCGTGAGATATGAGGGGATTAAATAGTATTTAAGTAATATATATAGAAAAATATAAATACTATAAAATTAATAAACTACTAATGTTATCATATAATGCATTACGGATGCATTACATAATGCATTACATAATGACATAACGGAAACACTATCACCCGGGCGAAGTCGGCACGAAACCAGCTTGTCTAAAAGAAAGTTAATTTAAATATTTATTTATTTATTTATTTATATGCGTAGGACGGATGGACGGATTTACAAAATTAAATTGCTACTAATTCTCTAGGACAATAGTATTGTCATTGTTCGGATGAATTTTTTTATTTCCACCTCTTTACCGATCATAATTACGTAAAACTTTCATTTTAGATCTATTTCCCTCTATCGGTAAATCTTTAAATTTTAGAAGAAAATGTTTCACACATGAAATGTATGCAAATGTGAGGTGTTTCGTAAAAATGTAGTTATATTCACTTTACTTTAATTAATGCATTCGTAAATGACAATAAACGGTGATAACGTTTACGTTTTCGCTATATTTAACGGAGTAATTTAAATTTGTCAATAAACACTTAAATTTAAGTGATTTGTTATAAATAAATAAATTGTTTTCTAGAATTAAATCTTTGTTTGCATCTACGTTGTTAACGATCACACTAAAGTATAATACCGGGCAACGCTTGGGACGTAGCCAGCTAGTTTCTATATATAATACTAATTAATATGTATCATAAATACTTTTTATAATTTTAAATTTAATAAAGTAAACTGCTAAATTATAAACTATGAACTAATAGTGTTATATATGTTATATATTATGCATAACCATTGTAGGTAGTAATATTAATCATACATTGTGATGGATATTAAGGTATTTTGAAGTTTTATTAAAAAGTTCCGAAATAACCCAAATGATGATTTTGAAGAGCTCAAAATTAGCTAATAGGGACTTTTTTCTCTATTTTAGGCTTTGTCTTGATCATAACGACCCCTTAATAATATAAATAACATTAACTCCGAGTTTCCCCTATAATATACATAACATACCCCAGAGCTAACTCCTTCACACTCGCCAGGCTTACAAATCTTTGAAGGTAAACGCGGATAAACCATTACCGGGTTTAAACTTAACAATAGACCAGTTGTTCTTCTTGGCCGCGGCACAGGTTAATACGTTACCTAATCTAGAGTAAGACAACCGCAGGTATTGTTACTACATACATCTCATTGTATCTCTATTTAATGCGTATTCATTATCCTATATATTATGTAACATTATCGATACGTGTTAATAGGTTATCTCTTTATTTATAATTGCATAACTAAGTTATTAATATGTATATATGTATATTATATAAATTTAATAGTATTGTATTATTAATATAATATTTTCTTATATGTTATTCTAAAACAATTTGATTGGCTGCGATTTCTAGGAATTTTGTACCGAACAACTACCTACAGATGTCCACTTAAATTATGAGAATAAAGGTTACTAATAAACAAAGGTTACTTGAAGATAGAATGAATATATTATTACATAATTATACTATAGTGGTACATGTTATTCAATGTATTATTATACTATTCATGGGAATATAGCATAGGTAATATATATCCTATATCCTATAAATAATATATACTTGTTATACCCTAATCTTACACCGAATATATATATATATATATATATATATATATATATATCGATATAAATACCAAATCTATAATATGTACCCCTTGATATACATAGTTATATCACTATCGATTTTTTCACATTATATTCGTATCATTTCGTCTAATTACCCTTCCTTTTTCCACCTACCTACGTGATACATAGCTGTCTTAACCTCTAATACGCCCCCTATTACACACCTTTTGTAATCCACATTATATAGGTACTTACTATATTATATATCTACACTACGATATAAGTTACATTAGTATCCGAAACATCGTCAAAGTGATTTACCCTATTGATTAGTCATACTAATAGATGAGTCATTATTAAATGTTATCGATGATCAATAGGTTAGTTATATTGATCTATAGGTTAGTTATATTTAAAATAGTGATTATGAATTCTTTATAGATGTATTGTTAAAACTGTTGAACTCGGTTCATATTATGTCACTCAATATAATCTAATATTCTAATATGTCAATATATATACTTATATAATATAATCTATAATAAATTTAAAATATGTCTAGTCTATTACATGATTATGACATGAGATAATGATCTAAATGTGTATATTTAAGTTTGCGGTTTTTTGATATTATATATAAATATAATACATAGCTCCTATACATATATTCTACACATGTATTCTATACACATTGTGGTGATGATACATAAAGGAATAAGTTAGTATAGGTACCTATTGGTCATATGTATTGATATATGTGTGGCTACGTGTGGCATACAGAGCATTGACTACGCCATAGGTACATCTATGTATGTTTCCGTGATTACATTAATTAGTACAATATGAATAACATACTAAACATGTATGAGACGCACGCCGCTTTGCGGGCGTCGATCCAATTAGTAAGACGAAAACAAGTTATATAACAGTTTATCCATTATATGGTTCATGAATTAAGCGTATATATTGGTAGCGTATATAGACAACATATGTGCATAACATATAGACATATAATACATATATTCTATTATCTGATATTTAATACGCGTAAATAATGAAGCTAAACTTGAACTATTTACGTTACAGGCTTATCGGAATTATGCAAAACTCGGAAAAGTTCTCCAAGGCGTTCAACTGTAAAGTGGGATCTAAGATGAGCAGTGAAGAAAAGTGCTCGATTTGGTGATCGCACGCACAACTGTTGTATATTTGAATAGTTTATTTATATTCATTAATTGTAAATATTATAATCGAATACTCGACAGGCTTAAATGTTGTCATATGAAAAAAAATTAAACTTATAATCTTCTCAAGAATATAAAAATTTATATTATAAAAAAATAAAGCATTCTAAAATTATATATATAATTTCTATATTTTGTATCAAATATTAATTAAGTTATACGCATATTTCTAGAGGTCATATAAGTACCTACTACGGACACACTAGATGTCTTAATACGGATACCCTATAACCAATCAGCGCGCAGCATATGAACTATTCTGATTTTCATAAAAATTGCGTGCTTTATAATATTAATACAACCAATAAAACTAAATCTAAAAATATTATTATTTAGGTTCTTAAATTGTGTTATTAATTAAAAAAATACTGATTGATGCATCAATAATATATAGTTTATCTAGCGGTTTGTAGGGTGTCCGTATTATAACACAGGGTATCCGTATTCGGACTTGGGTACCGAATACGGACACCCCCGTTATCTATGGAATTAAAAGATTAAAGAAAATTTAAAATCACAATAATATCTATAATCATATAATATTAATATATTGTAATTTTTAAATACAAATAATGAGTCATAAAATATTAAGACCATTTATTGGTTTATTAGGTTACTTTCCCCTAATATATTCAATAAATATGTAAGTGTATTATGACAGCGAGACTTCTAATTCCAGACGTGCAGATTTTTGTATATATTTGCAACTCACGATACGTAAACTATATTTAGATAATTAACATTACATTTGGTAAATAGTAAATATACGTTCCTAGAAATTTATTACAATTAAAATTGTCATCATTTAACTATATAGGTATTTCTACGGATTATAGTAAAGAGATATACGTAATAGATGAAAGAGTTATCATTTCTAAGAAGATAAGTATGATATATATAGATAGATGGTAATCAGTATAATGAAACGATGATACACTAATATATATGCATATAAATAAGAACTTTAATACAAATATAAGTAGGTAAAATAGGCAATTTAATAATTCAACCGAAATTATAAAAGATGATAAACTATATAAGAAGATCGTATGATCTAAATTCTGAATCACAAAAGTAATTAATCGCACATTAGTTTTATAATTTAATGATTGTATGGTGATTATAGATGGTTATAGATCCTGGTATATCATAGTATACTAGTATAGCTAGTATAATATATATTAAACATACTTTAAGTAAGCAAATATATAAGAAAGAAGATAATAGTTTATTTCATAATTATAGAACAGTGGCTATAAAATTTATCAAATATAAAAAATAAACGAAAAAAGTATTTAGGTTATACTTATTTTAAAATTAATTATAATTATTTTTATCTACAAATATAATGATATCAACATATCAATACTGGTAAAAATAAAATAAATTCGGATATGGTAATATCTTTCATAGTTAAGAAAAGAAAAGATATTCTTTTATTGAATATTTTATGTTTTAATCTATCAAAAGCTTTTGATAAAATAATTCATTAAAAATTATATAAAAAGCTTGAATTATTATGATATTAGATGTATTGCATTATTATAATGTATTAATTGACAAATTATTTAAAAACTATGATATACATTACAAAAATAAACAAGGTACACTCGGATTAAATAATTAATAATATAGGAGAATCTTGGCGTTCTTTACAGGACATTCTTTTATTTTTAAATGATATAGATTTAGTAATAACGTATACAAATTAATAAATAATAATTTTCCTGAAGATAGTATTTTTATGATATATGATAATAATTTGGAAAATCTAAAAATTAATATATAAAAATGTCTTACGAAATGTCAAAGTTGTTTGAAAAATACTTAATTTTAAATTTTTTAAATAACAAACATATTACACTATTATTCTGCAATAAGATAAAATAATATTTCAAATTAATAAACTGGTAATAATTTGAAAGTAGTTGAAACATATACACATCTTGGTATTTATATAGAAATATGATGAACTTTAAAACAGATATAAATAAATGTAATACAATACTATGTAAAATGTATATACTATAAAAATCATCTGATAGAAATAATGTTACATTAAAATTATTATATTCATATATTATTATATTTATTCTACATTTAAAGTATTTATCACAAATATGGTGAAAATATATAAAACTGATGTAAATCAGTTATTAATAATTATCGGAGCTAGGGTTATATCTTCAATAATTGATGTGAACTTCGTATTCTGATAATGGAAGATATTATCATATTTACTATTTTATTTTATATTATTCAAATTTATTATTTATTTTTTGTATTGTTTATTTTTTGTCGGTTCGATTAGGAACTTACCTATATATATATGTAATTATGTAACCTTTGTTTCTAATAGTACTATTGTCTTATATGTATGTATTTATCCTCATATCATGTACATGTGACTGTTATTTCTACCATATTACGGTTAATGATAGAAATACATCAGATTCCAGCAAAATGATTGTGGACTAATATATCACGATATGTAGCCGGTAAAGGTCATTCAGGCATGCCATGTGTTCATGTTGTGAGTAGATATTTACTGCATATGATATTGGATGTATTTAATTAATTATGTAATTTAATGTTGTTATAGATAGATAGATAGATTAAAAGTTTATTGAATTACTGGTTATAGGTATACCTATATAAAGAAAGTTATAATTATATATAAACATATAATTATATAACATATCAACAAAATATATAAATGTGATAATAGTAATACAAAACGACACGATACAAAAAAACAAGAAATAAACTGAGAAGTAAAATAAAAAAAAAAAGTGGATTATACGAGCCGTTGAAGCAATATATAGTATCCGATAGTGCAAGTTGTCAAACAGGAGAGGTAACAAAACCGAAGGTCTCGGGTTGGCAAGGCCCATATGGGATGGATCAATTCCCAAGGGTGGATGAGTCCCTAGTAAGTAATTTGGTTGACGTATCCTGGAGTTAAGCTACCGTAAACTGCTGACAGCAAGCATAATACCCAGTAAACCAAACTGTTAATATAATATGCTGAACATATGTAATTGTTAACATGTTGAACATTTTCATTTTGCTACATTTTTTGGTGTTGTTGAACATGTTGCATTTTGATTATGTTGAACATATGTAAATTGTATTGAGTTGAACATGTTGCATTTTGATTATGTTGAACATATGTAAATTGTATTGAGTTGAGCAGATGTCAAATATATGTATATATTAAATAAAATATTTTAATTAAATTAAAATTGTATTCATTATAATTGTCTTGGCATTCTTTATTTTTTCGTTTACAATTGGTTAGTTGTGTGTCAATGCATTTGTCTATTTCTTTAATAGGCACATGTTCGTGAATTCTTATTGAAGCCTCTGTGATATATATATATATATATATATATATAATTATTAATATAAATATTAATTAATATATAATTATTAATAAAAATATTAATTAATATATAATTAAAATATAAAATTTGGTATACATTTAAACTTTAATAAAAAGGTATATGAATATTTAACTTCAAATTCTTTACATAACTTCGGACTATGATATGTATTTAATTACATATATATTACATATTTATACATTATTTATATTAAAGTAATTATATAAACTAACCAGTTATACATTTGTATAATTTAGTTTGGCCAAAATTAATTTATCCTCGTTGACAGCACTGAGAATAATAGCACCATACTTGTTTAGATGCAATGTATTTAAACATAGAAAAAAGTGTTTCCCCAATGTTGCATTCACCTAATCTTGATAAAGCTTCAACCTATATATAGGGATATTAAAACATAATATTAAAGAATATATATATATATATAACAAAGTGAAGTTATTATATAACTTTATTTCCACAAAGACCTGTATAATAACATAAATAATAATAATAATAATAATATAGTACAAAATATATTAACGACAATGATAATATGTACCAACCTGGTGAGACTCAGAATCAAAATTGTATCAATCTCAGTGAGCGGCGTTCCTTTAAGGAAACGAATGACACGACATATACATAAACGATAACAAATATAAATGACAAAACGAATACAAATTAATTCAAATAATAAAACATTTAATTACAAAATAGAAATGTAAACATGTTATGCAATCAACCGAGCGTGAAGCCTAACACAATTTATGCATGCAGATATATTGTTATTACGTAATGACCGACTTGAATTTAATTCAATTCGACATACATGTATATTACATTAATCGATATATCTGCAGACTTCCCTTTATAACACACACACACACATATATATATATATATATATATATATATATATATATATATATATATATATATATATATATATATGTATAGCACATATATGTGGTATACATACATAAAACAACTTCAGATATTTTATTGGATTTGTAAAATGATTATATATGTTAACAATTATAATATAGTATTTATAAGTATACTTATACCAAAGATTTTGCGAAGCGAAACCTTCGGAAAATCTTTGCTTATACCATAGGTATAAGTAGTACATATTAATATACAAATATATGTAGATAAGTCTTATAAGTAACCAATTATTAATAAGTGTAAATATATATAAATCAATTAATTAATTACAAAATCGTAATTTATATGCATCAATGGATTAACTGAAATATTTATTTCTAATGAAATATATTATATTAATATAATAATAAATATTTATATATATTATATATCATTATTTAGAATTTAGAATATAATATTATAAATTAATTAATTATAATTAATATTATATATAGATAATATAATAATTAATATAAATATTATACACTATATTTAAAATGTTGACAACATTAGTGTCCTTATATTTACACTATTTTACTAATAGTTAATCATATACATTAAATTACATGGTTATGTAATATTTACATATATGTAATTATATATAATTTAATTATTTTACAAAAATGTTAAATTAATACGTTCAACATATTACATTTGTATTGAGTTCAACAGATGTGTAAATTGAACATGTTCAACATATTACATTTGTATAGAGTTCAACAGATATGTAAATTTTATGAGATTAACAGATTTCGATAAAAAAAAATATACATTTTTTTTATATTATAGTAATTAAATATACAATGAGAGAATAATGTGATAAGATATATATATATTAATATTAATAAATTTATACGCCATTTTGAATATATTACAATTAAAAACTAAGAACTGTTGAACTGATAAATATTACACATGTTCAGCATGTTATATTAACAGTTTGGTTTACTGGGTATCAGATACTATATATTGGTACAATTAATACGGAATAACAATAACATGATTTGGTGTGAATTAATTGTTCACGGAAAAGTATTACGGTTTTACAAGATGTAATTGTAAAGGGTAATGCGTTCCAGGAAGAGAAAACTCTATTTCCAAAATAATTCAGATGGGCGTTTGTTCTACACTTTTTCTTTCGTATCTTCACTTTAGGCCCTCTGCAATTATTGCTATATAGATCAAATATATCAGTTGCATCCACATCGACAAGTCCGTTCAGTATCTTATATGTCAGGGTAAGATCAGCTAATAACCTGCGATGAAATAAAGTTTTAATATTGAGAAAAATAATTCTATCTTCATAAGACCGTTTAGTAAGGTTACATCTATAAAAAAGTATTTTAGTGAAATAGATTTGAATATTATCTATATTGTTAGAATTGCATATGAAATTGTCTGGATTCCATATAGATGAATCCGATTCCACAATAGGGCGAACGTATGATATATAGGCTTTAATCGAGTTTGGGCTTTTCGTTTCGGCTTTTAAGCAAGTATATATAATCATTGGTGATAAAACATCTAAATAATCTATTAATAATTAAGTGTGCTTTAGTACATATAGTATTAATATGAGTATTAAAACTCATATTATCATTAAATGTTATGCCTAAATCCTTGAATGATGTGTGTATAGGCAGTTCAAAATAATTAATGAAATATGAATGAACAGGGTTTTTATTACCAATTCGCATGACAACACATTTAGTAGGAGCAATTTCTAGTTCCCATCTCTTCATCCAATCACTAAGTTCATCAAGAGCACATTGTAAAGGTAAACAACTTTCTGTGGGCTTAAAAGAATATAAAAGCTTAGCATCATCTGCAAAGAGAGAAGCATATATGGGTGGTTTTATAATATTTGGTAAATTATTAATATAAATTAAGAATAACAACGGACCTATAACGGACCCTTGAGGAACACCAGATATAACTGGTGAGAAGTTAGAGAAACTATCATTAATTTTAACACGTTGTTTTCTATCGAGTAAATAAGATTTTAATCATTTATAAAGATTTCCACTAACGCCATAATAAGATAATTTATGCAAAAGTTTAGAATGTGATATTTTGTCAAAAGCCTTAGCTAAATCAATATATGCAATATCCGATATTAGGAATGCATCTCTAGCTTCATAAATGTTGTTATAAAAAGATATTAGTTGCAATTCAGTTGACTTTCCAGCTAAAAATCCGTATTGAAATTTAGTAATATAATTATTTGAACGTAAATAGAAAGTTAAATTATTAGAAAGAATTTTTTCAAAAAGAATGAGCGTGCTAGGTAAAATGCTAATGGGCCGATAATTTGCTGGTTTAGTAGCGTCACCTTTTTGAATATTGGAATAATACGTGATATTTTCCAAATATCCGGACAAATCTCTGAATCTAGAATATTTGTAAAAATTATCGATAATGGATGACATAATTCAAACGATAATTTCTTTAATAATCCTTTTGGTATACCGTCTGGTGAATTATTGAATTTACTAGGTAGTAAACATATAAATTTACGTAATACCTCAGGAGTAGTAGGATAAGAGAATAGTGATGATGATATGTTAGATGATATGGATAATATGGGTATATTAATATTAGAACTTTTATAAAATACAGAACTATATTGATGCGCTAAACAAGACGCCTTGTCAATATCAGATGATGATATTGAATTGTCAATTTCATTATAAATAGGTGATATAAAATTAGATGAGTGTAATTTCTTATTAATGAATTTATAAAAAGTGGATTTATTATTGGAAGATAAAACCTTAGATTCCAGATCAATATTATATTTCTTAATTTTTATATCAACATCAAGCTGGGCTAATCGCCAATTCATACGACTATTTTCATCACAAATAATATTGTGAAGATGTCGACATTTATTTAATAATTTTTTAATATGAATAGGATATCTATATTTTGTAATGTTAGGTAAAGGAGTATGTTTATTACATATAAATAAAAGCTTATTAATAAATATAGTAAGCATATCAGAACCATTAATGGATGAATTTAGCAGATTATTCCAATTAATTGATAGAAGATCATTTTTAATATTATAATAATCTGATTTAAGGTAATTTGGAATTGGTAATATAGGAGAACTAGATATTGGTATATTAATACCACGAGGATAAACTAAACAAGATAATATGGAAATATGATCACTACAATGAGAAACATATTCTATCGGATTAGTAGATATGATAGATGATACCATTTTAATATCATTTGTTAGAATTAAGTCCAGAATATTCGAATTACGCGTATTAAAATTCACTAACTGCAATAATCCATTTTTTTGAGTAAACGAATAGAAATATTTGTCAACAGATGAGATTCCCAGACCATTGATCCAGTCAATTCCAGGACGATTAAAGTCACCATATATAATGCTAGTTTTAGTGGAATCTGAGACACTCGAGATAATATCATATAATTTGATAGTATCATTGAATGACATAGATGGCGGTCGATATACAACAATAAGTAGGTAATTAAAGAAAACAATGATTAATAATTCAAAATTATAAGAAATAGAATGGCATAATGCATGGGCCTGATAATGATGTTTTATTAAAGATGTAAATTAAAATACCACAACCATGTGTATTCGTTAATATATCTAATCTAAATAAATTGTAGAAGTTATTATCTGATATCATACCATTAGTAATATCCTGATTAAGCCATGTTTCCGTAAAAATAAGGATATCATATTCACGACTATTAATAATAGCCAATAATGTGGGTTGTTTATTGCATAAACTTCTAGAGTTTGAATAAAATACTTTAATTAAAGGATCTAGTCAATTACCATTACTATTAGTATTATATATATTTTGATTATTATCTATTGAGGATTTCCATTTATTATATTCAGTGGTTGAATAATCAACATTAGAAGTCCAATCTATTACTACTCTGTTATTATTTAGAGAAAAAGTTTAAGTTCGTAATTTAATGTGCGAATATTATAAACGCATTTGATATTACCTGGTTTCAGTGATGCTCCATTAAATAATATTTTACGTTTTAATCTATCCATATAGGATTGATCAGGACGTAAAAATACATTAGAATAAAGATCAATATTATTTTTACGTACATTAATAAATGATTTCATTAATGATTGTATAGTGTATGGGTTATTATTAAGATTACTTTTAAAGTACTCCATTGTTCAATACAATGTTAGAAATATTAGCATTATTCATATCAATTTTCAAATCAGACAATAACTTATTAATAGTGGTTTCATCTTTGATTCCAAAGATAATGAAGCATTTACTCATGTTATTAAAAATAGAAATTTCTTTTGATATTGATTTAGCCAGTTGATGTTGTGAAGCAATATCAGCATAACTAGATTTTTGTTGTTGAATAATCTGATAATTGAATTGATACATTTTTTAATGAAATTTCAGCATCATTAACTTTTTTATCAATTTTAGATAATAATATGTTATCAGATTCTAATACTTTTGATAAATTACCATGCTAATTATTACCATGTGGTGTATTCTCCAAAGGTAAATCAATACATTTGTTCCATTTAAAAACAAAATATGAAGATGATAATATTTCACATATATATTTAGGTGGGCTATTTCCATTTGGAAATTTTTATTTTATAGCTTTAGCTTCATGTAAACAAATGATATGTGTACAATCTGAGCATAATTCACATTTAACATAATACTCATCCATGCAATCTTTAGAACAAATAATACATTCCAACATTGTAATTTAATTATTTATAATATATATATATATATATATATATATATATATATATATATATATATGTATATTAATAAATAGTTATGAATAATATAATATGATATGATTAATATTTGAGATAATAGTTTAGAATAATGATAATATATATATATATATATATATATATATTTAAATAGTTATTTAATAGTATGTAATAATATAATATATAAGAATTAAACTATATAGAATTTATAAATAATTAACATTTATAAATATGCATATAATAAAATTTATTTGAATACCTATATATTAGTGCTGTAAAATTTCAAATCTCAAATATCAAATCTCAAATCTTTTTTTTCCGGTTCGGTTCAAATCTTTAATTTTCGGGTATTTGGAAAGATATGATACTCTCAAATCTTTATTTTAAATTTAGTTTCGGTTCGGGTATCATGTCGGGTATTGTTCGGGTAACGATCGATTAACATAATTATGTAATAAGTTTCTTTCAACTATTTTAAAATATCCAATAAAATGTATAGAGTCTATTAATTCGATCATCAGTTGTGCCACCTATATGATAATATATTTAAAATAGAATAATGTTATCAAGGACACGGTTTCCTTAATTTATTATCCATTAATAACAATATTTAAAAATTAATACATATATTCTGCATATTCCTGAAGGAATATCATTAGATTAAGTTTAATTGATTTATACTCTGTATTGATATATACAAATGTTAATTCATAAACCGTTTAAAACTATATTTGTCTAAAAGTACATTTTGAATACATATTTGACACTATGTTATATATATAATACTAGATACATCTACTAGATATATAGTCTAAATATAATATTTATATTTAGCCTTCTATATATATATGCTATAGCATATATGCCGTATATGGTGTATATAGTATATAGGATTCCTCTTACACCTTTACTAAATACTATATACTGATATATATGATTATTAGAATAGAAACGTATTCAATAATTCAAGTAATTAATAATTATGTATTGTTAATTATTCAATTATAATTTATTAATTAATAATTATTTATAAATTAATTATTATTATTATTAATTAATAATAATAATTTATTATATATTAATTTAATAATTAATAATTATTTAATTATAATTTATTAATTAATAATTATTTATAAATTAATTATTATTATTATTAATTAATAATAATAATGTATTAATTATTATAATTATTTATTAATTATTATAATTATTTATTAATTATTATAATTATTTATTTATTATAATTATTTATTAATTATTATAATTATTTATTATTTATTATAATTAATAATTAATTTAATTAATAATAATTATTTATTAATTAATTTATTATTATTAATAATAATATATTTATTTTTTTGTACAAGTAATTTATAATGAGAATTGAATTAAAGATATATTATGCAATTAATACCAAATACCAAATAAACTAAATACCAAATAAACTAAATACCAAATAAATAAATAAACTAAATATAATTTTAAATATAATATAATATATTATGTCATTATATATATATATATAAACACACATAAATAAATAAATACAACTATGTATGTATTAACAATCTATGCAATTAATATGAATGACTAATGATTATAACAAAAATTAAATGTTATGCATCAATGATTTCAATAATAATAAAATCAATATTACTTAATTGTACATTTATATGTTAATGATATTGTTAAATATATAAATAATAAGTGTATTGTATGTAGTATATGTTTATAAACAATATAGTACAATAATATTATATAATAAACTTATCTTAAAGTTGATAATTTATGATTTATATTAATAAATATAAATGAATGTCAGTATAATTGAACCAGGAAGTGAAAGGTTATAGTTATTATATATTATTATAGTTATGTTATTATCATGTTTCTTTTGTGTTTGTTGTTTTGTTCATATATTTTATTTTTTTACCATTTCTCGAAAGAATCTTGCTATAAAGGTGTTCCTTTTTAATAATTATATAACTATATGTTATTGTATACATATTTATGTATATTAGTATATACGTAAAATAAATAGTATTAATTCATTCATTAATTATGCATTATTCATAATACATGTTTGTATTATTTTTTTTTTATTTCAATTATATATATTTTTTAATTATTTATGTATTGTTTCTGATAATACTCTCTTCTTATATGTATGTATATAATCTCATAGCATTTACAATGTATATGTATTCCACACCCAAGAATTAAATGATAAACAAATGGATATGATTAAAGTTTTAGAAAACAAAATCAATAATACAATTAATAAAAATATAATGACATTTGCTGAAGCAACAAAAAAAGATATTAAAGAAACAGTAACAAACAATATTATACATAGAATTAAAAATACTATAAAACTTAATAATACTATAAATGATAATAATAATTATTATCTATAATTTAAATTTGTAATATTTTATAATATACAAAATATTAATGAAAAAAATGTACTGAGTCGTAATAAATTAGAAATTAATAATATTAATGAAATACTGTAATCAATAAATATACAATCTAAAATAATAAATATACATTGAGTTGGAAAATATATTGAAGATAATGATAAGTCTAGACCAGTTAAAATAACTCTAGAATCAGTAAATGATAAGAATAATATCATATATAATGCATTTAAATTAAAATATACTAATTTTAAACATATTGTTATATACTTTAGTATACAGCAAAGATGAACTTTCTACTATTAAAATATTATCTAATGAAGCCATTGAGAAATCGGTTGATGGACAAAAATCTAAACTTAAAATTAATGGTTTTAATTTTATAATAGTAGATACATTGGATAATGAATATATTAACAATATTTCATTTATTCAGAATATAAATCAAATTAATGATATGCATAATGTATTTGACAATATACATAATAATACTGAATTGTTATTTGATTATAATATAGGTAATAACTTTATATTGAATGACAATAATGAAACTAATTATACATATTATACAATAGATGATCTAAACAATGACATTTCAAACAATGATTTTGGTTTATCGATATTTCTTTTAAATTCTAGAAGCTTTAGATCAAACTTTGATAATATAATTCAATATTTAACAGAAATAAAATACAATTTTGATTTTATTATATTTACTGAAACGTGGCTTAAATTGCATGATATTGATATATATATATATAGGGGAAAGATAGGTAATATCATATTACTAATATGGCAATGAGGGTAATGTAGCCACTTGGCGTATCTCATAAACTATAAGTCCAATCAACAAAAATATATACATGAAATATGCGCATTGGTAAGCATTTTTCAAATAAGTAAAAATAATTTGTATATCAATTAATAAAAAAATAGTATGTAAAAAATACCAAAAAATCGATTTACTTTTTTAAAAATTGAAATAAAAGTTTAGTAAAATATATATTAAATTACTAATATATAATATTGAAAATTTAATTTGCATATTAAAGAACTATTTAATTACAACAAAGTGTGTAATCAATTTAATTTAGTGAATAATATTCATTATTATATAGTGTATATAGCGTGGTACCTAGATTCGGGTAATGTGGCCACTTTTTAGCGGGTAATGTGGCCACTTCACGATGATTTAAGCCAATCATATGATCTAAAATCAATATTTATATATATTGATAAATTGCGTGCGTCATTATATGAAAACGTTGATTGAATTAACACCTATTATATCCTAACCATACAAATATATGTAAATGCATATTATAATCGTAGTATAAACTTTTAAATCTAATATAATATATTTAATTATCTATTAACACAATTATAAAGAACAAAATATATATATATACATTATTTATTACATATATATTATATATTTAATATATATACATGTATATATATATATATATATATATATATATATATTACCACTTTTTGATATTTTAATAATATATTGACTTGTTTTATATGTATATGATTAGTTTTTGGTGGAAAGCAAATGCTTACAATAATACAATACAATAATACTATTTTTTTCAAAGGTAAGTCTTAGGAATACCTATTCAAGTATTGAATTATAAAAGTTGAATTTAGCCAGTATATACGAAAATATAAATTGTATTGTTAAACTTGTTTATTTTGAATTTTTAACCGACATTTTTTTAAATATATTTAAAAAATTTTGATTTTGATTTTTTGATTTTGATTCAATTATATATAATTTATTACACTCGTTTATTGCTTTTATTTATTTAAATTTTTCTCCTCATTATCTTAATGGGTGAAAGACTTGACAAGCCATGCTTTTTCATTCACCCAAGCTTTATGCCAAATCTGATGTTATTATTATTATTATTATTTATATATATATATATATATATATATATTATATTATTTAATATATATATATAACAAATCTCCATAGTTGTATTATAATATATTATAATATATTATATATATATATTATAATATATTATATAACTATGGAGATTCGTTATATATATATAATTGTATACATATATTAAATATATTACACAAATATATATTAAAATCATATCATATAAAAATTAAAACGAATACAAATATATAATATATATATATATATATATATATATATATATAAATCAGATAATATAAATTAGTTATCTTTCTAAATTACTATTTTATCTAGGTATTTTATCGCCATATTGTTATGAAATATAGTCATTTACTGATGAAATTGATTTTATCATAATAATAACGTGACAAGTAAGTGTAATGGTATACTAGGATATAGCCTATTAATGAATATAGTAATTTATAAAGTTAAAATAAAAATCATTAATTTATCACAATTGCGTGTGTAATTTAATATTATACTTGATGTGATATCATTGGACTAAACTTGATATAAAGTAACGCCATCTAGTAGATTACTTCCACATTCTAAGGTGGCCACATTACCCGCAATAGGTGGCCACCATACCCTCCATGGAGGGTAATGTGGCCACCTTAATAATTTCAATTAGATACGCTAAAATGAAAAAATGATTCGGCAGTCCTCTTATATATCATAAGATGTATCTATATTGAAAAAATTATCGAGAACTAATATTTATAAAGATATACAACATTATCTAAAAGTGACCACATTACCCATCTTTCCCCTACAATTCCAAATTATAATTATATTCATACACTAAGAAATAAAAACGTGGTGGTGGTGTTGTCATTTATATAAATAATAACTTAAATTTTAATATATTACATAATGTAACATTTACTATTGATAATTTAATTAACATATGTACTATTGAAACTATTTATAATAATACAAATATAATATTAAGTTGTATATTAAGTAGTATACCACCAGATTATAATATTGATTCTTTTACAAATATTATTTCAAATTATTTACATAGTATATCTCATAATAAAACAGTTTATTTATGCGTATATTTTAATATTGATATTTTTAAACATAATATATTATAATAATAAACATATTAAAGATGTCATTGATAATATTTATCAATTTGGTTATCACACGTTGATAAATAAATTTACTCGTATTACTTATACATCTAAATCTATTATCGATAATATTTATACTAATAATAATAATATACCATATATAAATTGTCTTTTAATGTCGGATGTATCTGATAATTTACCTATTATTGTATTATATAAAAATCAATTTAATATTAATAATAATAATAAAAATAATTTAATAATTTTAATATTAATAATAATAAAACTAAAAATAAACATACAACTTTTTTTAATAGATCACTTAATAAAAATAATATTAACAAAATTAGAAATGTTTTAATAAACTATGATTGGTCATCTATACTATATAATAATGACATTGAATCTAGTTGTATTAATTTTATTAATACAATTACAAAAGTTTATCATGATAATTGCCCATTAGTAAAAATAACCACTAAATTTAAAAAGTCACCATGGATTGATAATAAAATTTAAAAAATGAATAAAACATAATATTGAGAATTATAAATCGATATCTATTTTACCTAAAATATTTGAAAAATTAATAAAGGCAAGAATTAGTTCATTTATTGAAAACAATAATATTATAAATAATAGACAATTTGGTTTTCATAATAATATGTCTACTATTGATGCTGGCAATGCCTTAATAGAAGAAGTAACTGATAATTTAGACAGTAAATTAAAATGTTCAATGGTATCATTTGTCAAAAGACCATTGATCATAATATTTGAATTAATAAACTTAGCAATATTGGAATTAGAGGTGTATGTTTAAAGCTTATGAAAAGTTATCTATTTAATAAGAAACAACTAGTTATTTTTAATAATAGTATATCATCATTATTACCTATAAAAATGGGAGTTCCTCGGGGTTCTGTTCTGGGACCCCTAGAGGTCATAACAGCTGTTATTTATAATATATAAATGATATTGCTTATATTGATAAGGATTTATCTCCTATTATATTTGCGACGATACCAGTTTTATATTTAAAGCAATTACTATATTATCATTAGAAAATGTAATTAATTATAAAATGATTAAGATAAATAAATGGTTTATTAATAATAAATTATATCTTAATATAAAAAAACAAATAATTTAATTTTTAATAATTTTAATAATACTCAATTAGATATATGTATTGGAAAAAATGTAATAGATCAAGTAGATTATATGAAGTTTGTGGGTGTGTTTGTTAATTCCAACCTAAATTGGAAAAGACATATACATTCATTAAGATGTATATATGGGGTCAAGCGTATAAATCAAATACTAATTATATTAATGTTTTACAGATCAGAGCTCTGCGAATTATTTATAAGATAAATCGTTTTAAAAATATTGATTATATTTATAAAATATTAAATATCCTAAAGTTCAATGACTTGAAAAAAGTATATATGTTAAATTATATGTATAAATAATTTTATAATAAGTTACCTAATATTGTACAAGTAAAATATGTCAAAAAATATTCAAGATACAATTTCAGAAATGATAAATTATTCCATATTAAAATGAGTAAACTCAATACAAAGATTAAATGTTTATCTATTTCTGGTTGTATTCTTTGGAATGAATTTGATTTAATTATCAAAAATTCAATTACTTATAGTATTTTTAAAAATAAGTTAAAAAAAGTCTATATAAGTAAATATTGATTTATCTAATTTTATTCATTCATTTTCTAGTTTACTTCATTTAAGAAACATATATCGGAGACAGGAGCCAGATTTAACAAGTGAACGCCTTATCCTGATATTAAAGATATTATTTATTTATTATGCTATTATTATATTACTCAAATTTATTATTATTTACGTCTTGTTTCTTATAGTACTCTTGTCTTACGTGTATTTAATGCTATTCGTAGCATGCACACATGACCGTTAATTCGTCCATATTTCGGTTTTCTAAGATAGAAATATATTATACACCAATAAAATCCTTTTGGACTAATATACCAAGACATATAGTCGATAAAGGCCATTCGGGCATGTCATGTATACATATTGTGAGTAGATGTTTGACGCACGTGAGATTGGAACTATTTTATTCACTATGTAATTTAATTTCATTATATATTATTATAGATATGTTATTATCATATTTCTATTGTTTTTGTTCTTTAATTCTATATATTGCATTATAATAATAATAAGTTATACCACTTTTGAAAAATGATTCTGGTAATAATAATAATTATTATTATATATTATAATAATTAATATATATATAGGAATATATATATATATATATATATTAATTATATTTGAATTTTTATTGGAATATTATTAAATACAAAATTGTCAGTCTATGTAATATACAATTATCAATTTTATTATTATTACTATTAATTGATTAATTCTAAAGTTTCAGGCTATGGTATAAATCTATAGGTTAATATATTAATATATTAAGTATGTATCCTATAATATAAATACTGATTAGTGCACTATTTATACTTATTTCATCTAGTTATTTTCTTAATTTAATTATTCTATCAATATGAATTATGATCATGAATAATTGCTCTTTATTGAATGTATTAGTTTATACCACAGCTATATAATTATATTTACTTGTTATGTTATATAATCATATCATTTATATATCGATGTATTTAATACGGTCATTACACGTATATAAATGTACTATATAGTATAAAAAAAATATTGGTATAATATAACATACATTTATAAGTAATATCCTATATATAATATATTTAATTTATTTTAATATTACATTATATTATACAAGTGTGAATATAAATTTAAATTAATTATATATAAATAAAACCTATTTTATATTCATTTATAATATTTATTTTAATATTACACCACCATATTATCTATTGTATTTAATGTATGCTTCGTAAGCGAATAAATGTTTACTTCTTGAGGGGACTATATCAAATATAAAACTAAAATGGTTAAGTAATAGGATATTAAATACTTATTAATTACAAATATATTAAATATATATTTATTATATATACTATTAAAATATAGGGTATGATATAATATAAGATATACATTTAAAATAGGAAATAATTACAATACTTGTGTATAATTGTTATGCATATTTTCTGTATAACTTTCAAACGAAATAAGAATGAACACAGTATTTTAACAGATTATTTATCTTTACCAGATCTAATATATGATTTGTATGAACATTAGGTTTACTTATTGGTTACATTAAATGTGATATCAGATTATTCTTATACTTTTAATAATGATTTAAACAAAAAATGTTATTAATAAATATATATTTGGTGAAACATAACATTTATTTAAAAAAAGCTAATATTATAAAATATATTAAATCTATAATTATAAAATTGTATTAAATTTCTGATTATTGTACATTTTAAATGATCAATATATTGATTTTATTATATACATTATAAATATATATATATATATATATATATATATATATATATATATATATATATATATTATATATTATATATTTATAAATAATAAAGTATTATAATAATTTAAATAATAAACTAAATAGTATAAACTTTAATATTAGATTACATGTAAATATGCACGGAATTTAAATATTTAAATAAAAATACATATATAATATAGACTGCTTGTGGCTAAGTTAATCGTCATATACACATGTAGTAGAACACGGGTCCCTATACAATAGGTATTAAAATACTATTTAGAACTTATTACTATACGTGTATGTTTATATAAGTGTGAATAGTGTTATGATCGGCTTCCGTTAAAACCATGGATTCCTTAACGTGAGAGCGGATTCGAAAGTACATAAGAGCCATATTGTATACGTGAAAACTTCATATCAGTTGATCGATGGTTAAAAGGAGTCAATCAATATAAAATTAAGAAAATATATAACAATTACTTGACATTGATCATAATATAATACTCCCTATTTCAACACTATACTATGTATCTATTATATATCACACATATGTGCGACACATGTGTGCATGCGAGTGTTCGTCATACACACTGTGCGTGTGAGTGTATTGGTGTGTGCATGCGCGTTTAATAATATCTCCTATTGTAATGTTTATAAATAGAATACCTTAATATATATCCTTCTTATAATACTGTAATGTAAATTAACAAAGTGTTAAAGTTAATTTTAAATTCCTATATAAATAGTAAATTATATGTATCATTAAAGTTATATATATATATATATATATATATATATATATATATATATATATATATATATATATATATTCTATTGGTGGTGGTGTTGGTATTTTATTTTAATCTTTTTATAAATATTCTAAGTTTAAGAGGATTAATATATATTATAGTTAAGTTTTATCTATCGGATTTTATTTACAGTATTCAATTAAGTACACCTATATTTTCTTTGGATGATATAAATATATTTCTAAATGAATTTTCTCATATACTCAAAAATAGGTAATACTACTTAATAAGATAATACTTATATACTTAAAGGGATGTCACACACCTTGTTTTGGTGAAAATCATTTTTTATTTCATAATACTATTTCATAATATTCTATGATTTGTTTTTTAATATCTGTAAACAAATTATTTATGAAAACAGTCTAGAATAACATAAAAAGTGGTTTATATATATTCATTATATATGATATTCGTATATATTTAAATGCTGTTTTCTCAGAATAAATATTTCGCGATAGGTATGTGTATAAAAAGGCGTTTATCAAAAACTATTATATGTGTTCTACTAATTTGTATTGCATTATATAAATAACATATATATGAATACTCGTATTGAAGAAATGTGTATGTGTATAATTGCAAAAAATTAAAAATTTCTATAGAAATATCACCAATTAAAAAAATGGTAATTTGTATACATATATATACATAGGTATATATATGTTATATAATATATATATTATAAAAAGTACGTTCAATAGCAGCATATGTATATATTTAATGAATAGAATACAATAAAAAGTAGCTAAATTCAAGGAATAGAATTATGCAAATGTAAATTTCTATAGACCCATTATTTTCTATCCTTATACATATATAGGCGAGAGTCGTGTGACATCCCCTTAATAGTAATATTTCCATTATGATACTGGTATTTATCCATATATATACACTATTGTTTATTCATTAATTTAATTGATTATTTTTCAATTATTCAACATATAAAATTCCCAACACATTATAGGTCATTGATATATATAAATAAGGTTAATTGGTCATATACGTGACTTATTAGTTACCCTCATATATAATAGTTTATCTAAACCTCCTTTAAGTTTATTTCCAATAACGGTCCATAATGTTATTTCACTAGAAATTGACATTCTTTCCAATCATATTATTAAAACAGGGACTGTAGGGACCTACCTATATAGGGATATTAATCTATTGATTTTGAATTATTTTCAAATAATATTAAAACAAATTTTGAGAATAAAATACTAATATTAATTCAATAAATACCTGTTTAAATTTAACTTTACATCTTTGATACAATTAAGATCACCTATTTTAAAGATATAAGTAACAAACCATGGTTTAATAGTTGTACATCAGAAGCAAAATTTGTAAATAGAAAATTTAAAAGAATTTATTTACAAAATCCTTATAGGTCCTATCACTAATTATAAACAATTTACTATAGCAAGAAATGCATATAAAATCAAACTTTTATTATATAAAAGAAATTATTATAACAATAATATATTCTCATATGGAATTCATTCGAATACATTGTACTCTATATCTAGAAAACTCATAGGTAATGAATAACAAATAAATTATCGTCCGCTTCGGTTGCAATTTATTTTCCTTATTTATTGAGCATTTTTATTCTAAAGTTATTAATATTTGTGATATATATATTTAATTATATTATTAAATCTACTTCATCGTCCTTTTATGACCCTCTTGCCCTTTATGTCCTTACAAAATTAGCTAATACTAGTACTCCTCTATTCTCTACAATTATAATTTATTTACTAAATAACTGTGAAATTCCGAAATTCTTAGATTATCTTTGATATGCCCCATCATAAAAATACCATGTTTTGATAATAGTGATTATGGAAATTGTAGACCTATATCCATGCTTTCTATTATAGGTAAACTTTAAAAAAATATATTTAAGCAACTCATTACTTATATTAATGATAATAACCTTTTTGATGCATACCAAAATGCATATATGAAGGGACATAATACTGAAAATGCTTTACTCGCTACCATGAATGATATTATTCTCTTTAGATAACATATCCGTATTCAATTATTACAAGTTGATATTTCATGTGCTTTTTATAGTATTTCTCATAATATACTTATCAATAGTATATCACTAATAGGCATTACTGGAGATGCTTTAAAAATATTAACTCTACTTATCAACGATAGAGCCTATTTGGTTAAGATTTATAATTGTATTTCAGGTGAGAATATGTCATTATAAGGGATTCCACAGGGATCCTCATTGGGTCCTTAACTTTTTACTATTTATCTTTCTCCTTTGAAATACATATTGAACCTATACCAAATGTGAAATAACATATATAGGGGAAAGTAACCGAATACGGACAGTGCCCGAATACGGACACTCTCCGTATCTCAGAAACCATAAATCCTACAAAAAAATGTTTATTGAATAAAATATTCCTAATTATATAAATAGTCTAAAAAAGTATTTTTTATCTCGTAATTTTTCAAAATATTGCTGATATATCCAATAAACTGATTTTATTATTACGCTTTTAAATTTATTAAAAAAAAAAATGTCTACTTAAAACCTTCTCAAGAATATACAAATGTTTCGATACAATATGACACTATGTTATTAAAAAATAAAGCATTCTAAAATTATATATATAATTTTTATATTTGTTATCAAATATTCAAGTTATAAGCATGTATCTAGAGGTCATATAATTCCTAATACGGACACTCTAGATATCTTAATACGGACAACCTATATCATCGCGCAGCGAATGAACTATTCTGATTTTCATAAAAATCGCGTGCGTTATAATATTAGTACCACCAATAAAGCTATATCTAAAAGTTTTATTATTTATATACTTAAAGTGTATTGTTAATTACAAAATAATAAAAATAAATAAATTATTAACTAATTAAATTAGAATAAATTGTTCATAAAATTAATTATAAATAATGTAATTGTAATTTGTCTGATTGATTCATAACTAATATATAGTTTATCTAGTATATATGGGGTGTCCGTATTATAACACAGGGTGTCCGTATTCGGACATGGGTACCGAATACTGACACCCCCATTATCTATGGAATTAAAAGATTAAATAACATTTTAAAATCACAATAATATCTATAATCATATAATATTAATATATTGTAATTTTTGAATAAAAATAATGAGTCATAAAATGACATTTAAAATTACGCTGAAAATTGTCATAACGATAAATTAATGTTATGTATAAATAATATTCGTAAATGAATCTTATATAATAATTTACAAATTTATAAATAGTTGTAAAACTGTGCACATAAATATTTCTCTTTCTAATTTTGTTTTTCCTGATATTATATTTGATAATCTTTAAATTACTCCTTTATCTAAAAATCAAATTCCTTAGAATATCTGTTTCAACTAATTTATCATAGTCAAATCATGTATCGTATATATATATATATATATATATATATATATGTTAATCATCTAATTATTATTTACATAATATAAATATCATTCGTAAATATTTATCAATAAAATCAACTATTCGACTTATTGAATGTTTATTTCTGTCGATATTCTATCGGAATATTATCTTAATTGTTGCTCCAATATATATTTAAAAAAACATTAAACGAGTAATAGGTAGATGTATACAAATTTAATATCCCATATTTTAATAGATTTCTAATAGACCAGTTATTATTTATACAAATTTAAATGGGAAGGTGTATCTTCCAGAATTAATTATATTTATTATGTTTAATTAAATAAGTAATTATTTCTGAAGTACCTTCCTATTTAACAATGCTATTATAGAAAATGACTGGCTATTCGAGGCGCTTTCAAATTTGAAGAGGCTCGATGTTGATTACAAATCACCAATAGGTCTTTCAGGATTTATGCTGCTTCGATGTGGAACAAGCTACCCCTAGCGATATGAAGTGCAAGTTCCTTTTCAATATTCCGCATAAGACTGAAGAAATATATTGTATTATAATTATTATTTTTAACATTATTTGATTACAATTTAGAGAATTGTTTCTACTAGTATGTAAGTTTATAAATAAATTATTATTATATATATATATATATATATATATATATATATCCAGATCCTTATAAGTGTAATGATTATTTTAGTAATATTGTAACAAATTTATCTAATATAATTAAAAATAATTCTACATATGATAGTTTTAAATATATAGATATATCTATGTGTATACATAAGTTAATTCAATATTGTTTACAAGTACATGCGTTGATGAAGTTAATAATTTAACTTTACATACTCAAAATAAATAGGGGAAAGTCTCCGATTACCGACTCTCTCCTAAAACCGACCCCCTCTGGTATCTCTGTAACTATAAGAGATATCAAAAAATTATATATACAAGTACTTTTAACAATTTAATGATACATATGAATAAGTATATTGTTTTACAAAATATTCAATCCTACAATTGTTATTTGATAAAATGTAATATTCTATTTTTACTTTTTAAATATTTGAATAATAACTTTTTTTAAATCATTGTAAATACATTATTAATTAAAAGAAAACTTAATGCTGCGCATAATATTGTAGAACTATAAAAATGTTATAACTATTATAAAAATAATTCAATTTGAATAACCATTAACCAACATATCTTAATTATAGCAACCCATATGATTTTCCTAATACCGACCTCCTAAATTACCCTAATACCGACCCCATGTGATTTATAATATCCAATCAAAATAGATCAGTATATTACTTTAAAATATGTCATAAGTTGTTTGTGTATCATTGATATAGATTCATGATTCATGATTCCATTCGATTATATACATATTGATTAATAACTAAATATATTAAATAATAATATACACTATTTTAATATAATTACTATAAAGTTTAAATTTAAATTTAATATTACTATTAAAACATAAATACAATAACAAATAATTGCCTGCAATTAATTATATTTATGAATATCTACTATGTTGATTGGATATTATAATACTAACATTATTTATACCACAATTATGTTAGGGGGTCGGTAATAGGAGAAGTGGTCGGTATTAGAAACAGGTATCCGATTACCGACCCCCATGTTTATTCTTGTAAATATAGGTATAACCTAACTATATCATTTAAAATAGCCACATTATTCATTGCCATAGTATTACCCTATTTACAAAATTTTAAATAACTATATTTATATATATATTTAATATTGAATCAGTTATTACAAATAATCATTTAGGGGTCGGTAATCAGAGACTTTCCCCTACAGCACAGATTCAACGGAATTAAAAATGCGACTAATTAAATTTATTAAAAATGAATTATCTCTACTCACCATTATTTTTAATAGATGTTTAAATGATGGAATATTTCCTTATACTTTTAAAATATATAAAGTAATACCTCTTTATAAAGTAGGGGATAAATTGAGTGCGGAAAATTATAGACCAATTTCACTATTGCCTCAATTATCTAAAATTCTAGATAAATTGATTAAAATAAGATTTACTAGCTATCTAATTATAATATTATAAGTTATTCACAATATGGTTTTATGGTTAATATTTCAACATCTGATGCTTTAATTGATATAATTGAATGTGTTACTGACTCTTTAGATACACGTGATAAATGTTCTATTATTTCAATTGACCTCAAAAAGGCATTTGATACAATAGATCATTCGATACTTATTAAGAAATTACACTTATATGGAATTATGGATACTGCATTAAATTTAATAATCAGTTACGTAAATAATCGCAAACAATATGTAAATACTCATCATGCAAATTCTACATTGCTAGATATTAATTGTGGTGTTCCACGAGGATCGTTTTGGGACCACTATTATTTTTAATTTATATTAATGACATGAGAAATAATTCTAATAAGGTTAAAATAATATTGTTTGCTGACCTACAAATCTTATTTTTAAATGTGACAATACTATAGATCTTGAACATATTATGCAGGAATATCTAGATCTATTATATGAATGGCAATGTATAAATAAATTGTCTATAAATATACAAAAATATACAGAAATTCTATTTAATATAAGAAATTCACTTTATCTATTAAATTAAATATTACTATTAATAATACTCCTATAGAATTTAATAATAACATCACATTTTTAGGTTTATTTATCGATGATAAATTAAATTGGAAAATAAATATTTCAACGAATGATCATAAGCTTTGATTAAATATCTATCCAGGTTATCATACCAACTTCTGAATTATGTATCCTATATATAATATAGGGTATATGTGGTAAAGTCTAAGGCCATTTTAAAAACACATATTTATTAGTAGTTAACCGAATTACTCGTGGGTGGGTATATCCGATACAATACAATTGATGTAGGTATGTGAGATATATATCTGTGAATTAATAATTATTAAGTTCGCTTTAAAATATAAATGATATATAGAAATATTCAACCAATGCAAAAGTCAATCTCAATGGAGGGAAACCTGCTAATAATCTGATTGTTTGAACATGTCGATTATCAAATTCACGTCATCAGATATAGGTGTTATTATAGACTATAATATATAATAGGGTGTTCACATCAATTCCGTTTTTAAAAACGTACGTGTAACTGCAACTTCAAATGATTCATTCACGGCAAATTTGAAGTTATGAGTCACATTCCTATTTATTTGAAGTTGAACTACACGTTTTCTGAACGTTTTCTGAAATAGGATTAATCCTATTTTCTGTACGTAACAACACACAGAATTAGAGAGAATAGCTAGAATGAACACTCAGAATTAGAGATAACAGCTAGAATTCCACTTGATTCCAATTGATATATATATATATATATAAATTATATTATTACATATAACTTATCGAATAACTATTTATTAAATATATATATATATATTTATATATATATTAAATATACTATTTATTAAATATATATATATATATATATATATATATATATATATATATATATATATATATATAAAGTATATTAACAAATGTTTATTATTACATATAACTTATCGAATAACTATTTATTAAATATATATATATATATATATATATATATATATATATATATATTAAATATACTATTTATTAAATATATATATATATATATATATATATATAAAGTATATTAACAAATGTTTATTATTACATATAACTTATCGAATAACTATTTATTAAATATATATATATATATATATATTATAAAAATGTTATATAAGATGGTATACAACTATATATATATATATATATTTTAATAATATATATCAACTATACAATAGTAATATATAATATATATTTCAATAATTTATTAAATATTTATTTAAATTATATATATTTAATAAGTTTAGATATAATTATAAGGATTTATATATTATATAATAATATAGTATTTGTTATATTAGTTAAAAATATTAAATTAATAAATATAATGTATGTAGTATTTATGTATTTGTGTAATTAAAGAAATATATAATACTACTATTTATACATTGAATTTAGTTATATCCCACAATTAGATTTGTTACAATTGATTTTATTTGTACATATTTAAATATAGGTGGCGATATATGTCTACCCTTACGACAAACTAAAAAACACGGAATTGATGTGAACACTTAAAAATCTGTTACTTCAAATTTTCTGTGAATGAATCATTTGAAGTTGCAGTTACACGTACGTTTTTTAAAACGGAATTGATGTGAACACCCTATAATACTTATTGATCTTTTGTTGTTGTTTTATATTGGTAGAGTCCTTTCATCCCATCCAGTAATATAGATTAAGTGTTCACTTATAACCATATGGCTATAATGTCCATTAGAACCGCTCTCACGTTTAGGTACGAATCCATGGTTTTAACGAGAACCTATCATTAATTTATACACCATTGTATGAGATCAGTTCGAATTATTATTAAGACCTATGGTAATGGTCTGGACGAGGTTTAAACCCATGTCATATTGCTTGTATGGCTGACGACTTAGTCAAATGAGCCATATATATAGTTATTAATACTCGCATTAATATATATGCGATGTGGATGTGGAATACATATACATTGTACATGCTATGATATTATATACATACATATGTATATAGATAAAATTAAGAATCTAAGAAGAGAGTATTATCAGAAACAATACGTAAATAATTTAAAATATATATATATATATAATTGAAATAAAATAAAAACAATATAAAAATGTATTATGTATAATGTATAATGAATGAATTAATAAATACTATTTATTTTACGTATATACTAATATACTAAAATATGTATACATCACAGATAGTTATATAATAAGTTAAAAGGAACACTTTAATAGCTTGATATGTTTGAGAGAAAGTGTACAATAACACTATATAAGAATAAAACAACAAACACTAAAGAAACATGATAATAATGTAACCATAATAATATATAATAACTATAACAAAATTAAATTACATAATGAATTAAATAAATCCAATATCATATGCAGTAAATATCTACTCACAACATGAACACATGGCATACCTGAATGACCATTACCGGCTACATATCGTGATATATTAGTCCACAATCATTTTGCTGGAATCTGATGTATTTCTATCATTAACCGTAATATGGTAGAAATAACAGTCATATGTACATGATATGAGGATAGATACATACATATAAGACAATAGTACTATTAGAAACAAAGTTTACATAATTAAATATATATATATAGGTAGGTTCCTAATCGAACCAAAATAAAATAAACAATACAAAAAATAAATAATAAATTCGAATAATATAATACTAAAATAGTAAATATGATAATATCTTCCATTATCAGAATACGAAGTTCACATCAATTATTGAAGATATAACCAATCTCCGATAATTATTATTAACTGATTTACATTAGTTTTATATGTTTTTCACCATATTTGTGATAAATACTTTAAATGTAGAATAAATATAATAATATATGAATATACTAATTTCAAAGTTATATTATTTCTATCAGATGATTTTTATAGTATATAAATTTTACATAGTATTGTATTCAAGTTATTTATATATGTTTTAAAGTTCATCATATTATCTATATAAATACCAAGATGTGTATATGTTTCAACTACTTTCAAATTATTACCTGTTTATTAATTTGAAATATTATTTTATTTTATTGCAGAATAATATTGTAATATTTTTGTTATTTTAAAAATATTAAATTAAGTATTTTTTAAACAACTTTGACATCTCGTAAGACATTTTTATATATTAATTTTTAGATTTTCCAAATTATTATCAGATATCATAAAAATACTATTTTCAGCAAAATTAATATAGATTAATTTTATACGTTATTATTAAATCTATTTCATTAATATAATTTAAAAATAAAAGAATATCCTGTAAAGAACGCTAAGATTCTCCTATATTATTAATTATTTAATCCGAGTTTACCTTGTTTATTTTTGTAATGTATAGCATAGTTTTTAAATAATTTGTCAATTAATACATTATAATAATGCAATACATCTAATATCACAATAATTCAAGCTTTTTATATAATATTTAATGAATTATTTTATCAAAAGCTTCCCAACAAACAATTTATTCAGAACTTTTTAGAACTATTGGAACTATTGAGAACTTTATGGAACTTTTTGGAACTTTAGTTCTCAATAATTATAATGGGAACTTTTTGATAACTTTTGATAACTTTAGTTCCAATAATATTTTATATTGAGAACTTTTTAGAACTTTTGGGAACTTTAGTTCCAATACTATTTTATATTGAGAACTTTGTAGAACTTTTGGGAACTTTAGTTCCAATAATTATAATTGGAAATTTTTAGAACTTTTGAGAACTTTAGTTCCAATAATATTATAATATAATTCTAAAATTAGTGATATCACCCATTAAAATCATAGATTTTATAGATATATAGTTTGGTAAAATTAAAATCTAAGATTACAGCAAAGATTTTGCGAAGCAAAGATATAACACTCCCTATGCATGCAACGTAATTTAGTAATAGCCCGAACCGCTGCTAGCAGTAGTATCGAAATTACTGAAATAGATTTAGGTTCGGCTCTGTTTGCATACAACAATGTTTTCATTGCTCTATTAAATTACATGCAATATAAATTAGCTTTTACTCACTAAATATATACTTATAGCATGTAAAACATACATATCACATTTGTTTGTTATATATGAGTAATGAACACTTAGTTTTCATCATATAAATATTAATTTAAGGCATATTATTTAACATTTTAAAAGTGTATAGTTAAATACGAATTTAAATTATAAACAACGCATAGTTCCTAAAAGTAACCCGCTATAGGTGGCACCAGGGTATTTTGTATACAAATTCGAATTACACGATTTCGCGTAAGTGTTATATCTTTCCTTCGGAAAATCTTTGATTACAGTGTAAACAAATAATGTAAATATATTTTTATATTTAAATATTAAATTTATTTATTATATTATATTTATTACACACATACATTTGAATTAATTATATTACAATATATAAAAACAAGAATTTCTTCTCAAAATAGTTAGTAAATAATTAGTTAGATTATAATATATATTTATCAGTTTAATGGTATTATCAGGGGTATTATAATAATATGATATTTTAAATTAAATAAAATATATTTGATGATTGATAAATTATAACTATCAATGATAATATAATTTTATATATACATATTTAGGAATATAATATGCTAATTTAAAAAATAAAATGTTGTTATTAACCTTCAATGATTAACATTAATGACTTATTTTATATTAATTAAATAATTCAATTAGTTTATATATATATTATTATATATTATTTACTTTTTACTACTTATAAATTAAATTAGTATACATATATTATATATTAATTATATTAATTACATTTATTACTAATTAATTTCATTAATTAATTAAATTATCAATTGAATTAATTAATTCATTTAAATTAAAAAAAATGATCATAATCACTTTCATATATATATATATATATATATATATATATTTTTATAATAATAGATAAGAATACATTTAAAGCTGCGTTCACATATAGCAACTTTGCTGCAAAATCGCAGCAACTTTGCAGCAAAAATCACGACGAACAAAATCGCCAGGTGTGAACACCACGGCAAAATTTGCAGCAAAAAACATTCACGTGCAAAATCACTGCAAAATCGCAGCAACTTTGCAGCAAAATGAATAGAAAACATGTTTGCTATATGTGCAAAATGTTGTCCAAACGCAAAGACTTTTCTATAATTATTGATAAACAATAAACAAGAATTATTTAAAATGGCCGATGTTAATACTGCCATTATTATAGAATTTTACGAAGAACATATATGTCTTTGGGACCCTGCTAACAGGGTTTACTGTAATAAAATACAGAAAAATAAGCTGTTACAGCAATTACAAGTGGATTTAAATTTACCAAGAAAGTATCATGTAATTTTAAATTATATTGTATTAAAATAATTTATTAATTTAAAACTTTGATTAAAACTATTTTAAATTACGTTTGTAACTTAGTAAGTTTACTAGGTAAGTTTACTTAGTAATTTAATAATTACTAGGGATGTAAATGAATATGAATTGGAGCTTTTTCAATTTGAACCCGAATTGAAGCTTTCCAAATTATAAAAAACCCAATACTAATACGAATACGAATTGAATAATTCGTGATACGAACATGAATAATTTATAATTATTTGTATGCATTATATTAATAATAACATTGTTATATATTAAATATATTGTCTCTGTAAACTACAAATATATGTTTAGATAATATACATATTTAACGTAATTTTATCAATTTGCATTCATATTAAATATAATATTTAATATTGTATTATATTCAATATATTAAATATTATATATATTTAATATAGTATTCTTATATTGTGTTATATTCAATATATTATATATTATTATAATAAATATATTAAGTATATTTAATATTATATTAAATATAATATTATTTAATTATTAATATTATAATAATTATGTATTATTAAATATGGTAATTATCGGGAATCATCGAGTGGATGACGTAGAAAACATCCAGCATTATATTCGATTAATATCAGATGTGTACTGAGTAATATATATATTATATAATATATAATAATGTATATTATATTATATAATATAAAATATTATATACAAGTTTGTATTAAACTATGCACATAATTTTAAATTAAATAAAATCGTATTAAGCACAATATTTTATAGGCTCACTTCGGGATGTAATGCATCTAAAAAAACAATCAGAACAAACACGAACAACCCAAAAAATATCAATACGCAAATATATATATGTAATCACATTCCTATATATTAACTTTTCATATCTATTGAATATAATGCATTTCTACGATTAAATATACCTTCCGTATAATAATTATTATTGCCGCAGATATTTACAAAAAATTACCTAATCGCTAATATACGCAAATACATATATGTAACCAAATACCTATATTGGTATTTATATATTAACTTTTCATATCTATTGAATATAATGCATTTCTACTTTTCATTTTCTTCTTTTAGATCATTACGTACACTTTTTTTAATATTTGTTACTATTATTACCATAAAATATATTTCTCCTTAATAATTATTCTTATTAATTATTTTATTAATAATAGTTTTACATTATATTATCAAATATATTCTGTAATGAAAAGTAAAATAGTTCAATCGAATATGAAACGAATAGTATCATTTAAAATAATTTAATATGATATGAATATTAGAATTTTTAAACGAATCAAATCGAATTTATATTTAGCTATTCATTTAAATCCCTACTAATTACTGACTAAATAACTACCTTATAGTGTATTATAAACTATATATAATGAGAATTTAATTATTTAATTAAAATTATATTAAATTTAGTTGAAATTATTATATTACTATTGATAATATTATAGCTGTATGCAGCTATATATATATATATATATATTAAATAATTTAAAACTATCACAAATTATAGTTACAGAAATTATAAAAAAATGGCGAAATGCGAGGACATATTATAAGAGGTTAAAGAAAGCTTTCCTCGAGGAAAATAAGGTTGCGAGTGGTAGTGGGGTGAGTGAGGCTCACCCTGAAACTAATTGGCCTCACTACGAATCGCTAAAATTTCTGGATATAAGTCTAGAAATTAGACCTTCAATTTCAAATGGTTTGATATTTTTATTTTATTTCTTTATTATTTAAAGTTTATATAATTATTTATTGTACTATGTAGTACAACATTAATTTTGTGTACTAGACACATTTGATACTATAGATTATGCTACACTGTATGGTGAGGAAGATGGAAATTTACTCGAAACTGATGAGAGGTTAGTTTTTCATAATATAAAATATATGTTTAATAATAAATATTTTCAGCGTTGACTTATATCGTATGCAATATTTGGCAACGATAGAGAACACGACTCCGGTGCAATCTCCATCACCTCTTCAATATCCGGCACCTGAGCAATCTCCGGCACCATCAATGCCGTCTTCATCTTTACAAACTCCTGCACAAGGGAAATCTCCTGCATCCGTACAATCTCCTGTATCCGTGCAATCTCCGGCTCCGGCAATGCCGTATTCATCTCTGCAATATCCTGCACCAGGACAATATCCTGCAACGACAATGTCGTCTTCATCTCTACAAACTCCTGCACCAGGACAATCTCCGGCTCCTATGTAATCTCCTGCAAGGACAATGCCGTCTTCTTCATCTCTACGAGATACGGCACCCGCTCACACAAGATTTGGCAAAAAAAGGTTTTTATTTGCATATCATTGTATTTAAACTAATGTATTATAATTTATAGGAGACTCATAAGCAACTCTGCAACCAAAAAAACAAGTGATGTTACTCGGAGAGTCCTTGTTAATGATATCACTGGCCTATCAAATACAGAACCACCTAACCAGCTTGAAGCGTGGGCTTTTGTACTAGCAAAAGATATGGCAGTATTGTCAATATCAGATTAAAAAAAGTGTAGGAGGAAAATGGAAAGTTTATTAGATGAATTTTTAGATGTATTGTAAATATTATTTTAGTTTTTTATTTTTATATATTAGTATTGTAAATATTATTTTAGTTATTTAATTTTATAATTTATATTTATACTAGAATAAAAAAATTTAATAGAATATATTATTTATTAAACTTTATCTTCTTGCCAAGGAACTGCACCTTGATCATTTACATAATCGCAAATAGCATATCTAGTACTTCTTGCCGATTGCCCAGAAGCATTAGCTGCAACAGAAAGTTCCAGTGAATTTAAATCTGCGCACGTGTACTCATCATGACTGTTTCTTCCTCGTCCATCTGATCTCAAGAAGTTATGCAATAGGCATACTGTCAAAACAATGACGTCGACTTTGTCTGGATGTTCCCGTATTGCAGATCTCAATATCTGGAATCTGGATGACAATATGCCAAATGCATTTTCTACTATACGCCTTGATCTACTCAATCTATAGTTACAAATTCGTTTACTATGTGTTAGATTTCTTTGCGGATATGGTTTCATAATGTGTGTTGTCAGAGGGAAAGCTTCATCCGCTACAAGATAATAGGGAACCTTGATATTCGTGCCTGGTAAACATGTTTGTGCAGGTATATTTAGTATATTGAGTTGGCTTGACAATTTCTTGCTAAATTCGCAGGAATCAAATACACCACCGTCACTTATTCGTCCGTTGACTCCGATGTCTACGTATATAAATTTATAGTTAGCATCCACTATTGCCATCAACACTATGCTATTGAAGCCTTTATTATTGTAATAAAGAGATCCAGAATTAGGTACGACTTGTATAGTGATGTGTTTTCCATCTATGGCACCGATACAGTTTGGAAATTGCCATCTTGTTTCAAAATCTGAAGCGATCTTCCTCCATTCTTCTTCCGTATTTGGGGTCTGAAATAAATATATACATGATAACAATTATAATTATTTATTAACTAAATACCTTTATGTGATCTTTCAAGTGATCGCAAATTGCTTAGCATGTCTCCGGAACCATTTGAGATATTGTAGATTTACCAATTCGGAATTGGTATGATAAACTTGCATACGAATCACCTAAATCATTAAATATTTTATTATGTTCAATGAACAGTTCAGAATGAATATAGACCATAATAGTAAACAAATAAATCACTGAGGCGCTTTTATAGTATTTTTATTCAGAAATTTTGAATATGACGGTAATGTGGCAGGCAAAGTTTGCGACATAGGTTGCTGATGGTGAATGATGGCAAAATTCTAATTTATATAACAAATATTACAAGAACATAAATTAAAAAATGTCATTCTCTTATATATATGATAAATTGGTTAAACTAACTTAAAATCGAATAAAGTTAATTATTTATAATATTTAAATGTATTTTCATCCTAATTGTAATATTATTATATTCACTATAAAGCTTATTGTTTAGTGTATATTTTACATTATTATTTACATTATAATTTAATATATTTCTAAATACATTTATAATAAAATCTAAAAAAAACACATATTTGTACCTAGTTAAATTATTTAAAAACATATTATACTGTTACGAAATATCAATTTCATTAAAGTATTCTAGTCAATTTCCCATTTCATCCAATACAATAACAAAAGTGTAGTTCCTCGTAATCAATTCACCCTTCTCATCGAAATTAGTTTGTATCGTAATTATTTCTATTTGAATTATATATTATTATATATATAATATCTTTATTCACTATTTGTATCTTTATGTGATATATATATATATATATATATATTCAACAACATATTTAATAAATAAATAAAGTATAAGCTTAAATATACAATTAACATTTATATATACATTAAAATTTAATATATTTCGAAATACATTTATAATTTAATATATTTCTAAATACATTTATAATAAAATTTAAAAAAACACATATTTGTACCTAGTTTAATTATTTTTAAATGATAAATTACTTATTGATTAATTTTAATATAGTTTATTCTTGTAATATTACTGACGTAATTTATAGATGAGAATATATTAACTATAAATAAAAGTTAAGTTTGTATGTAACTATTAAATTATTACTTTGAATACAATATTATATTTATCTGTAAATACACTATGATGATTAAAGGTATCATTTAACACTTTTATGTATAATATATGTATATCATATTAATATCGATTATTAATATAAGTATACTTTTTATTTAATGTATAATTACAATCAATAACATTTAATACAATACAAGAATAGAAAGTTTATAAAATCATTAATTATGCATATTTAAAATAAATTCTTCAACACTGATCTTTTGTTTGTTTACATTTTGCGTATCTAGCTCAAATAACTCGCGTATGCAGGCTAGATAGGGAGCTGTATATGCACATATATACACGTATATATTTACACATGCATATATACGTCACCGCCATCAGCCACCGACGCAAAGTGTATTTTTTAGAAACCGTCACCATATATTATAAACCATATTAATTTAATAATTTATTAATTTAATATAATAATATCAAACCTGATGCTAAATATCGTAGAGTTACTGCTACACGTTCTCCAACTGATATGGGTCTCCTATATCGGGTATGTTCACGTACCAACATTGGCGTAACAGCAGCTACTATCGAATTAAATTCGTTCACATTCATCCGGATAAACTTATGGAAGCCTGTTGGGTCTTCCTTCGCCATTTACTTTAATAGATTCTATGACCCAGCGCGAGGGGTATTTCTACGTAACAACCAATAATTTGACCACCTACGTCTTTTATTTCTTTTTATATTAAAATATTCACTTAATAAATATTTTGCTATAATTGTTCTATTATTAACATTATTATTATAATTTGAGTAATACTTATACTTATGAAATGCATTATAATTTAAAGAAAATTTAGATAAATTCATGTTATATTTATACGACTATTATCTTTAAGTATAAACGTAACAAATTATGTAAATCAAATTTTATAATAATAAAATAAATTTATAATTGAAATAATAAATAATTGTATTATCGCAAGTGTAACGTTCAAAGTTCAAAGTTCGACAAAATCGTAGACGAAAATGTTTGCTAGGTGTGAACACTCCGGCGAAATCGCTGCGATTTTGCTGAGTATTTTGCTGCAAAATAGTATGCTAAAATCTGTCTCGACGATTTTGCAAGTAAAATCGCTATATGTGAACGCAGCTTAACATATAATTAGGTTAGTTATAATTTTATTAGATAATATAATTGTTAGTTATATAGTGCACATATAAATATACTGGTTTGGTTAATTATTTGTTATTGTATTTAGATATATTGGAGCAAGGAAAGTGTGAAGAGCCGTATACATTAATTGCACCTGGGTTGAAGGCGATATAATGGAAATTAAAAAAAGAAAAATACTTGTTAAAGGTACGATTATATATATATAAACACATATTATGATTACTATTATTTTACAGATACAGATACAGATACAACTAGAAATGTCTAGTTCTCTAATTAATTATTATTATTATATAAATGTATTCACGTATACTACTTATATACCGTATCAATGTTTACAGTAGCTATCACGTATTCTAAGCATGTAACTTATCAATGTTAACATAATTTGTATTATATTGAATAAAATATTATCCTTTTTTATTTTGATATTATATTATTTATTAAATAAACCTTTATGACATATAAATTAACAATAAATAATAATATAAAATCATAAAATAAACATCATTATATTAGAATATAAAAAATAGAAAATAAATAATGTAGCAATGTAATAAGTGTAACAAGAGCCTAACAAGAGTATACTATATATATAGTAACGATTGTATATATGATTTCCTAGTTCATGTCCATTATTTGATCAACCAAATATTACACGATGATAAATAATGCCTTAAAATAATCCGTCTCTTTGTCTGATTCATTTCCCTCTAATTTTCTTTTAAATAATCGAATTTGATTAGTATTTCTAAGTAAGTCTCCCAGATTGTTATATGATATCTTAACTTAATTGAGTACTGCATTACTTTTCTACTCTACCTACCCAACTAACAGTAATTGCCTCATAATAGAAACATATAATATCACAACAATATCATATATAATAGCCTCACATGTTTACATTGTACTATAATGCTGCTATTATGTTGCCATTAAAAGTCTATTATGCTGCTATTAATTTGTCATGCTATTATGTTGCCATTAAAAGTCTATTATGCTATTATTAAGTTGCTATTAATTTTAAAAGTATATTTTGCTGCAATTATGTTGTTATTATGAGGCTATTACTGTTAGCTGGGAATTGGTAAATTATTATTAATAGTAATAGGTTTTGTGTAGATATATTATAGTATATAATAGAAAACAAACTGTGTTTTCTAATACTTATTATTTTAAATTATACATTAATATAAATATTATTAATAATATAATTTATTCGGAACTTTTGAGAACTTTTGAGAACTATAGTTCTAGAACTTGTTGGTAGTTTTGTTGACAAAACGAGCCTACAAGTTCCAGAACTTTTGAGAACCAGGATCCAAAATGTTCATGAACTGTTAGGCTCTAATTGTCCACAAAACTACCCAAAAGTTCTAGAACTATAGTTCTCAAAAGTTCTCAAAAGTTCTAAATAATTTTTTGTTGTGTTTTGATAGATTAAAACATAATATATTCAATAAAAAAATATCTTTTCTTTTCTTAACAATGAAAGATATTACATATCCGAATTTATTTTGTTTATACCAGAATTGATATTTTGATATCATAATATTTGTAGATAAAAATAATTATAATTTATTTTAAAATAAGTATAACCTACATAATGTGTTCGTTTATTTTTTATATTTGATAAATTTTATAGCCACTGTTCTATGATTATAAAATAAACTATTATTTTTTTTATTATATATTTGATTAATTAAAGTATGTTTCATACTATAGTATACTAGCTATACTAGCATACAATGGTATACCAGGATCTATAATCTAACATCTATAATTACCATAATATTATTAAATTATAAAACTAATGTGCGATTAATTCCTTTTGGGATTCAGAGGATTTAGATCTCCTTAGATAGATCTTTAGATTCCATCTTTTATAATTCGGTTGAATTATTAAATTGCTTATTTAGACCTACTTATATTTGTATTAAAGTTCTTATTTATATGCATATATATATATATATATTAGTGTATTCATCTTTAGTTATATTTACTAATATACTATTTTATATCATCGTTTCATTATACTGATTACCATATATCTCATACTTTTCTGCTTAGCAATGATAACTCTTTCAAGATCTCTTAGAGCTCTCGAGGAAATACCTATATAGTTAAATGATGACAATTTTAATTGTAATAATTTTCTAGGAACATATATTTACTATTTACCAAATGTAATATTAATTATCTAAATATAGTTTACGTACCGTGAGTTGCAAATATATACAAACATCTGCATGTCTGGATTTAGAAGTCTCGCTGTAATAATACACTTACATATTTATTGAGTATATTGGGGGAAAGTAACCTAATACGTACAGTTTAATAATAAATGGTCTTAATATTCTATGACTCATTATTTGTATTCAAAAATTACAATATATTAATATTATATGATTATAGATATTATTCTGATTTTAAAATTTTATTTAATCTTTTAATTCCATAGATAACGGGGGTGTCCGTATTCGGTACCCATATCCGAATACTGATACCCTGTGTTATAATACGGACACCCTACAAACCGCTAGATAAACTATATATTATTGATGCATCAATCCATATTTTTGTAATTAATAAAACAATTTAAGTACCTAAATAATAACATTTTTAGATTTAGCTTTATTAGTAGTATTAATATTATAACGCACGCGATTTTTATGAAAATAATGAATGAATGAAATCAGTTTATAGACATACGACATACTATGTATATCATACGTCTATTGAGGATCAGTGAAAGCCTAGGCTTTATTTGGTCGATACCTCCAATATATTCATGTACAGATTACAATATTAGTAAAAGTAATAATATAATAATAATGATTCATGTGTCAGCATTATTTGTAATATAATGAAACAATTAAATAGAAGATACATATATGTATATATATATATGTATATATATATATATATATATATATATATATATATATATATGTAAATTAATAAAAATAATAAAAAACTGTTCATGAACATAAGTTATCATCATATTTCAATCCATTACATTAAAGTAAATAATAAAATAAGATAATAAAATAATTGTATAATATTAAAATGTATTAAAATATATATTAGTAAAATGTGTAAATTTATAATATTATAATATTGAGAACTTGTTAATAAAAATAGTAAATTATTATAAATATATGTAAAATAAAAATATCTAAAAGTATGTTATAAAATTAAAACTACTAAACAAAAATTAATCATCTTTCAATAAGACGTGCAATGGCCCCACATTCCTGTCAAATTACAGATGACTAATAATACCAATAATAATTTTGTTTAACATTTAAATCAATAAACGAAACAATATGTAAAACAAATATAAATATTAAAAAAATAAATATTAAAATATATAAAATATATAAAAAAAAAAACTAATATTTACTTATAAATGAATATTTTAATGTTTTTTTAGAATAAATACATTATTAATATTATTTTTTCGTAAAAGATTATTAAACATTAATTCATTATATAACTTTGGTCCTTTAAAAAATATTGTATTTTTTAATTTATTTGATTTCATAAGTGGTAGAATAAATTTATTTTTTAGTTTATTTAACTTGAAATATGAGTTATAATCTAATTTATATTTATTATTTAAGAAATTATAGATTAATAATGCGTTTCTATATATAATTAGATCTTCAAATTTTAAAATATTATTTTTTTTTTAAAAAGGACCAGTATGTATTAGACGTATTAATGGTAATTTTGATTTATCTATTATTTGTTTATTAATAATTCTTATAACTTTTTTCTGTAACATAATTAATTTTGTAATATTTGATTTATAAGTATTTGACCATATGATAAATTAGATAAATAGAACAAATTATATAACAAAATTAAATTGTTTGTATTTAAAAAAGATATTTTTTTTATAGTATATATAATTTTTTATAATTTATTCGATAAATAATGTATATGTTTTTTATAGGTCATTTGGGAATCTAAGTAGATCCCAAGAAATTTATAATTATTAACTATATCGATTTAACTATATATCTTTTAATATAGCAGAATTTATATATGGCAATATTTTTGTTTTTTCGATATTTAGCTTAAGCTTATTTATATCAAACCATTTTTTTAACTTATCCATGTAATATTGCAAATAATATGTAAATAATGTATCATTTTCAGCAAATATAGTTATAGATGTATCATCTGCATATAAATTGATATTAATATTATTTACTTTTTCATTATTAAAAATATTGGATATGTCATTTATAAAGATAATAAATAGTAGAGGTCCTAGAACATATCCTTGTAGCACTCCATATCTAATAATTTTTCTAGATGATAGAGTATTATCAATTCGTGTTATAATATTTCTATTTTTAAGATAACTTTTAATAAATAAATTTGTATCACCTCTAAACCCTATACATTCTAATTTAGCAAGTAAAATATCATGATTAACTACATCGAATGCTTTCTTGAGATCTAAGAATATAGTAGCTACTTTTTTTTTGAGATAGTTTATGTAAAATGAAATGCTGAATATTTAATAATGATAAGATTGTATTTGATCTGGGAACAAAACCATATTGATTTTTGTTAATAATATTATGCTTAAATATATATTTTGATAATCTATTAAAAATATTGTTTTCAACAATTTTAGATATTTGTGGTAGTAATGAAATTTGCCTATTATGGATATTTGTTGTTTATCACTAGTTTTATATAAAGGTTTAATAATTGCAATTTTCATATTGTCAGGAAATGTATTTGTTTGGATACTTAAATTAAATATATTTTTTAATAGTTCTAAAATATATTGAATAATATCTTTTATTAAGATCATGTCATGATTATTTATATCTAATGATCTTTTTGATTTAATATCCTTAATCACTTTAATTATTTCATCATTGTCAATTGGTAAAAAGTAAAAACTATTAAAATTATTAGATACAAATTCTTTAAAATCATTTTTATTTATATTATTAATTGAATTATTTATTTTACTTCCAATGCTCGAAAAATACTCATTAAATGCATTTTATATTTACCAAATATACAAGGACAGTTGTTAATTTTGTATTTTGTGTATAATTTATTTTTCTTTTTTATTGCATTTTTTAATTTATTATTTAGCCATGGATTAAAATTGTGATTCAATTTAATTCTTTTTTTAATAAAAGGACAGTGCTTATTAATACTCTTAGTTAATATATCAATAAATGTATTGTATGGTTTATAACAATTCTGATTATTTAAAATGGTATTCCAATGTATTGTACCTAGTTCTAATTTTAGATTATGTAAATTTAATTCATTAATATTTCGTGAATATGTATATTGATCCTTTCTTTTAACAAATAGATTATAATTAAAAAACAAAATATTAATGAATGATCACTAATATCTGTATGTATTACACCTTGTATTACATCAGAACAATTTGTAAAAATATTGTCTAAACTTGATATTGAATTTTGGGTATTATTGTGGGCATATCAATTATATTAGATATACCTAATTGGATCAATATATTTTTAAACGAGTTAGATAACACAGTATAATTTAATAAATTAATATTATAATCACCACAAATATACATTTCTCTACTTATATATTTATGAAATAAGTTAAACAATAAATTAATAAAATCATTTCCATTATAATCAGGTGATCTGTAAACAGATGATATAATTTTAAAATCATTAGAATTAATAATTATTTTAATTGATATAATATCAATATAATTCATTATAGAACAAGAGAGGTCTTCAATTATGCAAAATTCTATCAGTTTACTAACTAATGTAAGTACACCTCCGCCTCTCTTTTTATTGGATAATATTCTATTTTTTATAAAAAATATTATAAATAGGAAATATATATCTGGGTAATCTTTATCAGTAAGCCATGTTTCCGTTAATATAATAATATCAGGTTTATGGGTCAAGTTATCGATAAATATTAATAATTTATTTATATTGTTATTAAAACTTTGTATATTTAATAATATCATTGATAGGCTTGTATCTTTATAATGTATTTCATTATATTCATCTATATTTAAAAGATTCATTTATATTTATAATATTTTGTTATTGTATTATAGATTTTTGTATCTGTATTATTATATATTAATTTAAATTCATTGTATATAAATTGAACATTACAAATAGTATCTAATTTACATTTGGCTTTAGCTATTTTAAAACATTCTCTCTTTTGAATAAGTTCTTCTATACTGTATTCAATAGATATTCCTACTTTATTAAAAGATGAATTTTTTAATTTATATGCATTTCTGATTAATATTGATTTTGATTCTTCAGAATCAAGTACAATTTTCATCGGTCTATTTTTAGATAAATTTGTTATATCATTTTTATTAAATTTACCAATTCTATGGAATTTATTTATTTTTATATTTTTATTTTTATCAGATACTATATCTATAATATTTAATATTGATTTAAATTCAGAAATTCTTTAGAATTTGTGTCATTAAATATCTGTTCTTTTACATTGTATAGAATAATAGTTTTTTATATACAATTTACATTATTAGTTTCAGATATATTTTTATTGACTGATTTAATTATTGTATTTTCAATAGTTTTGTCTAAGTTTTTATTTAATATATTTGCATATGATTCTGTATCATTACATTTATCATTATTAATATTTACACTATTTATTATAGATTTCAATTCTGTGATATTATTTTTTAGATCATTAGATCATTTAGTATTTTCATATTTTCATCAATTACTGATTTTATATTTTCATCAAATAGTTTTTTAATTTAATTTTTAATTGTCTCAGACAACTCTAAATTAGACATTCTATTTGCCATATTTTATTTCGTATTAATTTATAATATATTATGTATTCAATACTTAAATAAGCAAATTAAACTAATATATAGATATGTAAATATATAAATCAGAATAGTTCATACGCTGCGCGCTGATTGGTTATAGGGTATCCGTATTAAGACATCTAGAGTGTTCGTAGTAGGTACTTATATGACATCTAGATATATGCTTTTAACTTAATGAATATTTGATAACAAATATAGAAATTATATATATATAATTTTAGAATGCTTTATTTTTTTATAATATAAAATTATATTTTATATAGATACATTTATTCTTGAGAAGATGTTAAGTTGACATTTGTTTTCATATGACTTAACATTTAAGCCTGTAGAGTATTCGATTATAATATTTACAATTAATGAATATAATATTTCTTATATATTATTTTATTATAATGCCATGTATAATAATAACAAATCATTTAAAATTTAAGTCCGTCGATTATTCGATTCTAATATTAACAATTAATGAATATTAATAAACTATTGAAATATATAACAATTGTGTGCGATCACCAAATCGAGCACTTTTCTTCACTGCTCATCTTAGATCCCACTTTACAGTTGAACGCCTTGGAAAAATTGTCCGAGTTTTGCATCAATCCGATAAGCCTGTAACGTAAATAGTTCAAGTTTGGCTTCATTATTTACGCGTATTAAATATCAGATAATAGAATATATGTATTATATGTCTATATTTTAAGCACATATGTTGTCTATATACGCTACCAATATATACGCTTAATTCGTGAACCATATAATGGACAAACTGTTATATAACTTGTTTTCGTCTTACTAATTGGATCGATGTCCGCAATGCGGCGTGCGTCGCATAAATGTTTAATATGTTATTCCTATTCCTGTACTTATTAATGTAACCACGGCAACATACAATGTACCTATGACGTAGTCAAGGCACTGTATGCCACACGTAGCCACACATATATCAATAAATATGACAAATACCCAGTGTTGGGCAAAGTTCCTTTTTTAGCGCTATCCGTTCCCGTTCCCGTTCTATTAATTTTATCCGTTCCCGTTCACGTTCCCGTTTCCGTTCCTTTTAATTTATCCGTTCCCGTTCCCGTTCCCGTTCCTTTTATATTACCCGTTCCCGTTCCCGTTCCCGTTCCTTTGATATGTAACATTCCAGTTTCAGTTTTTATTATTCATAAAATATAGTATACAATTTATTCTTCACAATGTACACTATACTGTATAGTCTATAGAGTATAAAAGAAATAGAATTGGCGATAAAACATTAGAGTATATGGTAGTATTACGTGGTAATATGCATTAAATGTTAAATGTATTTATTATTATTGTATATTTATTTATTATATTACAAATTTTATTATAATTGTAATGCTAATAGTTGTAATTATTTATTTATATTTTAATAGATTATAAAATAAATATAAAAAATATATTGAATTAATACTATATAAATCTCCGTACTTGTAAAGGAACGCGTTCTACTGGAACTAGTTCCTATATTTCAGTCTAAGCGTTCGCGTTCATCGTTCCCGTTCATTATTCGGTATCCGTTCCTTTCTGCTTTCCCGTTCCCGTTCCTATTTTTATATCCGTTCCCGTTCCCGTTCCAGGAACGGGAACGACGCCCAACACTGCAAATACCTATACTTACTTATTCCTTTATGTATCATCACCACAATATGTATAAAATACATGTGTAGAATATATAGGAGCTATGTATTATATTTATATATAATATATAAAAACTGCAAACTTAAATATACACATTTAGATCATTATCTTATGTCATAATCATGTAATAGACTAGAAATAATTTAAATGTATTAGAAATTATATTATATAAGTATATATATATATATTGACATATTAGACTATTAGATTATATTGAGTGACATAAGACGAACCGAGTTTAAATTTAATAATTCATCTATAACGAATTCATAATAACTATTTTTAAATATAACTACTCTATATTTATCATCGATAACATTTAATACTGACTCATCTATTAGTATGACTCATCAATAGGGTAACTTTGACGATATTTCATATACTAATGTAACTTATATCGTAGTGTAGTTATATAATATAGTAAGATACCTATATAATGTGGATTACAAAAGGTGTGTAATAGGGGGCGTATTAGAGGTTAAGACAGCTATGTATCACTTAGGTAGGTGGAAAAAGGAAGGGTAATTAGACGAAATTATACGAATATAATGTGAAAATATCGATAGTGATATAACTATGTATATCAAGGGATATATCCCTTATACGTATACGTATTGTAGATTTGGTATTTATATAGATATATATATATATAGATATATATATATATATATATATATATATATATATATATATATATACATATATATATATATTCGGTATAAGCTTACCCTAGGGTATAACCAGTATATATTACTTAGTATATATGCTATATTCCCATGAATAGTATAATAATACATTGAATAACATATACCACTATAGTATACTTATATAATATTATAGTCATGCTATGTTTACGAAACCTTTGTTTATTAGGCGTATGCTCATCCTTTAAGTCGACATATGAAGGTAGTTGTTCGGTACAAAATTCCTAGAAATCGCAGCCAATCAAATTGTTTTAGAATAACATATAAGAAAATATTATATTAATAATACAATACAATTAAATTTATATATACATATATACATATTAATAACTTAGTTATGCAATTATAAATAAAGAGATAACCTAGTAACACGTATCGATAATGTTACATAATATATAGGATAATGAATACGTATTACATATAGATACAAGGAGATGTATGTAGTAACAATACTTGCGGTTGTCTTACTCTAGATTAGGTAGCACAAGTAACGTATTAACCTGTGCCGCGGCCAAGAAGAACAACTGGTCTATTGTTAAGTTCAAACCCGGTAATGTTTTATCCGCGTTTACCTTCAAAGATTTGTAAGCCTGGCGAGTGTGAAGAAGTGAGCTTGGGGGTATGTTATGTATATTATAGGGGAAACGCGGAGTTAATGCTATAGCACAGTCTGCTTACTAATTTGATGTATTAACACTTATAGGTGATAACACCAATACTAGATGTAAACAACGATATAATATAGGTATTAAGTTAATATAGGTATTAAGTTAATACTATTAATGCACGATAACTATAACATAAAACTATTTGAATACATGGTAAATGATGCACGGGGAATTAGTTGAAAGTAAATTATGTTTGTATAGTATTGTATTATGCGAATAAAAAATGGGTAGTAAGAGGTCGTTATGATCAATACAAAGCCTAAAATAGTGGAAAAAAATCCCCTATTAGCTTATTTTGAGCTTTTCAAAATCATCATGTTGGGTTATTTCGGACCTTTTTAATAAAACTTCAAAATACATTAATCCATCACAATGTATGATTCATATTAATACCTACCATAATATATAACATATATACCATACTATTAGTTTTTATTTTATAATTTAACAATATACTTTATTCAATTTAAAATAATAAAAAGTATTTATAATACATTTTAATTTGTATTATATATAGAAATGAGATAAAAATAACAATAATGATTTATGCTATAGACAATCTGACTCGATAGTAAATATGATAAGCATAATGGTTGCTATATCAAAAACAAAATATTTTAATTTATTATATGTATTATCTTTACATGCATCTTCAAAATGTGTACATAAAAATAGTTTAGTGAATATTGTGCTTTCATAGTATTTAAACATTTCTTTATATTCAATTCATTATCTAATATGTATTATTACTTATAAAAACTTTCAATTTTTATGTATGTAATATTGACAAGATTACTAAACTATTTTACTTTCAATTTAACAATGCTTTGCTGATCAATTACAAATTTGATATTTTGTGTTGCACTATTATAACCTTGTTCAGTAGATAATAAGTGAAGTTTCTTTTAATATATTGATAGCTATGTTTTCGTAAAAAATTAATTTAGTTGAAAATTATAAAAATATAACAAATGATCTAGTATCCTATAAAATAGTATGATGCTCTAATGCTAAGTTTATTACAAGAGAGCACTTACAGCTGAAAAAATTGTTGAAACAATTAAAATAAAAGGTAGGTGTAACATATAAAAGATAGGACAGCTAAATATGTGAACTTTGTTCATACGAAGAATGTTTAAAAATCTCAGAAATATTCGAATAACTATAAAATCGAAGATACAGTTAACAATATTTATGGAAACATGTCATTTTCAAAATATTATTTAAAACATGATCCAAGAAAATTCAGGACTAACAATACAAAATGTAATATATGCTAGAAGGAAGTATACTGGACAAAAAGCTGCAGAAACAAGAAGTACGACGTCAATGAGGTAACATCAACAACATTAAAATAAAGGGTAAGTAATCTCTTTTTGGGAAAATTAATCTCGAGTACAAAAAATAGTGATTGGATAAAAAACTTTTAAATTCAAATTGGAAATTAAAAACAGAATAATAAATTTGTGTCTCTGTCATTTCTTATTAAGAGATTTACCCAGGTTAGACAACTTCCGTACGGTATTAAACGACTCAAATATGATGAATATTAAATAAAAAATGTTTCGAATCCAAAATCAATTATAAAGATAGAACAATACAAGAAACATTATATGTTTTAGAAAATCAAAAATTTGGTTTATTATCACGTAGAGCATCAATAGAATTATTGACATAAAACTGATTGATGAAATATCAGAAATGAATCTAAAATATATGAAGGACTCGGCAACCTAAAAGGAAATATCACATTGAGATGAAATATGGAGTTAAGCCATATTCAATCAGCGTACCAAGATCCATTCCAATACATTAATAACTAGTAAAAGAAGACATCCACAAGATTATAGAATAATGAACCATTCAAGAAGCGATAGGATAGAATGAATGGTGCAGTCTGATGTTCATTACAGTAAAAGGGACAATTAGAATATACACAGATATGACAACTCTGAATTTAGCGGTGAAGAGATAAGTTCACTCTATAGCAACTGTAAAATGAAGTTTGTATAGGATAAAAGGAACAAACTTCTGCAAATTAAACGCACATTCTGTTTTTTGGCAAATATCAATAGCTAAAGAAATTTGGGAATTAACAACGTTTCTTACATAGTGGGGAAGGTATTACTATAGGATACTACCATTTGGTCTGACATCTATACCCCAAATTATTAAAAATAACTAAGATTATTTGAGATTGCAAAGGAATCTTAGTATATGTATATAATTTACTTGTGATGGGATATAGTTAGGAGGAGTACGACGAGAATTTAAAGTCAGTATTGATTAAAATCGAACAAGCTGGAATGAATTTAAATTTAAAAAAATGCGTAATATGTGTGGAAGAAGTTGAGTTACTTGGATTGAAACTGACCATAAACCTTATTTTCATTACAAAGAAATAAAGAAGTAGAAAAAGTGCATGTTAGAATTCAAAGGTATAGAATAAGATTAAGAATAAGATTAATGAAATATGTCGAAATGAATCACATTTCAGAAAAAGATATGATATCCGTAGACGCATTATAAATATATCCTAATAAAGACGTAGAAAATATGATACTTGAAATTGAAATGGAAGAAATGGTAAGCCACTCATTTCTACAAGGATAATCAACAACAATAATTAGGATATGAAACATGCAAGAAAAAGATAATGAGATCGTGATAATTAAAGAAATTATTTACCAAGGATGGACAATTAAAAAAGGTGAAAGGAAGATACCGAAAAGTACTATACTAATCAACAATACTTATCAATAAATAAAGTATGTTTAACGTATCAATATTTGCAGTTATACCGGATATAAATAGAAACGAGATTATTGAATAAATCCATACTGGTCATGCGAGCATTACCAAATGTCTCGAAAGGGCTAAAAATAGTTTCACTGGTTCGGTATATCGAGTGACATGGAAAGAAAAGTGAGATATTGTAATCAATGCAGAGTTGGTAACAGATAACAGATACAGAAAAGAAAAATATACGAGAAAATATATCATAGATATAAGTTCTCAAAGCGAAAGACGATTATAGACGAGAGAGATAAAGTATAAATAAATGATTTAAATAGGATGGGAATGTTATTTAAAAAATCCAATGACAACGATAGGACATATCTAATAGAAACTGATAGCTCTATCGTTAGAATAAACAGAAATGGACTAATATCTGTTGAAAGAGTGCTAACCAGATTTTTTAGAGAAGTTATACCACACGACAGACTTATAGTATGTTAAAGAAAATTTGTATTATGGGTTATGGTAATTTACTTGGTTTTATGATTATTGATAAGGTATATATAAATCTATAGAATAACTATTTAAATGAAATAATTATTAGATTAGACTATAATACGCATACGATCATTATTAATACTCATTAGATTTAATTTATAATCTAGTAATGGGGAGTAATATAGTTTAGATTATTATACACGCCCACTTAATATACTAAATCGGGCAATCTTTAATTAGCTATAAACGTGACACTTGTCATTAACTTAATAACTATACGTCTCTATAATGAACTAATAACAGCGTTACTGACTACTTGAGGAACGGAGTCGAGCCTAGAAGCATAACGATACATAAGGGACTATATAAATACTGTTAATATTATACTGTCCTTAGTTATATATATATTATATATATATATATATATCATATATACACATATGTGTGTAGTTACATTTCTATACTGTCTTAATAACACACTAACCATGTAAGATATCTTCATTCCTGATACATCTGCTATGTTCTCTGATAATGTGATGGTGCCGTTAACCTGTCATGATTCAGTGGTTATACTGTGAGATCGCGAACATACATTTATCACCATGGTAATAACAAAAGTATTTATCGTTAATTTAAATTTAAATCAATTGGAATATAGCATTAATATATATATATATATATATATATATATATACATATATATTGGGTAAGAGTGTTATAGAGATAGAGAGGAAGGTAGAGAGAGAGAGTAAGAGAGTGATAGAAGGTATATCGATAGACAATGCTAAACATAGCTACACTCCTTCTATTATAGAACTTCTATATTGATGTAAGCCAAGTTGGGTTAATCTTCACAGAATGTGTTAACTCGTTAATAAAATAATAACGCATTGTACTAAATATTAGCGTGAATAAATGTAATTCGAGTAGTGGAAGAATTCAGTTATAATGAATATTTACGAGGCAAAGATATTTTGAAAACCATTTTGTGTGCGATACCCATATATTAATACATTAACATTTAAACACACCGAATGTAGTATTGTTACCGATACACGAGAGTAAACAAATGCCCTACATGCATTGCCCTACTTACCGTGGTGTTCATGTCACGGTTCACTACTTTCAGTCGGTTGTACTGCTGCACAAAACACTCGGACTTATTACGGAATATCTGCAATACCGAGGGGGGCAGCCAAGGGTTTTCGTCTCCGTTCTGATCTCGATTAATAGCTGTATACCGTGATATATGTGTATGTGTATGTGGGTGTCATGGTGTAATGGCGATCGGTGTGCGGGTGTAAGATTATGGGGATATGGGGGGTATGATGTGCGGGTGTAAGAGTGTGGGGGTATGGGGGTATGATGTGCGAGGTGTAAGAGTGTGGGGATATGGGGGTATGATGTGCGAGGTGTGAGTGTATTTAGTGTTTGGGTGTTCGTTTGTAATGGCCGTATGTTGATGCAATACAGGTCGATATTAGGCTCACTTTTAATAGTGATAAATATTGACAGCGCCAAATTATTTCTTCTAAATAATATGAAGATATTTATAATAATGTGAAATAAATAATGAAGAAACCGATATATGCAGGTTATTATATATATATATATATATATATATATATATATATATATATATATTATGTATATAATTTGTATAATACTTTAGTTTTTAATAATATATTGTCATGTTTTATACATTATTCATACATTGGTATATTCTTGAGATGGTTTTAAGTTGATATTTTTTTTCATAAATTTAAAAACGTAATAAAAAAACCAGTTTTTTGTATATATCAGCACTATGTTAAATAATTTAAAAATAAAAATACTTATTTTGACTATTTATATAATTATAAATATGTTATTCATTGAACACTTTTTTGTAGAATTTATGGTTTCTGAGATACCAAGAGTATCCGTATTCGGGCAATCTCCGTATTCGGTTACTTTTCCCTACTGTACACTGTATACTATATAGTGTATGGGATACAGTAGGGGAAAGTAACCGAATACGGATATTGTACACTATACATTGTACAGTGTAAAGTGTATCCTGTATAGTAGGAGAGATCGTTTTGGTGATATCTTTCCTTCATAAAAAAGTTCCATACTAATTGAAATAATTCCTCTTAATTATTTTATATATAATAAAATACTAATTTTGAAAAGCGATACAAATTAAGAAAACGGTAATAGTATTAATGATAGGAATTTTCATTGAAAAATATCAAAAAAATTTAAATCACAGATATATTCAATAATAAATTATGTACAAGTAAACATTTTCTATATACAAAATAGTTTAAATTTAAAAAAAAAATATGAAATCATACTAAAAATTTTTTAAATACGATGTATAATGTAATTACAGTATATATTATATGGTAATTTAATATACAATAATATTTGTATTCATTAAGGTAATTTCTAATATATATACACATATATTTAACTGAGTTTCCATCTTCTGAATAATTTTAGTTTTGGTATATTTTTTTTCTTCTTTTTTACTTCTTCTTCTTTTTTTCTTCTTCTTTTTTGTCTTTTTGTCTTTATTTTTGTACAGTTTAATTATTTAGAATATTTTTATTTTTTAATATGGATTTTAATAATACGTACACCTTTTGACTTTTATCAATTAACTATAAATTCTAATAATACTCTATTAAATGATGTTGATCCTTCTAATTTTAATTTAGATCTAACAATTGATTCTAAATATTATACTTCAGATGAATTTAATTTAAATCATAAATCAATTTTTCAACATGGGCTTAATGTAATTAATATCAATGTTAGAAGTTTAAAAAAAAACTTTGATAAATTGTCTTTATTATTAACTTCTATTATTAACAATTTATTTTGATATCAGTAACTGAATCTTGGTCATTTTCAACCGTATCTTAACCATTTATATCCGAGCTGTTGATTTCTGTTGTGTTACAAAATGCCGAGCTGTTGATTTCTAAATGTTGATAATAATTTTGTATTTGATATTCCTGATTATAATACAGTATTATCTAGCCGAGTTCAATAAAGAGGTGGAGGAGTTCTAATTTATGTTAAAAAAATATCTCATTTAATATACTATCTTTAATTACTAATTAATTGTTTGATAGTATTATTATTGAATTAATATTAAATAATAATAAAAAAATTATTTTTAGTTCTATATATAGAACTCCAAACATCGATAATGTTTCATTTACTATGTTTTTCAATTTATTATTTCCAACTTTATTTAAATATGTTGATAGAAAAATGATAATTTGTGGTGATTTCAATATTGATTTAAAAAATTGCAACATTTGTAAAAATGCAGAAATATTTATAGAAAAATGTCATATGTTAGGATGTTCTCCTATGACAAATAGGCCAACTAGAATTGATTTAAATAAAAATTATTTTACTATAATTGATAATTTCCTTATTGTGCAAAATTTTCTGGCATTATTATATCTGATTTGTCAGATCATTTTTCAATTATATTATCATTAGATATAAATAAAAGTAATGATTAAATATTGTTAATAAATATAATACTAAACATAATTTAATTGATGATGTTACTGTTTATCATTTTTCAAATTTTTTAAAAACTGTCAACTGGAATTTTTTTAAAACTGATAATTCAGAAACTTCATGGAATTTATTTATTGATTTTTGTATTCATAAATTTAATATTTATTGCCCTATATATGAAAATAGAAAATATAAAAAAAATTTATTCCATGGAATACAAAAGAAATTTAAAAAAAATGTATGATTAAACAAAAACTTTATAAAAAATATAAATTAACGACTAACGAAAATTACTTAATCAAGTACAAGTTGTTTACAAATTCTTTAACTACTTTAATCAGTAATACTAAAAGAACATATTATTCAGATAAACATCACAATTTCTCTGACAGTAAAAAATACTTGGGATATTTTGAATAATGTGATGAATAAAAAAAAGCCTATAGGCTTTTTTTTGGGTTATAACCCACTCACTGATACATTTAAATCATGTGGAATTGAAATCACTGATCCATCTAAAAAATCTAATACATTTAATATATTTGTTATAGATATTGGTATTGAATTAGATGAAAATATTAGTAAGGATAATGTCGATGATTACAAATATTTCTTAAAATCACCTAATATTACAAACGTCCACTGAATTGAAAACATCGATTTGAATTAAATGTAATGTGATCGCCGCATGCATAATCAATTCACTGATCACCGTCCTATTGTCTGCATTACTACACTGTAATTCATCACACTAGTTTAAATATCGTACATCAATTAATGTAATATCAATCATTTAGTAGTTACTATGGATTGTATTAAATGCCCTAGCATATTATCCATTGATGATTCGATGCAATGCAATCTTATGTAATAAGTATATCCATGACAAATATTTATTTAATATGTTATCGACTGAGTGCAGAGCACAAAATATGCCTAAATATTTTAAAGCTAGTCTCTCACTTCCGAACATACGTTCACATGTGATAATTGTATTAATACTAAACTCACTAGTATCGAATCTAAGTCAATTGATAATATATACTCATTGATTAAAAGTCAGACAGACTCTTTGAAAGATCAATTAACTACGCTCTCAAACCAATGGACAAATTTGATCAGGGATAAGAAACACGGTGATTCCTTACTTCATAGCTATATATCTAATGCTATTACTAACTTACCTGATACCATCAACTCTACTACCTCTAAATCTTTTGCAGATATTGTCAAATATGTGACATCTTCACCATTAAATCATTCTCCATCATCATCTCAGTCATCCAACATATCAAATATAAATCCATCTATAGTTATCGAACACATTTCAACCACTGATCGAAATATCTCGTATATAAAATCTCTATTTCTAGCTCTAAGTCTAGACTCAAATTGAATTACAAGTTACTCTTTCAGGTCGCATTATGTAAATCTTAGCCTATTTTCACCGTGTATATCTGATAGTCTTCTTAATTCTCGTTCCACTCTTATTAACTCTTCTTTCAAAAATATGTATGTCCGCCCTTATTTAGAACCCACCACATTAAAAACCGGTTTAATTTATTTTCATGCACACAAGTCTTCTCTAACCGAGTTGAAATGAGTCTTTAATAAATCAACAAATATTTACGAACTTCGTCCACTTAAACACCGTGAAAATTCATCTAGTATGTATATTGATTGTAAATGTGACCCGTATATACCAAATGATGAAGAACATTCAATATGGAGCAAATCACTGGATTCCTATAACGAAAAACAAAAAAACTGACTAGAAACAGACTTTACTAACCATACATACTTACTTATTCCTCATATCCGTGCTTCACTTGTCAACTCACGATATATACGTAACAAGATTCCTATGATTATAGAATTTCTTAATGAATTTAACATTGATATATTAATAATCACAGAGACTTGGCTATCCTATAAAGATTGACCATTACTGTCTTCCCTAAATATAGACCCATACTCTTTCTCTCATTTACCGCGACAATTAGGTACGCGGTGAGGTGGACTTGGCGTTTTATACAAGTCATCTCTACATATATCACCATTAATTGACCACAGACACGTTTATTGTGAAGCTTTTTCTTGCTCGGTAAGCTCACCCCGCTCACGCAACTTTAAAATTTCTATATTTTATCGTTCACCTAGCTATCCAATCTCCCCCCATTTCTCGATGAATTTAATAATGTCATCACTCATCCCTATAATTCAAACATTATTTTAGGAGACTTTAATATCCCTACTAACTTACTCTCTCAATATTCTACTAGACTTACCAATATACTCAACTCTTCAAATTAATCGCAACTTGTCAACTTTCCCACTCATGAATTAGGAAACACACTTGATCTCATTATGCATCATATTGATTCATGTTTAGTTCATTCGATAAGAGCTGGACCTCTCTTCTCTGATCATTTCGCCCTACTATTTTAAATATTAGTTAATAAGCCTAAACGTCCTACAATTTCTCGCGCTACTCGCCATATAAATTACATATCAATATCTCAGTCTTAACTGACTTAAATATGTTGCCTACACATGATTCTCAATTTCTTCATAAATCACTAATCCACACACTTAACATCCATGCTCCTGTACTTAATAAAACTACTATATTATGCCCTAATACATCATGGTTTACTATTGACCTTTATCGTCAAAAACGATGTCTACGCATTCTTGAATCTAAATGGAAAAAAGAAAAATCTTCATCATCACTAACCACATATAAAAATTTGAAAAATAAACATCGTATCGATATCATTAACGCTAAAGCTATGTTTACGCATGACAAGTGTATTTCTATGCAACATAATAGCAAGTAACTTTTTAAGTTATCAAATAACATACTTGGTAGAAGACAAACATCGCCATATCCTGACTTTACTAATGATGAATTACCTAATGTATTTGATTCATTTTTCAATGATAAAATCACCAATATTATTTCGTCATTACCCAAACCTATATCTATAGCTATATCGTTCTCTACAACTAATACACTAACTTCCTTTTTTCTACCTTCTAATGATCAACTAATTTGTTTACTTAACAATTCTCGCAGATCTTCTTCTCTTGATCCAATTCCTTTAAAATAACTAAATGATATAGCTTCTTATATAATATCAAATATAGCTCATATCATCCATGAATCACATACTTCTGATACTGTCTGGTACATTTTCAAACATTCTATTATCACTCCTATCATTAAAAAACCTTCTCTTGACCCCTCATCCTCTAATAATTATAGACCTATTTCCAATCTTTCAATACTTTCTAAACCCTTAGAAAGATTCGTTTCAAAACAACTATCTTCTTTCCTGACTACTAATAATATACTTTGTACTTTCTAAAGTTCTTTTGTACCTAACTAATCTACTGAAATAGCAATAATCAGGGGAACAACACATATCTTATGTGACCTTAATAATACACATGGAACAATTCTTGTTCTACTTGATCTTAGCGCAGCATTTGATACAATTGACCATAGTCTTCTCATATCACGATTGGCTAATATTGGTATCGCCGGTAATGCACTTAAATGGTTTACGTCATACATTTCTAATCGTACTTCTTCTATTCTTATTAATGGGCACATATCATCTCCTAGAAATATTTCTTATGGAGTCCCCCAAGGCTCTGTATTAGGACCGATTCTTTTTAATATTTATCTACTTCCTATTTTTGATATAATTTCTAAATTTTCCCTTATATCAGTTCACTCATACGCTGATGATATACAACTTAACGTAAAATGCACTTCTGATATCAATTTTGCTCCCAATATTATGTCTAACTGTATTAAATCTATACATACTTGGCTTTCAAATAACTCTCTATCACTGAATCCCATTAAAACAGAAACTAGATTTCTTCACCTCCCTTCTCCCAGATGCCCATTAACATTCCCACTATTTATCATGGTTAACAATCATAATATCTTATATTCTGATAATGTTAAATATCTTGGTGTTTATTTCGACAGTTCTTTATCTTTTCATCGCCACATCTCAAATCTTCTTATTTTTTCCGACTTAAATAAAATTAGTTTTATTATTTTTACATTTATTACTTTCTGACATAATATAAAATTAAAAAATATAAATACAAATTAATATTATTAATTATAACATATCAGTATTAAAAAAAATATATTGAAAAATGTTCAGTATTATAATATGTTTCATTTTTATTATATCATTTTACCTATTTTATCTAATATATTTGTTTCTTTTTTCTCTTATTTCTTTTAGTTTCTTTTATATTTAAATATTGACTTTCTCCTATTTAGGTTCTCTATGATTTATCTTAATTTATTTTATTTCATTCTTGATGTATTACTTCGATTTTAATTTTATTATTTTACCATTTATTTATATGATTACATGATGATTACATTTAGTTACATGATAAGTTTCATTTTATTTTTGTTATCATATATATGTAAACAGGAAGCCATATTATTATAACATTATTATTTATTTATTATTATTATCTATAATGAAACTTATCATGTTAATAAAGGGGTAATTATCTTGATAAGCAACACTTCTTCTATAATTACCCTGACATTGCCTAAATCTGATAATAATAATAATATATATATATATATATATATATATATATATATATATATATATATACGGGCGAGGGGTATGGGTCGGGGTATATTAGGGTAGTGAATATATCAACTACTAGCGATTGAGAGCTAAAGATAGAGTGACAGATAAAACTATCCCGAGCGAGTTGGTGCGATGTACAAGCGAGTTCCAAGTATTGATGAATAAATAAGGCGGTTACGTGATATCATTCAATCAAAAAATGTAGACGTCTTTATACCGTGCTCTAGTACCATACTAGTAATGTATTATATCTCGGGCGTCGTCGTTATAGAGGTAGGCATAGCGCTAGGTAAGTTGGACAATTACTCATTGTTGTGTACTAGTGATACAATCTATCGATAAGAAATTGTAGACATGACCTTTCTATATGTGTATACGTGCGTATCTATGCGGGTATGTGTGTGCGTGTGCGTGTGAGTGAGTTATTGAGACTTGCGTCGTAATATATATATATATATATAAATATATACATATATATATATATATATATATATATATATATATATATATATATATATTGAATTGAATGTTTATTTAAACACTTAAATTAATCATAAATGATTTCTCAAATGAATATATATATATATATATATATATATATATATATAACTCAGAAGGGTGTTATTGAAAAATCAATTAAGCAAATATATTTGAGCTTATGACCTCTTCATCATAGTTAGTGATCCTAAAACTAAAACGGAGGTAAACGGTATAAAAATATCTATAATAATTAAACAAAATAAAAATTGATAAAATATGTAAATAGAATTTTGTGATAAAAACAGTTAAAAGTAGAGAATAAGATAATAAACTAAAGATACAATATAAAATGCTAAGTAAAATAATAAAACGCTTTAAAAACAGTTGAAGAATTTCGATAAAATTCTTCCCGAACCTTCTATTGATTCTTTAATACTGGCGGTCTTCAATATTTTCCAGGTATTTGTAGGAAAATTCATCTCTGTCTTGAGAATTTGGTTTCCAGAGTACCAAGAGCCTAAAGAACCAACACAGAAGGGAATTACATATCCGAGGTGGCGATACTTTTCTATCTTCCTATTAGCGGCAGATTCCATATTTGTAATCGAGTCGTAGGGAATTGTGATGTCGACAAAATAACATGAGTTGTTATATTTGATAACAAGATCCGGTTTTAAGTTATCTAGTGAGATGTAGCTAGTATCGTACTCAATATCGCATTCATCTAGGAACTTAGTTAGTACTCCAAGGACAGCATCATGTCTTTCTGTCATCATTTTTAGTGATGCAGTACACATATTCAATATGTGCATCGTCGTTTCATCCTTGGAGTAGCATTGCCTACATTTTTTATCTGTTGAGCCTGGAAAAGCTTTTACTGGAAGAGTCTGAGTTCTAGCCATGTGCCAATAGTTCCAAGATTTGAAAGATAGTGTCGATTCTTGTGATATTAGCTTAGTGATTACCTTAGAATTTGCATCCTGGGATAAACACTCAGCTACACTGCCTTGTAACGGAAGTTCCATGAATTTTCTGCTCCATTGCTTTCTCAGCGCAAGTCGCATGCTTTTTACAACCTTAGCAGGAGTGGAGCAGATATCATCGATGGCTATGATTATGTTCCCATCGGATATATCAATGCGAGCTCCAAGGTGTGTTGCTGCATGTCGAGTGCGCGTCCAAAGATTAGCACCTTTGCTATAAAATCTATAACCATATAACCCATGCGTTTGGCTACCGGATAGAAATTCAGTGAGTGGTATTTCATGATCATGTCCGATAGCACAATTGAGGGTATTTGATAGTTGGCGATTAGCAATTGAGGATATCATATTATCCCTAGAAGATAGTAATTGCGTTGCTTTAGAGATTGTCCAAATATCTACTTCTTGGCTGATTTTACCAATCCCCAGGCCGCCAATATGTCTGTCAGCATAGAAGAATGGAGTAGCAACATTGTCAGGAGTATTAGTATTGTATCTTAGGAACTGCTTTATAGATTTATCCAGATCGTAGATACTTTCCTTCAAGACTCGTCCAGATGAGAGCTCATGGGATAGAGAGGGGATTAAGTGACTTCTTAAAACTTCTATTTTTTGCCATGGAGTTAGTCCAGAGTCTGAAAGTTGATTAAGTTGAGCAGGTATATCAGTAGTAACATTAAACAAGAACTTAGATCCAATTGGTATACTCAAGAATCTTTCAAATTCGCCAATATGAAGAGTTTTAATAAATTCTTGACCCAACATAAACTGTCGATTCTCAATAACCCCCTTGTTGAAAGAAATGCTAGTGCATTTTCTAGGATTGAACTTGAGGCCGATACTACTAGAAACTTCGAGTATTCCATCTAGTGTCGACATCATTTCCTCATGAGATCCAGTGATTATTGCTAAATCATCTGCGTAAGCTGTAAGTTTAGCTTTAGATCCGAATAGGTCATAACCGGCTATTTCAATTGCTTTTCTTATGATAGGTTCAGAAGCAAGATTAAAAATAATTGGTGATAAACAATCGCCCTGTCTTACTCCGGAAGTTGGTTGGACCACCATAAAATCTTTATATTCACATATTGTATTAGTATACATGTCTTTCAATATGGCCGAGGTATGAGCAGGCAAAGGAAGTGATTCAAATAACTTATTTAATGTCGAGTGTGGTAACGAACCAAATGCGTTAGCCAAATCAAGCCATACAATGTGTAGATCATCGTGCCTTTTCTTCGCTTCTGTAATGGCTGATTCGAGTAGGAAAGTATGTTCTTGTATCCCCTTCAATCGGGGTAAAAAGCCTTTTTGTTGAGAGGATATCCATTCATTTGACACAGCGACCTTAATTATTCGGTTGGATAGTATCCCAGAGTATATCTTATACATAGTAGGAAGTAGGCTGATGGGACGGAAATTAGAAGGTAAGTCAGTGCTACCTTTCTTATGTATAAGAATAGTCTTGCTGATTTTCCAACACGCAGGTATTCCAATTCTGTGCACAGCTTTGAATATTGTTTCAAGTAATAGTGCTTTTTTGTCCAGTAGTTTAAGGTGTAAATACTCAATTTTGTCTTTTCCTGGAGAGGTATTTTTAGCCTTCTTAAGCTTTTTCATTATTTCCGATTTTGTAGGAGGAGCGGATAACATATTAATTTCATCAGTATCAAGCGTATTCCAATGGATATGTGTATATGGCTGAGAGCTGAAAGAATAATCTTGAGGATTTGTAAA
>OZ025242.1:31560541-31643041 GCA_964019155.1 Osedax fenrisi
TAGTAGTAGTAGTAGTAGTAGTAGTAGTAGTAGTAGTAGTAGTAGTAGTAGTAGTAGTAGTAGTAGTAGTAGTAGTAGTAGTAGTAGTAGTAGTAGTAGTAGTAGTAGTAGTAGTAGTAGTAGTAGTTGTTTGAAAAGAATTTAACATATTTAATAACTTGTATTATTCATAAACAAACATAAACTCTTATTGTACAACTATTATTATAAATTCTGAAATGAATAGGTATATGATCATAACGTAGCCATTCAAATAAAGAGAAACAACCTATATATTTAAAATGTTGATATATATTATTCATATTAGCTAATGTCGATATTAAATTATAAAATGATTAATACACGAATAATACATATGGATATAAAATATAACAATAGAAAGTAGCTTAGATAATAGAAGTATTATATCAACTTATGTTATGAACATTTCAAAAAAATCTTTGATAATGACTAATTCACGTAACAACTGATTTCGAATCGGGAGCAGGGTACGAATGAGTTTGCAAGTTAATAAATTCAAACCCAATACCACACGACCCATATCACTATATTATATTATATAATGTACAACAATAGCTGTTACATATATGTATCAATACAAACGTATGTACATCTGAACATTATGGTACGTTTATACTAACAAAGGGTATTCTTTATTGAACATGGACCCTTGCATGAATCCCGCATACATGTCTGTATAATGTTAATGGTTATGTCATTGACATTGATGTCATATTATAGGACATATGGTATATCATAATATGTATTATTTAGGGTAACTTTCTATTTTTATCAAAAATAAATGTATATTAAAATATAAAAATGTAATTAAACATCTTTAAACGATGTATGATATTAAAATCGGATATCCCATATCTAATATGATCAACTAACATATTTTGTTTTCTGTATAATAGTAGATAGCATTCATGAATAGAGCCGAATAATACCACCTACAGATACAATTCATTACATAATGTATAACAATATTGTGTTTGTTTATTGTTATTATAAACTTCCATAAACGTAGGACTTCCATAAACATATCTTAAAACTATGATTAGGGACAAGGAAATGTATCAAGGATATACAGTGAACTTAAGTATACACTTGTGGCGAAAACGATAGAAATCACCAATTTTATGTTGAAGATATTTATGAGAACTCACAACAATATAATATAAACAATAAAATAAAAGAGAAAGACTAAATGTGTTCTAATAAATAATAATAATAATTATTATTATTTATAAGAATACTCACACATTTTTATCGATTTATATTGAGTAATTTATCATATACGGGTATTCTTATAAAGTACGTATTTATTATATACGTACTTCGATATCTGCCGGAAACTATCTTTCATTTTCTAACAATTATACCAGACAGGGGAAATTGCATAATTCATTGTTATGTAATAGGGCACATGTTATGTAATATCAGATTTCGATACTTAACGAATATGCAAGTATGTACATATTATAGAATATATATATATATATTGAGCTTAACAATATTATTAGATTTAATCGTATCTTTTCATTCCTCTATTTTCTAAAATTACTTTAAATTAAGACACTTATTTAGTTCAACATGTTGTCTCAATATACATAATCTGATATTAAGATAACGAGATAGGAAGAGGTAGATGTTATTATAGATATACAAAATGAGAGAGGGAGTACATGTACTTGTCGAACACGCACACTTTTCACAAGAAATATTATATTATTAATTTATTCTAAAATTATTTTTTTGATAATGTTATTATGTGTTTGGCAAACTTCTCTTTTATTATTTTAATTATTTTACATGTTAATTTTACTATCTACCAATGATCAACTTCTATGACCTGGAGCATCGAAAATAACTGACCAAATAGGTTCATTTTTTGTTATGTTTTCTTCTAATTATATTTAAACTATTTTCAAAATTAATTATAAATTTTGAATACAAAATAGTAAAATGATAGATCTTAACATACATAAACACCAACGTTTAGATTATATTCTACAAATTAGCATAACAACGGGTCAGGCGTGTAAATACGAACTCTTTTCTATTTATAGTTACGTTGTAGTTTCTCAACGAGCGAATGTTCTCCGCTTGGGCGATGCTGACAACATTGGAGATGAAGTTATCCTTGTCGATGACGAACTAAAACCATTGCGGTCAATATTATTCTACAGTTAAAGTCAAGCTATGGGTTATAAACGCGCCTGTGAGCATGATATTGTCTTAGGTGTAAGTTGTTCTATTCATTTTAATAATAAAATAAATAGGAATACATTTTTCGTTCTAATTTCTCATAAAATTCTTCAAACTAAGATATGCATTTGTATACGTTATTATATGTGTACATAACTATTGGCATATATCAAATAGTTACCTCGTTTGTAAACTGAAGTTCGGTACAATTATATAGATCACGTGGTATTTGTCACGTGATGTGATGATAATCAGGTCAACCACGCGATTAGATGACGGCATCGTAGAACCTAATAATTACGCGATACTTATCGTATACGATATCTCAGACATACGCTACGTTTGTTATTAATAGTGATGTAAACCATTCCAATTTAACGTTTCAGTGTAAAATGGGAAGGTTTCGAAACCGTTTCTGTTTCAAATGTGCAATATCACAACTGATCGACACTTTTATAAATAATGAATTAATTATAAATAGTTTTATTATATAGCACTAGAAAATAAATAAAAGTTTGATACAATAAGAATACATAAAAATAGTATAATATATACATATATGTATACGTAGGACCTACATGTATATATATATATATATAAATATATATATACATATTACTAATCTTTAGTAGTACGTAATACTAGTAACTTATTACATAATAATACCGGCATATTATGTAATAATAAGGGCATACTTTGATGTGTAATCATTAATTTAACTATAATAACGATATATAGCCTAGCTGGCGATATAAATTGAATCTGTGAAGAATTTTAGGAGAAAAGGCAACGCGAAATGTATTCCTATTTATATTATTATATACACGAAAAGAAAAACTTCTAATAAACAATAATTTGTATTAGTATATGGTGTTTAACGTATGTCAATACCAAAGTTGTATTGTATACATCATATCGTATATTATTAGGTATATTTCTCAATGGGATATTCGAGTGTATGACGTTTTTGAATTATTGTAAATAATTATTAATAATTTGTATGATAATATTATTCATTTATATTATGAAGTTTCATATATATATATATATATATATATATATATATATATATATCATACCAGTATGTATTATTTTAACAATAGGAAATATATATAATATATTTTAGTCAAATGTAAATAGTTTATAAAAATAAGAATTCAGCATTCTTTAATAAATTATATAAATAGGGTACCTTAAATACCTAAATAGTTGTATTCCTTTCGTAGAATTAATTTAAATACAAATTGAAATACATATATATATAATGACTAATATTAAGTATTGTCCTTTTTATTAACTATATTGAGATTTAAGCATTGTTTCTGAATGAGTCACGATTACGTCACATTGATTGACACATCGATTGCGTAACAACTGTTTACAGCGCTGCAATACAAACATCTTTGTAGAACTCGTTCAGATTCTCATCGATAGTATAATAGTCCGGGTATCCGATTTTCACTTCGATATTATATATCTGGTCACGTGTAATATACGTATGAATAATCACGTGGTACATGTATTCGTTAGTCACGTGATAGTATTAGTAATAATATTGTAATATCTATATTATACCGTAGTCTATATTCAAACAATAGATATTATTGTTTACTGAAATTAATAATAATTACCTAATTATTAATGAAAATATATAATGGTTATGTTAAAAAGTAATTTAATAAACTAAACAAATACATTTTTGAACAATAATATAATAAGGCCCACTATGAATGACGTATGTGTGTTCGGTATTGCATAACGGGAGATAACCTTTTGTTTAATTAACACTTTAGAAGTAGCGTTTAGCCAGTCTTTCTCGTCGATTATCTCATAAAGAGACTGTTTCATATTCGACATCATTTCTACAACCTATTTATGTTTACATATATATATATATATATATATATATATATATATATATATATATAACTAATTAGTCAACTCAGACTTTAAAAATGATAGTTTATTTTGTAAATATTTGTAATATAGGTTAAATGTTATAATTCGATATCTCATAAACTCGAGATCTCAAAATCGTTTTGTCGGTTACATCGATTCTTAGTAATCTGGAGTTGTGTTTATATATTTAAATTTTAAATAAATTCAATTAATTAATTCATCGATACACAGTTTTAGTAGGTTATAGTTTTACCTAGGTTATTTCGAGTTAAACTTTGATTAAGTGAATATTTACTTAGACAATGTATCCAATATGTAGCCTTATTGCTATGCTTGTCTGGTAATCGTGTGTCATTGTAGCAGTTTGACTACTACTAGAGGGGTGTTCACTCTATCCGTTAAATTACGTATGTAACTTTACCATACAAAATAGAACCAATTATATGTTATCATGCGACGTATATAAAACTTATAGTTTCGTATCGAAACAAACTAGACACAGCAAGTATATACAGATAGTGTTAACACGCCCCCTTTTCACGCCTCTTTATTGACGCTTATTACGTAACCATTTGTTTCGACTTCGCGTTAAATTCGTTGTCAGAGAACAGACGTCCTATTGTCCATTTGAAATTGTCGTTAGTCTTTTTGATGCAAGACTTCGGTGTCGCTATTTCATTCTATAGGATGTTTATAAACGTTCTATAAATATAAACTTAAACTATAAAATAAGCCCACATTTATAAACGTGGTGTCGTCTAGATCCATTGCATAACGATACTAAATGGGTTATAGTATACATATGAATCAACTGTCTCCTCTCTAACAACATTCATCCCCTAGTCTACTACCGTCTAACTACACTACCCAGCTAACAGTAAGAGCAGCATAAGAGCAGCATAATAGAATAACATAATAGCCTAAAATGTTTACATTGTGCTGTTATGCTGCTCTTATAAAGTTTGATTTTGTTGCTATTATGCTGTTTTTATGCCTCTTTTATGCTGCTTTTATGCTGCTATTATAAAGTTTGTTTTTGTGTATATTATGCTGCTATTATGCTGCCATAATAAGTATATTATGCTGCTATTATGCTGCTATTATAAAGTTTGTTTTTGTGTATATTATGCTGCTATTATTCTGCTATTAATTTATAATGCTATTATGCTGCTATTATGCTGCTATTACTGTTAGCTGGGTAAATAATTACTTCCTTATTCATGATAACTGAACATCAACTATGCCCATTTTCGCCACGTTGTATACTTATCCGTATTAGTTATTACTTTAATTACTTTTATTGTATCTATTATTGTCACACATATATATAATAATATTATAATTAAATTAGTGTTAACGTAAGCGTATCATCATCATCATCCTCATTATAGATCACGTGTCTAATGACACACATCACGTGATACGTCACATGATACGTCAATCATATGTGTGTGATGCTTATAGGAATAGTGATCGTTACACATTAGTTCATCAATAATTAAATAAGTTTAACATTATATATATATGTTAATATAACTGATTATATACATGTATATATATTAGTATGTATAAAGAATACATCGTCTGACCTAATTTATACGTACGCATACCAGATATTCATGTATGTACGCACATGTATTAATAATAAACACATCGTGTACATTAAAAGAGATAGGGTTGCTCAATGATGTAGCTCCTTCATAGAAAAGTTCCATCTCACTTGGAATAACTACTCTTAGTCATTTCGGATATAATATCACATAATTTGAAAATCGACTAAAATTTAGAAAACGATAACAATATTAAAAAAAATAGTAATTTACATTGAAAAATATCGAAATAATTAAATCACAGATATATTCAAGAAAACATTATTCATAAGTACCTATACTACGTTACTAACGATATCGAAGAGTTTGGTGTCTGTGTACTTCATATATTTCAGAGCCATTCTCCAGTGTAAGAAGTTAGACATAGTTCTGTGGAACAATGCTACGGTTAGTATGCGCGCACACATATGCACATGCATACGTATACACATATTACTCACGCTATAAATATATATATATATATATATATATATATATATATATATATATAATTATAATACAACATATAAATATTCCTCCTAATTTTGTAGTTTTAGGTATTCAAATGTATCTGAATTGAAGATATCACTATATTGTATTTATCAATATAATTTAAATTAAATATAGAAAGATGTTGCTTCATTCTATATCGATGAATAACCCACAATTTTAATTGACTTATAATATGTCCAATTAACATTTTTATCATTTTGTAAATTTATCAAGAAAGTTTATTTTAAAATAATTTCAAAATTTTAAAATAATTTGCAAAAGTTTTCGAAAATTTTGTGGACACATTTTTGCAAATTTTGCAAATAATTTTCAGATTTTTTCAAAAAAATTTTCTAAAATGAAAAAGAAAATTCTAACTTCACAAATATTTTTTAATTATTTACGTAAATTATTAGATAATTAATGTATAACGTAAATAATTTTTAAATTATTTTCATACATTTTTCGAAAATCATTTGCAAACGTGGCATGTAATTTTCAGAATTTAATAAATATATTAATAGATATTTAGTCAACAATCAACACATTTTTAAATCAAAAATTAATTATCCGGAGAATATAATACAAATAATAGATATGGTATATATATATATACCTAGAATAAATATATTAATATATAAAATAAATATGTTTCATTGAATGATTCAAAAGTTTACATATCTTTCCTCATTATTTGTCATTGAATAACCATACATAATGACTTTAAATATAAAATATTTATGTAAATATATATATATATATATATATATATATATATATATTTAAAAATCAATTATAGTATAGAAATATGTTATCTATTTATTTCGTAAATCATATAATAAAAAGTAAACCTTTTTAATAATTTAAACATTTATCTGCAATAAAAGTTATATTTCAAAATGTAATGAAATCTATCGATTAATTGATAGTAATATAGGATTTGCTAGATAATAATAAGATATGTAAACTTCGCATTTTATTTTTTTTAAATATACAGAAAGTTGCAAACTTTTTAAATTATTTACAATAATTTTAAAAATTCGTAAATAAATTACAAACATTTTCGAAAATTTAAAACCCAAACGTATGCACGCGCACATGTATGTACGCACGTGCTACGCATGACACAAGTAGTGGTGATGATACTTTTGTTTCCTGTTGGCACATGATGTATTTAATAGATATGGTGATTATATTAAGTATCTAATTTAGTTTTTTTTGTTTTTGTACAAAATTACGAAATCGCTACCTTTTTAAAAAACGTATAAAAAGGGTATAAATCATGAATTATGAAAATAAATTAATCTCGAATGACTCGCATTAAGAGTGATGAAACATAATGTTTCCATTATGGATATTATTGAAATTTCATATGAGGGTACTTATGGGTTTTTATCATTATACATTTAAAATTTTTTAATTTTTAGGTTTATTACCCACCTATCTGGTGTCAAATTAGCATTAAATTACATAAATGTTTATTTTCCATAGACATAATTGAGATACATACATTATATTTTTAGAACGACTGTAATATATGTAGTTTATATGAATTATATCAATAGATTATTTTTTTTAATATTCTAGGATTTTTTTTACTGATAATTGATATAATTATTGAAAATATTTGTTTTATTTAAAATTAACTCGCATTAATTTATACAAATTGAAGTTATCTATTTATGAAGAAAACAAATTATTAGCTTACTATACGCTACTAAATGAGATACTTTTTTAATATGTAAAAAAAACAAATAAAAAAATTGGTGCAATATGATCTCGACAAATTTTTTCGTATTTTACATGAATTTTTGTTAAAATCTATGATATTTCATAGAATTTTATTTTTTTTAATAAATATATCTGTATAGATAACTAATAGAGAAAAATTCACAGAAATGAAAAAAATATTCCTTGAATATTTTTTTTTTAATAATCTAATGATATATGTCATAAACTACATATATTACATACATCCTCAAAATATAATAACTGCACTTTCATTATTTCTATGGAAAATACACATTTCTGTAATTTAATGCTAATTTCCCTATCTTTTCCGATACAATTTTTGACCCCATTCCGAATTTTAAATAAACATCCAAATTTAAAAAAGTAAAAGAGTATTATGATATACATACCCATAGGTAACCCGCTTATGATGTGGCGACACTATCCATGATGAACACCTATGCTATGATCACTGTTAACGTGCGTAAGCGATGTTCCACAGTGATAGGCATGCCGCATTACCTATCTAGAAGCCGGTACTGCGATGCTGACACACGCGGAAAACACGTTGTACAGAGTGGCCAACCTAGACCCACTTCTTACAAACACTCACACTACATCTAAAGTAGACATCACTCGTTAACGTGATCAGTATTCAATGTCATTAATATATCATCATTAGTTATTTGTTATACATTTATCAGAAAATTGTTGATTGAAATATTAGTATTGTTTAACTTAATAAATTAAAAATAGATTTTTCGGTATCTCGGGTTTCCCTAAACTCTACGATGCCTACACACATACACGCTGTACACACATATACACACTTACATGTCACTAGTGCTATTTATCAGCACGAATAATTTATCGAGGTAGGTTTTATCCACAGTTCGGACCATGACATCTTCTAGGCTGGAAATCGTCTTATTTACCGCCTCCAAATTAGAATTTAAATATCTTAGCCAATCGAAATCCTTCATCGGAAGAATATAAATATATTAATCACATCAGCATTATGTAGTATATATGTAGAGAATAAATATCGGTAATTAATCGTGATGATATCAGAGTGTTCTCCTCTCATGTAGTAGTGATAATAACCTTCGCTGGGCCCGACAATTCCAATTCGCTCATGGGAACTGTATAATATTCAACGTAATCATCTTCGAATGCTTGTATCTGATATCAGTGATATTAAGTTAATGCTCGGGTGTATGTGTGCGCGCGTATTGTAATAGTATCAGTTAGTATAACGATACACATGTGTGTGTGTGTGTGTGTGTGTGTGTTATACTTAACAATCGTATTACCGTACCATCGTATGGAACGCACTTACACAATACCTACGCGAACATTGAAAAGTATGCGTAAACTACTAGGTAGCTAGCATCCTTACACACACACACACACACATACACACACATATATAGGCATGCACACACATACATACGCACACGACGTGCATAATGGATACAGTAACTCAGCGCATCGAGTGTGTTATGAACACATGTAACAGCGAATACTCGATTATGATTGGTCGACGAACCTCGAAGAGCTTAGATTCGAAAGTTATCACTTCCAGCAGCTGCATCAAGCCCTTTCCATCCCATTTTCCAAATGTTTTTAATACTTTCACCATGAAGCTGTGATATTCGATTATAGAAGGTTTCGAATGAAAGTCAGCCTCATTAGTTGTCGTTTCGTGTATCTATATATAATGTAATTTATTCACTTTTATTTGTATTATTACATTATTCACCACCGCGATCTTCTTATTACTTCAATCATCATCAACATCATTATTATTATCATCATCATAATTATCATCATCATTATCATCATCATCATCATCGTCATCATAATTATCACATTCACCACGGCTACCACCAATACCAACACCACAATTGCCACCACTACCACCACTATCACTTTAAATACTGGTATGACCGTGAACTAGGTCAATAACAGTAGACTATTAGATTTCAACAATAGTCTACACATAAAGAACAAACGATTCATTGTATTTTATAATACTTTCTTAGTATTGACTATATAATAAATATGTATTACATAATTATGCATTATCTCCCATACTACTAAATTAATCAATATTCAGTATATAGAAAGATTTTCCGATGGAAAGATATTGCACTTTAAATTCATAACAATCCTCTACTTCGACCTACCTTTACCAGTCACACATATTATTCAAACCTGAGATACATTAAGGCAGATAGCTTACATGTTGAGCACATGTATTAATGCCTACATCCAAGTATAATAGTGAACTAATGCTTTAAAGCTTGAGTTCGCTATCATGTAATAATGTCTACATAAATATCCTATTACTTCAAATACACATTCTACCATCTACACCAAATCACTCTAATAAAATAACAAACTAAGTAACATGATTAACTGGTGAAGTTATAATACTGTTTTTCCTCTTATAATACGTTTAATCCACTCTTACTATATGTGTAATTCCGTTATCTAACTGACTAAGCAAATATTTACATTCATCTTAGTCTAACATACAACACTTACTTGTATATTATAATGTAATAATTACATCATAATAATTACTTCCACACTTTAATGCTTCCATTATAAATCAATTAGGAATAAATGTCACTTTGTAGTTGAGTCATTCAAATAACATAAGTTATATATTATCTTCATCATAGAAACATGGCTTAACTTTGATGATATCACTAGTATTTAGTCATTAACCATAAATATCCTATACTTTAGATTCTTGCCTAGAGGATATTTACATTCCTATCAATGTTTCGGAATAATATCTTGTATCACAACATTTTATTACTAGTCAACATCGAATATCACCAGATTATATATGCATTACTAACTAAATGAATAAATAAACTAATAAATAGGAATGGTTATTTATATATTAAAGAAATATCTTTATCAACAATTTGAATAATATCTATAAGAATAAAATTAATATATCTTCTCCTACTATTTGTAATTCTCTTACACTAAAACAAAGATAATTACATCGACAATAGCATTTAAAAATTGCTCAAAATATCACTACGATGCTGTTTTTAGATATTCTAATCAAATTCAATTATAATGCACATATCTCTACTCAAGAGTATAATAAGTGATTAAACCATTGTTTTAAAGGTTACTACCACCACCAACAACTCCACCACCATCCCCATTATCACCACAACCACCAACACTATAATCTCCACCACCGCCATAATAACTACAGTAATTGTACCATTACCATCACCACCGCCACCAGCATATCACCGATACTAGTATCGCATCGTACCGCTAGTCGTCACTACGTGATCTCGTTCTCTCTCGCTATCTCTCGCTATCTCTCGCTAACCATGATCTTTCCATTAATGAAGAACTTCTCTTCGGCGTTACCATAGACGGTAGCTCGGAACAGGTCTGTAACACCTAATCGCTGCCCTGTGGTCAACATATCGATGAAGTCATAGTCGCTCTGGTTCCACGTATCAGGGTGAAGAGCTGGCCACACTCCCAGCTCGCCGACGTATTCTTTCAGACGGGAATCATTCATTTCTTTGTAACTGTCTGCGAAAAAGTAAAAAACGATAATAATACAAAATAATAATAATAAGTTTAAACACATAAATAATATTAATAAACAAACTATGTAAAGTATAATCTTATATAAGTTTTAATAATGTTAAAATATGTTTATATTAAAATATTTTCCGGAAGATTAAATTGACTGAACACTTCTTAAATGTAACATATATATATTATAATTTATTTTGGTGAAGTCGTTTCATCCAATCCAGGACCTTAGATGAAGTTTTCACTTATACCGAACAAGTCTATAATGTCCTTTCGAAGTTGTCAATAATTAAGATAACCAGGGTTTAATGAAAACCGATAATTTTGCATACACAATTATATAAGATCACTTCTAAATAATATTTTAAGAACCATTTTATAAAATTAATTAATGGTCCGGACGAGGCTCGAACCGGTGTCCTACTGCTTGTGTGTCTGACGCCTTAGCCACTGAGCCACACAGGCAGTTATCATACTATCATATTATAATGTATATCATCAAATATACTATCATATTATAATGGATCCAATACCACTAGAGCGATATTGGTTATTCATTTGATTCACTATAGTATGATATCGATATGCAATACGTATATATTGATCTTAAAAGAAGTGATAGTAGTAGTAGTAGTAGTAGTAGTAGTAGTAGTAGTAGTAATAGTAGTAGTAGTAGTAGTAGTGGTAGTAGTAGTAGTAGTAGTAGTAGTAGTAGTAGTAGTAGTAGTAGTAGTAGTAGTAGTAGTAGTAGTAGTATTAGTAGTAGTAGTAGTAGTGGTAGTAGTAGTAGTAGTAGTAGTAGTAGTAGTAGTAGTAGTAGTAGTAGTAGTAGTAGTAGTAGTAGTAGTAGTAGTAGTAGTAGTAGTAGTAGTAGTAGTAGTAGTAGTAGTAGTAGTAGTAGTAGTAGTAGTAGTAGTAGTAGTAGTAGTAGTAGTAGTAATAGTAGTAGTAGTAATAGTGGCTGTGGTAGTAGTAGTAGTAGTAGTAGTAGTAGTAGTAGTAGTAGTATTAGTAGTAGTAGTAGTAGTAGTAGTAGTAGTAGTAGTAGTAGTAGTAGTAGTAGTAGTAGTAGTAGTAGTAGTAGTAGTAGTAGTAGTAGTAGTAGTAGTAGTAGTAGTAGTAGTAGTAGTAGTAGTAGTAGTAGTAGTAGTAGTAGTAGTAGTAGTAGTAGTAGTAGTAGTAGTAGTAGTAGTAGTATTAGTAGTGAAAGGGCTTATTCTAATGACTCACCTTTGTTCATACAAGATTCGTAGTAATCCTTCATCTTAACAATGCTCTCTAGCTCGTCAGGCTTGCTCTTTTCCTCCAGTAGAGCTAATAGTAATATACATGCATTAGTTATAGTTTGTATGGGTATAGTATTTAGTGTATATACTATTGTATTATTGCATAGCGTATAATTATGTATACTTTATATTTTTAATTTGCAATTATGTTATATATATATATATATATATATATATATATATATATATATATATTATTTAATGATTATACTGTGTATTTGTAATAATTGCAATCTCATAAAGTGCATCTACATCATTTCATCATCTATAACGTATGTACTACTATATTCAATATACAATTGAATACAACAATACAACAATAACAAGTGTGATACTGTGTCTCACTTACATAATAACTTGATGTCGAAGTGTACGATACAATAAACATATACAAATAACGGATAATAGCATGTAATTAATGTAATTAGCTTTCTGTAACAATTATATTATAATTTATAATAATTTTAAATTTTAAATTCGGCAATATATTAGCCTATATATTATAGTTTTATATAGATAATATAGAGTTTGTATTTTTTGATATTTCAATATGTTTATTAAATATATATATATAATAATTTTCAAGATACAAATTTATATTCAGGGAACCTTTGACTTTGGCGTTAACGAATTCAGTGATAATATTGGTTCCGGAATTGGAATCTCGATCGCCGATAGGGTGCGCGTATTTCCAGTTTCCGCATGCGTACTTGTAGAAGTTCTCGCAAGGATCGTATGACTCATCGCGGGCAGAGATAAGTCTAGCGGCTGTGTGTGGGTGTGTGTGTGTGTGGGTGTGTGTGTGGGTATGTGCGGTAGTATGCGAGTGGGTGATGGTGTGTGTAAGAGTGTAGGACCGATAAGTTTGTGTATATATAACTCATACCATTAGTGGTAAGAGGTTACGACCAGTTACCAAGTTGTGAAAACAATCTATTATAATACAGTATACTGTAGCTTTCTTAAAGTATTATATTTTACAATGTATACTCCACTATCACATTTGGATGTATTATAAATGGGTTACAGAACACCACATAAAAATGTCTCCCAAATAATTACTTACGTGTAAAGAATATTTGTAAATCATAATCATTAATGTACATTTTAAAATAGGTTGTAAACTTTACACAATATACAATGTACAATGTAAACTAGACTCTTAGAACAATACTTGTGTTCTCTGAACAACTTGCTGCCGATTACCTACTCGGTATTTAGTTAATGTTCAACAAATGAAAGATTTGAGGCAGTCGATTTCTGGCTATAAAACCGGTGTAATATTGATGCCGATTTATTGGGGCTTCCATAGTTATTACACTGTAATACACTGTAAGCGATGCACTGGTCGCACTCTTACATTGACGTATACGTTAGTATGCTATTATTACACATATTCACATACGTACACACACGTATACATTCACGTACTATAGTTGTTAATGGGTAATGATTTTGAGGTTTAAATCTTTTCAGAAAGACTTAATCTTATATTAAATATATGTATAACGATATTACTGTATTCACATATATATGTTATTGTATCCAATAATCTATTTCTAAACAATTAATATTTTATTTCAAATATATTCATGAGTATAACATCAATAGATTATAACTGATCAGACAAATGTTTAAACATTGTCAAATAATGGAATAGAATACAATTTACTGATATAATATATGTTGATTTAGTCAAATAATTTGTTATTGTTTGTCATAACAAACTTATTATCTAAACTAAATGAATATAATAGTAGATTCTTATATATATATATATATATATATATATATATATATATATATATAATATATTATATATATATATATATATATATACTATAGTAATAACATTCTTTTATAATTTGTTATCGAATAGATCTATGTAAAGGATATATTTTGTATTGTCTAAATATATATTTAATTAGTTTTATTTTCGATATCATTACACAGCTCTCTATTATATACCAATAATAGTATAACAATAGGGTTCTTATGCAATAATGCATAACAATTAATTAGAATATATCGAGAAATTATAAAAAAATTAACAATTATATAATTTAATTGACAACAATCCTCATTTCACTCGACATATTATAGACATATATAGACATAAGAATGTTGAAGATGGATGACACACATTTTGTAGATCACCTACATATGATAGATCACCATCGACTTATGTAGAATCGTCTATGCCAAACTTATCAGTTCTATCATTAATAATATTCATAATATTATCAATTATATATATATAAATATCAGGTATCCTTAAGGATGATATTACACGACTTACATGTTGACATAGTTGTTAATTACAATTAGTTATAGAAATATTTATTCACAACCATGTCAACATGTAAGTTATGTAATCTCATCGAATAAAGGGGCGTGTGTAATATCTATATATAAAGAAACTCGACGAAATGTCTACCATATAGCTACATTTGATTGACAAGTGATGAATTGCTTACGTCGTATAATATGACAACTCAGACATTGCAGTGTATATAGTAACCTGCTAATAGACATGTGTTCGTTGTACATGTTCCAGGGTATTCTTTCTTTATCACTCCACGAGTATATTCAAACTTATCTAATATAATGCAAGCAATAATTTACACACGTATATATATATATATATATATAAATAAGTAGGTTTTAATTTATTCTTTCTAAATATGTTTAATATTAAATAGTTGTTGATATAGATAAGTTTTCATTAATGATAATATATGTCCTTCAATCGAACATACACAAGTGAGTATTATTTAGTCGCAGTTAATATTATAATATGTATACACATTATATGTATAGATCTTTAAATATACACGATATTGATAATATGTATGAGAGTATAAAAATATATATTTTTAATTTAATGTGTGCAATATTATATCATGTTCTCAATATTTGTATATTTATATTGTATTTTATAATTATATAATTCTCTGTAATATATAAATTAGCATAATATGTAAGCGAATTGTGATTGGTTATTCGCTATATTCGTTGTTATGTAGATTCAGTTTATAATAGTAGTAGATGCGTTATTGTATTTTTGTATTTTTCAATATGTATTCATATATGCTATATTTATAATTTATTACTTTTAAAATATATTATCATTTAGGTATTTTTTATATATATAGTTATATATAACTCCAATAAACGCATATGTATTTTATGAGTGTGGTTATAATGAAATAAAGCATTATTATTATTGTTACGTAAGGCTGAGGCTCACTTCAGGCGAATATTCGCACAAATCTAACATGTTTTGTATATAACATCCGCGATTATTATTCGAAAATACGCGCGTATATTCGCGAGAGTGAGGATGCCTCACATTAACACATCGCTACTAACTGACAGGAGATTTCAGGTAGATTATGTAACCGACAGCGACTACGAAACAAGCGCCGAGAACAAAGAAACAGATACGAATAATTCTGAAAATCTTCGCGTTCGCTTTAACCGCGTCGACGCCGGGTTCTTCATGGCTGTGGATTATGTAATCAAGTAGGCCGAAGTACAGAGTTATGGGTCGGGGCTGGGTTGTTTTATCGACGACTTCAAGATTATACACGTGTATATAATGTATACATATATTGACGTGTATACACTATACTATAGAACATTAATTATACGATTGCTAGTTAGAATAACGAATACGTATACACATGTGTTTACACATACATACACACATACGTATACGCGTACGTTATCATGCTCATCCGCTCTGTAGATATGTGGACAGTATAGTGAATATACTTATGAACTAATGGAAATACCGAACCAATATACTGAAACTAGTCTGAACCAGTGACACTGACACCAGTCTGAACCACTGACACCAGTCTGACACTCGAGATCGTTACGTAATGTGTTAGTTGCATGGCGAAATGAATACAAGAAGTGATACATTATTGCCATCATTATTTGTTCGACACGAAATTGTGTACCAAATAATTACGTCTATCAAAAGGTTAATATTATCCAAGAAATGTCTATCAAACCTGTTAAAGTTATATATATATATATATATATATATATAAATATAAATTAGGTGTACTATTTTCAATATATATCTAGGCTCCTCAACAATGTAATATATGTTATTGTTATTATTTAGTAGATCGTATCACAATTACTATCACTACTACTACTACTACTACTACTACTACTACTACTATTACTACTATAGTATACTACTACTACTACTACTACTATTACTACTATAGTATACTACTACTACTACTACTACTACTACTACTAATACTACTACTACTATTACTACTATAGTATACTACTACTACTACTACTACTATTTATACTACTACTACTACTACTTACTACTACTACTACTATTTATACTACTACTACTACTGCTACTACTACTACTACTACTACTACTACTACTACTACTACTACTACTACTACTACTACTGCTACTACTACTACTACTACTACTACTACTATTTATACTACTACTAATACTGCTACTACTACTACTATTCCCAGCCCAATTGTTAAGGTATATATCTCTATATATCTGATGTTGTGGCAACTCTTACATATAGTAGGTGAACTGAACAAATCACGTAATATTATATTCATCCTTTAACCATTAACCAGTTATCCAGTTATCCATTAGGTTAACCATTAACCAGTTATCCAGTTAACCATTAAGTTAATCTCAACGGGAGTTGTCATAATTATATTACATTAGTATATAGGGGCTTCGGAACGGGGGGGCGGGGGGTATTGGACCCCCCCATTCAAACATATGGGGGGGCTAAGTATTGTTTCCCCCACCCATGAAATGTGTATTAATAAATTTTATATATATTAAATCTAATATATTGTCTTTGTTAATACAAATTTTTTCTAAAGAATTTTACCAAACATATGGGGGGGGCTAAGTATTGTTTGCCCCCCCCCATCCATGAAATATGATAATATTCATGAGAGAATCTATGAGAGATACTTGTTATCTGGTGATATTAAGAATGAAATTATTCAACTATATAAATCTGAATTATTAAATATTTGATTATAAGATATTAATGGAACTTTCTCAATTTAATGTGATGGAATTCAAGATATATCCGGAAGTTAGCAGGACATTTTGGTGGTTCGATATTTGACATACAAACTATAAATTAAAGAAATGTACATATTAATATACAATATGACTGAGGATACAACTTAAATATATCAAATTTAATGTTATCTGAACTTTAACATCTTAACTTGCCTATTTCTAAATTAAGAGGACAGTCATATGACGGTGCACTAATATGTCTGGTCAATATAATAGTATAAAGACTATAATAATGAATAGACAACCATTAACTTTTTATACATAATGTGGAGCTCATCGCACAAACTTAATAGCATAATCATTAGATAATAATATAAATATAAGAAAAGCCTTGAGGGTGGTTCATGATGTGGGATTATTATATGAACAAACGATCAAATTCCGGATTATATATATAATACTAATAATAACAAAGCAAAGATATTGAAACCAATATGCCCAACAAGATGGACTGAGAAAATCGTGTATTAAAACAACATTAGATCAATATAGTGGTTTAATCGATGCACTGAAATAATATAAAGAATTAGATTATATTACCAATGACCACAAATATATTCCAAATTTATTATTAAAAAATATGAATAAGTCAAATATTTTTTCTATGAATATTTAAAGTTTGATATTTGAAAGCTTGGATATGAAGGTGAAAGATTTCATGATACCAACAAATACTATTGAAGGTAACATTTATAAAAAATATACTTGAAAGCATATATGGTTATAATTATAAATTATAAAGGATCAGATAATAGTAAAGATGATTCTAATTAAATTGAATAATTATAGAAATAATTTGCACACATTCATTGAAGATATAGAAACAGAAGTATTTTATATTTTATATATACAAGTTTTTATATTGATTCAAGGTTAATAACATACTTTTAAAAACATATTATATAAAACATTTTATAAAATACAAAATAACTTATAATAAATGTTTATAATAAAATATTATAATAATTTATTTATATTTTAAATATATCTAATTTAATTTTCAAAAATATCGTTCCGACGCCCCTATTAGTATATCATAAGTACATTACACTAGTAATATTGATATCCGATAGTTACCTGTGTACTTTAGCCATGCGATAGTGTAGTGATGCTGCGCTAAGTCAATAAAGTATAGAGTAGGGTCGATGTGGGATAGAGGGTATATCGGGGTATGGGGATATCAACTACTAGCGATTGAGAGCTAAAGAGAGAGTGACAGAGAAACTATCGCGAGCGAGTTCCAAGTATTGATGAATAGAGAAGGAGGTCATGTGATATCAGTCAATCAACACACGCAGACGTTTTTATACAGCAGCTCTCGTACCCTACTAGTGATGTATTGTAGTTGATCACCGTGTATAGGTAGGTATAGCGATAAGTAACAAGCGAGGGTAACACAATGACTCATTGTTATTTACTAGTGGTGAAATCTATCGATAATAACTTGTAGACATGAACTTCCTATATGTGTATATGTAAGACGCACGTATAAACAAATAAGAAGTATATATATATATATATATATATATATATATATATATAATAATAAAATTAGGTAAAACTATATATATCATTAATAATAATACAAAAAATAAAATAAACCGTAAGGAAATAAAATAATAATTACAAATAATATTAGTATTACAGGTTTCCACCTGAATTCAATTGTTGTATATATTTTTATAATGTTTATGCGATTTTATGGATCTAATATATGGTGGGAGTGAATTCCATAATTATGACCAATATATCTCAGTGCCCGAGTATTCATTTTTGAAGGACGGAGAATAGGGGTAGATAAAAGATGAAATGATTGGTTTCTATGAGATAGAACGGAATTCTTTGTACTTTAGAATCAGAAATATAGGAGAGGCAATCAGGAGAGTATATTGAGGAATGAACAATATATAGTATGCAATAAGCAAAGCGTTTATTAAATGGGAACCAGGTATACCTATATATACCTATTTTCGTATTAGATGGGGAAGTTGAGAAATGATCTTGAATATGTTGGTTATATGTTGTATAGATTGATGAACGAATAACTCGATTTAGGGGAGATATAGTGGATAATGGAATATTGATGAGGAGTGATGAACAGAATACGTAAGAGGACAATGGAATTAACTATAGTTTTAGTAAGAGATACAGTAATTGATTTTCGTATTTTTCTTATTCTAAAAAATGATAATTTGCAAATGTAGTGATATCAGTAATATGAGGAATGAAGGAAAAAGTAAAACAAAACACCTACGTAGTATTCAGTAAGAGAAGGAGAGATTACAATGTTATCAATAAGAAAAGGATGGAAGTAAGTTGGAAATTGAGAAATATTCAACAATGTGGATGCATTAAGGAGAAGATTAATAGAAATAAACCATTATTTAATGTCATTAGCACAATTGGAGTGTTAATTATTGAGACCTGGTATTGAATTAGTGAGAAGAAGCATATATATTTGTATATCATATGCATATAGATGGTAATAGATATTTGGATATATAGATATTATGGATGGTAATGGTTGGTAATTTCAGATTTACGAAGTGATCGTTTCATAGCGTGGGAAGTAAACCATGGGGTGTCAGGTTGGATCATTTCTGATATGGTTTTTGAAGGGGTATGTTTATCCATTTATCCATTTATCCATAGGATATTATGGAATTTAATACAACTGGAGAATAACAGCTGTCACTTAAGGCATAATGTAAGTCAGCTGAGAATATCATAGAATTAACATTCTTAATGCGTCTATAGGAATATGTATTATGTAATATGTATTTTCTGATTAGCAGTGATATTAAAGTTAGATTTGAATGAGATTAGGAAGTGATCGGAAAGTAGATCAAGTCTAGACATATTACTCATCATGAGTTTAGAATGGAGAGAACTGGAGAATACGAGATCAATAATATTACAATTTATATGAGTTGGGAAATGTACATGTTGTGATAGTGATAATGAATTTGTTAAATTAGTGAACATAATATGTGGATTTGAGGTAGCATTTAAATGATAGTTGAAATCACCAAGTATAATAAAATATATATATATACTGTATAATGTAAAATATAAAATAATATATGCATATTAGTAATGGATATGTAAGTAATATACACAATATAGATAGATAGATAGATAGTTAGATAGATCAAAAGTGTATTGAATTACTGGTTATATATATAAAGAAATATATATAATTATATATAAACATATAATTATATAACATGCATAAACAAAATATATAAATGTGATAACAGTAAGACAAAAAGACACGATACAAAAGAACAAGAAGTAAACGGTGAATTTAAATTAAATTAAAAAATTGGATTATACGAGGAGCCGTTGAATATGTGTGTGTGTATGTGTGAGTGTGTGTGTGTGAGTGTGTGTGAGTGTGTGTATATTACGATATCGAGAATTCTAAATCCATACATCCAGATAGTTGTATAGATTTGCAACACACGATGAAATGTAAAATATAATTAGATAGTTAACATTATATTTAGAAAATAGTATTTAAAGTATACGTTCCTATAAAATGCTCACAATTAAAATTGTCATCATTTAACTATATTGGTATGTCTACGGATTATAGTAAAGAGATCTTAAAGAGTTATCATTGCTAAACAGAAAAGTATGAGATATATCGATATATGTTAATCAGTATAATAAAACGATGATACAAAATAGTATATTAGTAAATATTACCAATGATAAATATTCTACTAAATATATATATATGCATATAAATAATAACTTATTATATTGCTCTTGTGTGTACGAGGTAATATACTATATTGAACTGTCAATCAAAGTGAATTATCGGTTCTGTCAATATTTCAATCCATCGATAGTCAGATAGAGGGAATGTAACGAGACTGTGTTTTGTGAATACGTGTTCCATATGCAATAATAATATTATTGATTATAATCATTCAATTATACGTTATGTCACCAAATAATATGTCATATTGTTGTTTCATATATTATTTCACGTATTATGTAATATATTGTATAATATAAATAATGAGTTGAGTGTTTGTTTAGGTTAACTTTGGGAGATGACGAATTCTATAATACTAATATATAATACTAATATATTCAGCTATACGTGTGGTAGCTACACGCTATACCGTGGTTGACAAGAAATAATACTTTGTCATTAATTATCTATACATATAAAAGAAGTATCATAATATTATTATATATATATATATATATATATATATATATACCTATAGGAATAACCTGTATACACATATCACGTGGCATTATTATTAGTGGGCTTATAATTAACTATGTATATCATAACTATTTAGGTCGCCCTTTATATATATATATATATATATATATATTTAACATTTCTAAATATGTGCAATTATTAAAAAAATAATAAATAGCTCATCGATAAAGTAAACAGATTCTCAGGTAAACTTGTTTATGCTATATATTATCTCTTTGATGACTGCATGCATAGGCCACGCCTACAACCATTCAACCTGTAGGTATGTCAGCTATAGATATATCATTGTGGTGTTACGTTACATAGCATAGCTGTGTTATATAATACCGCGTAATAGAGAAACTAAGTGTATTATTGTTACTAAACGTGAATGCGTTAATGACTTATACTTAAGGATAGGTGTGATCTATGTTCTATAAATAGATTTTTGCATGTATATATTTATATATATATATATATATATATATATTTAATAGGTTGAATAGTGGTCTACCATAAGTGTATTAACTTATTTTTTTATTTACCTAATACAATATTCGATATAATGATAGATAACATATATACCTATAATACTTGCATTTTGTATAGAATATAAAGAAAATATGTAATATAAATGATGTTCAACTAATGCATTAATATTATTGTTAAAGACCAGCGCGATACAATACGTGTAGTATCTTCGACGGTATCGCTGGTAATAGCATCGTTAACGTGTGGAATAGGCGTGTCACAGCGGATATGGGGGATGCACTAAACACGAGGAGCCCACGTGTTTAGTATCAGTGGTGTGAGACTATTTAGATCATAGGTACGCGTGTACCTAGACCTCGGTCGGATGTTTACCGGCATGCACCCAGTTATACTGGTGTTTACTAGTAGGTTTTGATCGATATCATGTTATCTGAGGATACGATTCCGCAGCTATTTCATTACGTGGTCGGTGTGGTATACTGCTTTTGATTGGACGGATATATCGTATAAGCCACGCCTACATTTACACAGCCAATGTTAATATCAGTGTTACTTTGTTGCTAATCCGAGAATGTCTACTAGTCTGAGATTTAACATGGGTTGTATGCGGAGGCGTATCTTATATGATTTAATATACCTGTCTAATTAAAAAGTATACTTTTTATACTTTTTATACTATAGTATAGAACAATATGTTATTAGGTGTACCTACCTATAATGTGTATGATAGTATTATCAAAGATTTTGCGAAGCAAAGATATAACACTCCCTATAGGGATGCATATATGCATGCAACGTAATTTAGTTATATCCCCAACCGCTGCTAGCAGTAGTATCGAAATCACTGAAATAGATTTAGGTTAGGCTCTGTTTGCATACAACAATGTTTTCATTGCTCTATTAAATTAAATGCAATATAAATTAGCTTGTACTCACTAAATATATACTTATAGCATTTAAAACATACATATCATATTTGTTTGTTATATATTAGTAATGAACACTTAGTTTTCATCATATAAATATTAATTTAAAGCATATTATTTAACATTTTAAAAGTGTATAGTTAAATACGAATTTACATTATAAACAACGCATAGTTCCTAAAAGTAACCCGCTATAGGTGGCACCAGGGTATTTTGTATACAAATTCGAATTACACGATTTCGCGTAAGTGTTATATCTTTCCTTCGGAAAATTTTTGGTATTATTATCTCACAACTTTAAAACAAATAAAGATTAGAAGTTTACAGTTTATTCTGTGTATACTGTTAAAAATAACCCTTTAGTTTTCGCTGAATAAACCTTTAGTAAGTGGTCCTGTGAGTTAAAGGTTTTCGACCCTTTAGTAAAGACTTTAGTGAAACATGAAGGGTTTTACTACATAAATAACTAAAGGGTTTTGATCAATATTAACTAAAGGGTTATATTCTTATTTGAACTAAAAGTTTTTGATAGAATATTAACTAAAGGGTTTTAACTTATTTGAACTAAAGGTTATCTAAATTGTATTAACTAAAGGGTTTTGAACTTATTTGAATTAAAGGTTTTTGATATTAAATTAATTAAATGGTTTTAATATATTGGTAAATACAATTTATCTCAAATTAAATGATACAAAATTCAAATAGCTATGATATATATATATATATATATATATATATATATAATTATATATTATAATTATAAATAATTATTTTCATAAATATAACTGTATAATTTAAACAAATACAGCATTAATTAAACTGTAAACGTTTACTGAAAACAAGTAAACTCTATTCTCATTTTAGCGAACATAATATATTGCAAGAAATAATTCCTTTTTATATAATATTTATATGTGAAATTATTTTGTTATAAAAAAAGATAATTTAAAACAAAATATATATTTGCATATAAAATTAATAATATGTAAATATAGAAAAATATGTTTAACTTATAAAGTATATATTAATTAATTTTACTTACAAATTATGTTTTAAATATTTACAAAAACTTAAAATATCAAAAATATATTAGGTTTTAATTATATATTAACTAATAGATTAAACAACATTTGTCGCTAAAACTACAGGATATAACTAAAGGGTTCGAAACCCTTTAGTTATTATTTAATAATCTATATTATTACTATATATAGTAAGTAATAATATATATAGTATATAATATTTTGTAAATAGTATAGAGTAGGTATATATATATATATATATATATATACTCTCTATATGTATTTCTTTAGACCTTTTAAAGAGCTATTTGTCTAATAGGATGCAATATGTATTTAATAAAGATATTAAATCTAATTTAAAAAATATTAAGTGTGGAGTTCCACAAGGATCTGTATTAGGACCTATTTTATTTTTATTATATATAAACGATCTACCTAATATATCCTCTATTTTCAAACCTATTTTATTTGCGGATGATACCACCTTAATTTTTTCGGATACATCTATTTCAAAGCTTGAGAATAAAATGCAATGTGGAATTGATCAATTATATGTATGGCTAAATATTAATAAATTGTCATTAAATATAGATAAAACTAATATTTTATTATTCAATATAAGAAATATAAATGATAATGTTAAATTAAAACTTAAAATTGATAATAAAGAAATACGTAACGTAGAAATGATAACATTTCTGGGTATTATTATTGACAATAAATTAGACTGGAATAGACAAATACATTATGTATGCACAAAGTTATCAAGATCTATTGCTATTTTAAATAAAGTAAAATTAAAATTAAATAGTAAAGCATTAGTTTTACTTTATAATTCTTTTTTTAATTCCCACTTATATTACTGTACCCATATTTGGGGAAATACTTATAGTTCGAACCTTCTAAAAATTAATATGTTACAAAAAAGAGCTTTACGATGTATATGTAATAATGAATTAATGTACAATACATTTTATTTTAAATATAATAATTTAAAGTTTGATGATATTGTTAAATTTAATACTGTTAAATTCATGTTCAGGGCCAGAAATTATTCTCTACCTTTGAATTTACAGAATTTATTTAAAATAAAGTCTTACAATAATCTCTTATTTCATAGAATAAAAATAAGGACGCAAAGAAAATATTTTTGTATATCCAATATGGGACCACAGTTATGGAATAATTTAAAAAAAGTTTTAAGAATAAAAAATAATTTAAAATCATTTAGTACAAATTATAAAAAAGTTTTGATAAGTTTATATAATAACACTTAATTTTAATAGTGCATTTTACAATTGACACTTTAAAAAATTATACTTTTTATTTTATCGCTTTTTTTTATAGATTTTATAGATTATATACATTGTTTTTATATTTTAGGAAGAGGAAGTGAATTTAATTACTTTAATTTTATTTTTAACTTTATTTATAATTAACTAATGATACGAATTTGACTAATGATAACTGAATTGGGATAACGAATTAATGATAATTATACTAATGATATTTGACTAAAGATAATAAACTAATGATAATGATCAGTAATAATTGACTAATGATATATATTGATTAATGATATTAATGATTATTATGTATGACTATTGATTATTGACTTTATAGGCCTATTTTATTTATATTATATTTTATTATTTATTTTATATTTTTATTTTATACTATATCTTTTATATTTATGTTATACCCTTTTAACTTATAATTTTATTTTATTATTTTATAAATGATGATTAAGATTATGAGGAGTTTTTTACTATTATTATTTTATCGTTGATGTTTTTTTTATAAATTTGTTTACTTTTAATTATTTAATAAAATCAAATAAAAACAAAATGTATTAATTCTATTTAGATTTTTGGATGTGTTATATTGAATGGCATTATTAGCGATAGTGGTATGTAGTTGGGAGTAAAGGTGCATTTATTGGCGGTAAATGTTGCCAGTGTTCATGCTCTTGGCGCAAGTATGATCCTTAAGACATAGGACTTGACGAACCCACACCTTGAAAGTTGAGACGCCATTGTCAATATGCGTGTCACCAATATAAATTACATGTAAAATTGATACTTAACAAAATATATTTTTTTTTTTTTAATTTAAATTTTGTTTTTATTTAATTTTGTATTAATTGTTTTGTGTAACTATTAATAATATACTTATAATTATCTTATTAATTATAATGTTATCCTATCCTTTATTTTATTTTCATTATATTAATATAATTATCAAATTTTCTCCTTATAATCTATTGGGTGAAAGACTCGACAAGCCATGCTTTTTCTTTCATCCAGGCTTTTGCCAATCTGATATTATTATTATTATTATTATTATATATATATATATATATATATATATATTATAACTATGATATATTAATATATATATATATATATAAATATATAAATATATAAATATCGAGCCTATAGGCTCGATAGTAAATAAGCTCGATGTGGAGAAGCTTGACCTGTATTGTAATATATAAAACCTTTATTACAACTAGAGGTATAACTAAAGGTTTCGAAACCCTCTAGTTAGCATTTAATAAAAAGTAAAGGGTTATAAACCTTTAGGTATTATTTAATCAAAACTGAAGGTTTTCAAAAACCCTTTAGTTGTAATTTACTACAAAAAGGTAATGGTTTACCAGAACCCTTTAGTTTTGCTTTAATGAACTAAAGGTTTTTTATATATAAAAACCTTTACCTCGTATTTAACGAAAACTAGTTGTTTTTTATAGTCATTATTTTTAATAGTAAACCGGTATAGATATCATATAAGTAATAATATACACAGATAGGCATGCAGATCTGCCAGCCCTGATATAACAAGTCACTCATATATAGAGCTGTCTGTGTGGGCGTGTCTAACTTGTATCTGATTGGCCAATTATATATTGTCACTGTATAGGCAATGTCTATTAGGCATATATATATATATATATATATATATATATATATATATATTTATTATCTTAATTGAATTCAACTCTTAAAACTAATAATGATAGTATTACTGAACCGTATAAATAATATCGTAGCAACATCCTAAAATTAAATATAACTAAAAGTGAATGCATAATATTTTACAAAAAATCACGAATTACTATATTATCAAATATATATTATTTCATAATTAAATATCAAAACTAACACCGTAACATACTTAAGTTCTACGTAACACAATTTATTTTATTCTACGTAAAATATGGACTCTCAAATATCATCAATAATTAAATACCCAGACGTTCATAATTATATTGCGATATAAAGACAATTGTTTAATGTGTAGTGTCATATATTTATATATATATATATATATATATATATATATATATATATATATATATATCGTATATATTCAATATATGGGATTGATACATAGTAATGCAACATCCCGTTTACTATATTAGGCTTATAGTAAATTGAATTCCGAGGCGCTATGTCGTGCGGTAAACACGTGATGACCGACGGATGTGTCAGCGATATGGTCGGTGACTCATTACCAATGTATTAGAGCGAGTTAGGGTGAGTCAGCGAGATGGTCGGTGACTCATTACCAATGTATTAGAGCGAGTTAGGGTGAGTCAGCGAGATGGTCGGTGACTCATTACCAATGTATTAGAGCGAGTTAGGGTGAGTCAGCGAGATGGTCGGTGACTCATTACCAATGTATTAGAGCGAGTTAGGGTGAGTCAGCGAGGCGTATTTCATTGCGGTTGCGTCGGATATCGTCATATAAAAGCGAATATGCCAGTGTTAATGTACTATATATAGTACTATACTATACTATACTATACTATTCTATAGTATATATGGTGGGGTAATAGGGTTATAAGCGTTGGTGTTCTCCTGACATTGTGGGCGGAGTTAGACCTTATTGGTGATATATTCGGATATCCCTGGATTATACGTATGATCTATTGATAACGGTTATTTTAACAATAACTAGATGTGTAGTGTTCGGAGGATAGGGGGCGTGACTGTAAGCGTATTATGATGTGGTGACAATGAATGATTGAACCTTCATACTTAGTCAGCTCATTTATATACGACCAGTATTCGCAGCGTAACTGGACTTCGAAATGGAGGTCATGGAATTCATGTAGTCATTCGGCCGAAGCAGCTTGAGGTGGCGTCGGATAGATCAGCGTGTTCTCGATCTTTAGTGCCATAATACGCGTACGGGTGGTATGTTATGGATGTGCAGATCGATTAGCTATCCGAGCTGATGGACACGTGATAGGGAGGCTGTGATCAGCATCTCGGATCACAGCTGAAGGAGGCTGTGAGCAGCATCTCGGATCACAGCTGATGGAGGCTATGCGCAGCATCTCAGATCACAGCTGAGGGAGGCTGTGAGCAGCATCTCGGACACAGTTGATGGAGGCTGTGGGCAGCATCTCGGATCACAGCTGAGGGAGGCTGTGGGCAGCATCTCAGATCACAGCTGATGGAGGCTGTGAGCAGCATCTCGGATCACAGCTGAGGGAGGCTGTGAGCAGCATCTCGGATCACAGCTGAGGGAGGCTGTGAGCAGCATCTCGGATCACAGCTGAGGGAGGCTGTGAGCAGCATATCGGATCACAGCTGAGGGAGGCTGTGAGCAGCATCTCGGATCACAGCTGAGGGAGGCTGTTAGCCGCATCTCGGACACAGCTGAGGGAGGCTGTGAGCAGCATCTCGGATCACAGCTGAGGTAGGCTGTGAGCAGCATCTCAGATCACAGCTGAGGGAGGCTGTGAGCAGCATCTCGGATCACAACTGAGGGAGGCTGTGAGCAGCATCTCAGATCACAGCTGAGGGAGGCTGTTAGCAGCATCTCGGATCACAGCTGATGGAGGCTGTGAGCAGCATCTCAGATCACAGCTGAGGGAGGCTGTGAGCAGTATCTCGGATCACAACTGAGGAGGCTGTGAGCGGCATCTCGGATCACAGCTGAGGGAGGCTGTGAGCAGCATCTCAGATCACAGCTGAGAGAGGCTGTTAGCAGCATCTCGGATCACAGCTGATGGAGGCTGTGAGCAGCATCTCGGATCACAGCTGATGGAGGCTGTGAGCAGCATCTCGGATCACAGCTGAGGGAGACTGTGAGCAGCATCTCAGATCACAGCTGAGGGAGGCTGTTAGCAGCATCTCGCATCACAGCTGATGGAGGCTGTGGGCTGCATCTCGGATCACAGCTGAGAGAGGCTGTTAGCAGCATCTCGGATCACAGCTGATGGAGGCTGTGAGCAGCATCTCGGACACAGCTGATGGAGGCTGTGGGCAGCATCTCGGATCATAGCTGAGGGAGGCTGTGGGCAGCATCTCAGATCACAGCTGATGGAGGCTGTGAGCAGCATCTCGGATCACAGCTGAGGGAGGCTGTGAGCAGCATCTCGGATCACAGCTGAGGTAGGCTGTGAGCAGCATCTCAGATCACAGCTGAGGGAGGCTATGAGCAGCATCTCAGATCACAGCTGAGGGAGGCTGTGAGCAGCATCTCGGATCACAACTGATGGAGGCTGTGAGCAGCATCTCGGATCACAGCTGAGGGAGGCTGTGAGCAGCATCTCGGATCACAGCTGATGGAGGCTGTGAGCAGCATCTCGGATCACAGCTGAGGGAGGCTGTGAGCAGCATCTCGGATCACAGCTGAGGTAGGCTGTGAGCAGCATCTCAGATCACAGCTGAGGGAGGCTATGAGCAGCATCTCAGATCACAGCTGAGGGAGGTTGTTAGCAGCATCTCGCATCACAGCTGATGGAGGCTGTGAGCAGCATCTCAGATCACAGCTGAGGGAGGCTGTGAGCAGCATCTCGGATCACAACTGAGGAGGCTGTGAGCGGCATCTCGGATCACAGCTGAGGGAGGCTGTGAGCAGCATCTCGGATCACAGCTGAGGGAGGCTGTTAGCCGCATCTCGGACACAGCTGAGGGAGGCTGTGAGCAGCATCTCGGATCACAGCTGAGGTAGGCTGTGAGCAGCATCTCAGATCACAGCTGGGGGAGGCTGTGAGCAGCATCTCGGATCACAACTGAGGGAGGCTGTGAGCAGCATCTCAGATCACAGCTGAGGGAGGCTGTTAGCAGCATCTCGGATCACAGCTGATGGAGGCTGTGAGCAGCATCTCAGATCACAGCTGAGGGAGGCTGTGAGCAGCATCTCGGATCACAACTGAGGAGGCTGTGAGCGGCATCTCGGATCACAGCTGAGGGAGGCTGTGAGCAGCATCTCAGATCACAGCTGAGAGAGGCTGTTAGCAGCATCTCGGATCACAGCTGATGGAGGCTGTGAGCAGCATCTCGGATCACAGCTGATGGAGGCTGTGAGCAGCATCTCGGATCACAGCTGAGGGAGACTGTGAGCAGCATCTCAGATCACAGCTGAGGGAGGCTGTTAGCAGCATCTCGCATCACAGCTGATGGAGGCTGTGGGCTGCATCTCGGATCACAGCTGAGAGAGGCTGTTAGCAGCATCTCGGATCACAGCTGATGGAGGCTGTGAGCAGCATCTCGGACACAGCTGATGGAGGCTGTGGGCAGCATCTCGGATCATAGCTGAGGGAGGCTGTGGGCAGCATCTCAGATCACAGCTGATGGAGGCTGTGAGCAGCATCTCGGATCACAGCTGAGGGAGGCTGTGAGCAGCATCTCGGATCACAGCTGAGGTAGGCTGTGAGCAGCATCTCAGATCACAGCTGAGGGAGGCTATGAGCAGCATCTCAGATCACAGCTGAGGGAGGTTGTGAGCAGCATCTCGGATCACAACTGATGGAGGCTGTGAGCAGCATCTCGGATCACAGCTGAGGGAGGCTGTGAGCAGCATCTCGGATCACAGCTGATGGAGGCTGTGAGCAGCATCTCGGATCACAGCTGAGGGAGGCTGTGAGCAGCATCTCGGATCACAGCTGAGGTAGGCTGTGAGCAGCATCTCAGATCACAGCTGAGGGAGGCTATGAGCAGCATCTCAGATCACAGCTGAGGGAGGTTGTTAGCAGCACCTCGCATCACAGCTGATGGAGGCTGTGAGCAGCATCTCAGATCACAGCTGAGGGAGGCTGTGAGCAGCATCTCGGATCACAACTGAGGAGGCTGTGAGCGGCATCTCGGATCACAGCTGAGGGAGGCTGTGAGCAGCATCTCGGATCACAGCTGAGGGAGGCTGTTAGCCGCATCTCGGACACAGCTGAGGGAGGCTGTGAGCAGCATCTCGGATCACAGCTGAGGTAGGCTGTGAGCAGCATCTCAGATCACAGCTGGGGGAGGCTGTGAGCAGCATCTCGGATCACAACTGAGGGAGGCTGTGAGCAGCATCTCAGATCACAGCTGAGGGAGGCTGTTAGCAGCATCTCGGATCACAGCTGATGGAGGCTGTGAGCAGCATCTCAGATCACAGCTGAGGGAGGCTGTGAGCAGCATCTCGGATCACAACTGAGGAGGCTGTGAGCGGCATCTCGGATCACAGCTGAGGGAGGCTGTGAGCAGCATCTCAGATCACAGCTGAGAGAGGCTGTTAGCAGCATCTCGGATCACAGCTGATGGAGGCTGTGAGCAGCATCTCGGATCACAGCTGATGGAGGCTGTGAGCAGCATCTCGGATCACAGCTGAGGGAGACTGTGAGCAGCATCTCAGATCACAGCTGAGGGAGGCTGTTAGCAGCATCTCGCATCACAGCTGATGGAGGCTGTGGGCTGCATCTCGGATCACAGCACTACGAGTGCGAAGTCGTCATATTAAGTAGCGCTGTTATCTGCAGTGTCGTGTGACCGACGAATGGATTTTTTCGTTTGTTTATCTCGTAGGGTTCGTGGTCGGCGATAACAGTGAAGCTGGCAGCGTAAACATAACTGTGAACATGTATTACATAACCGTGGACTACTGATAACATCTCTCTCTGTCTGGTAGTGGATCTCGGCGGAATCGAGTGTTTTAGAGGCGAAGTTGATAGAATTGTTATCTTGGAGTGGAATGGCACCAAGTTATCGGCTGGAAACGTCAATTGTCTTCTTCTTCTTGGGGTCATAATAGGCCAAGATCGTTTGGGTGAAAAATCATGATGTTACTTGCCTGTATGTTCTTTTGTAGGAGGTTATACGTTGGAAATCAATATCCTACTTCATTAGGTCTCGGAATAGAGTCGCTAATGTCCAGATTATTCTTGAAAAGTGTCATATAAGTGACAACATCAAGGAATTCGCTGATAATTTGCGTTGAGTTTGGTGAATGCATTTGTTCAATGAAGTTAACGTGACCAGGGTCATAAAAGCGGTATTGGTCGAAAAGTAGGCCGAAGAATATAAGGCTAGATGTTTTGATCGAACACCTATTTTGTTGAATACATTAGCGTGATGATAGGCTGTCTCCATAAGTAGGGTATCGTAACTATAAACCTAACTGTGAAATTCCGAAATTCTTAAAATCATCTTTGATATGTCCCATCATAATAATACAATGTTTAGATTCTAATGATTTTGGCAATGTTATACCTATATCCATGCTTCCTATTAAGGGCGACATAACAGGGAGTAGGGGATATGTCCCCCCCCCCCCTTTTATGATCTACAAATTATTGTATTGTTTATAAATATTATAATTATTCTATTTATAATCTTTGTAGTATAATTATATCCAACATTGATTTGTATTGTACAACCCAATACAAGTCAATCATATTAAGCCATCTACAAGTGCTTTTATAGATTTATCTTCTTAGCAAAGTATATGGTAATAATTTATGAAGCTGAGATATCCCCTCGCCCCACTTTTAATCACCCTGTGACGCCCCTACTTCCTATTATAGGTAAACTGTTTGAAAAAAATATATCTAAGCAACTCATTAATTATATTAATGATAATTACCTTGTTGGTGTATATCAAAGTGCATACAATAAAGGACATAACACTGAAACTTCTTTACTCGCTACTATAAATATATGAATGATATTTATTTCTCTTTAGATAAACATAACCGTATTCAATTATTACAACTTAACCTTTCATCTCCTTTTGTTAGTATTACTCATGATATATATATTCTCATGATATACTTATCAATAGGCTATCACTAATAGTCATTACTGGAGATGCTTTAAAAATAATAAATCTCTTTATCAAAGATATAACCTATTCGGTTATGATTTTTAATTTTATTTCGGGTGAGAATATTTCATTATAATGGATTCCACAGGGATCCACATTGGGTCCTCTATTTTTTACTATTTATCTTTCTATTTTTAAATACATAATAGAACATATACCAAATGTGAAATATAATATATATGCGAATGACAATCAAATTTACGCTGAATCTTGTCACCTTGATAAATATTAATGTTATATGCGAATAATATTTGTAAATGGCTCTTAAATACTAATTTACTTATACATAGTAGCACAATTATGCTCTTAAATATGTCTCTTTCTAATTTTGTTTTTCCTGATATAATATTTGATAATCTTTTAATTACTCCTTCATCTAAAATTAAATTACTTGGAATATTTATTTCGTATAATTTATCGCAGTCAAATCATGTATCATATATGTGTAAATCAACGAATTATCATTTATATAATATACATAATATTCATAAATATTTATCACTAAAATCAACTATTCAACTTATTAAAGATCTAAACTGTATCGAGATTAGATTTGGGGAATAGTATCATAATTTGAGCTCCAATATATATTTAAAAAAAATATTAAACGAGTTATTCGTAGATGTATTAAAATGATAATTAATATCCCATATTCTAATAGATTTTCGACTAGTTATTATTTACACAAATTAAGATGGTTAGGGGTATATTCCAAAATTAATTACAGATTTTTTATGTTTAATAAAAAAAGTAATTATTTCTGGAGTACCTTCCTATTTATCAACGTTATCAGAGAAAAGAACTGGCTATTCGAGTCGATATCACATGCAACTAATCAACGTATAATTAAACTCTGCACTCTTTCAATTTGGTATTTGAGACTGCGTAATTGACTAACTTTTAAAAAATGTGATAGCAATTATAGATACATATTCTAAAATTGGTCTACAATAAATTGTATATATATATTTAATAATTCTATAAGAAATGTTGTGGTAATGCATCTAAAAATTTAATTTAAAGAAAAATATGCCTTTTTTTACAAATATAATCGATATGTAATTTTATTTAATAAAACAATATTCTCAAATATTATTTCTAAATATTTATAAAAATTAACGTTTTCTAATTTAATATTACTTATAAAATATGTAGATGGAGTAACCTTCCCTAAATTCATAACTTCACATTGATGCTAATAGTTTACACAATTGGTTATTATATATATATATATATATATATATATATATATATATATATATATATATATATATATATATATATAGATATACATCGTCTAATCTAAGATTCATAAATATCCACATAAAACTATGTAGTTAATATCTCACTACAAAAACTAGTTCTATATTTTTAAACTCGAGTTTAAGCTCGATCTCCCTCTCTCTCTCTTTAAGTACACGCGTACCTAGGTGCACCTACAATATAGGTCCTACATGCACTTACTCTATATCGTCCTATTCCACTCATACGTACCGAATAGCTTTTTACTTCACTCTTATAGTAATTGTCTTAATACACAATATAATGATCCCCCGATTCCCATCCGCATCATACATACAATACCACACGCAACACACCACAATGCTACGTTACCATGCCACATCAGCCTATCATCACCTGGTGACAGCTACTGAAGGCGATTATACAGCAAAGTAATACTATTTTATAAGTCAATAATATAATGCCTATAGGTTGTACTGTACCTAATACTATCCCCTATATGGTCATACTACTACAGTATATACTACTATATACTACTATACTACTATATATACCTACTATTTACGTGTGTACATACTACACAACAGTGCCTTTATAAGGTTTCTTTTGTTTAATTAAGTTACAACATTGACGACAACTTACTAGTATCGATATTAATGTCAACCAATCATTTAAGTCTTAACAATACAAATGTTTGTAGGTATCCTACATGTAAACGTTCGATAACATCGGATTATTTAAAGAGTTAGAAATTATGATATCTTATATTATATTATAATTGCAATATCTAGGTCTATATACATCATATTGATGCTATGCCTCATTGCTATTAGTAGGATTGTAGGGTTACCTAGCCCTATGGAGCTACGATTATTTATGTTGCATTATCAGATCCGCAGTATTGTATTGAATGTAATTCGTACGGTGTGTGCACTCCTGTAACTCTGGTTCAGACTGGTGTGCGCACTCCTGTAACTCTCGTTCAGACTGGTGTGTGCACTCCTGTAACTCTCGTTCAGACTGGTGTATGCACTCCTGTAACTCTCGTTCAGACTGGTGTGTGCACTCCTGTAACTCTCGTTCAGACTGGTGTGTGCACTCCTGTAACTCTCGTTCAGACTGGTGTGTGCACTCCTGTAACTCTGGTTCAGACTGATGTGTGCACTCCTGTATCTCTCGTTCAGACTGGTGTGCGCACTCCTGTAACTCTCGTTCAGACTGGTGTGCGCACTCCTGTAACTCTGGTTCAGACTGGTGTGTGCACTCCTGTAACTCTCGTTCAGACTGGTGTGTGCACTCCTGTAACTCTCGTTCAGACTGGTGTGTGCACTCCTGTAACTCTCGTTCAGACTGGTGTGTGCACTCCTGTAACTCTCGTTCAGACTGGTGTGCGCACTCCTGTAACTCTCGTTCAGACTGGTGTGCGCACTCCTGTAACTCTCGTTCAGACTGGTGTGTGCACTCCTGTAACTCTCGTTCAGACTGGTGTGCGCACTCCTGTAACTCTCGTTCAGACTGGTGTGTGCACTCCTGTAACTCTCGTTCAGACTGGTGTGTGCACTCCATGGAGTGGTAACTTAGCGTTGTGTTTAATGCCTAACTATTATATTATGTATCTTTAATCCATAACAAAATTACCATATACATCTTCATTGTTATAATTTAAAATTATTAATGACAAAAGTTGTTAAATTCACTTATTAATTCACAGCTATTTATTTTGTAGTTAAAATATAATAATGGTACACAATTGTATAGCATTAATTAATTTATGACAATTAAAAACTTCTATTTAATAACTTATAATTTCTCTTTTATATATTAATTAGAGTAATTATTAGTATTTATTTTAAAATAAAAATTATTTTTAGAATGTTTGTTTACAATATGGTTGCCATATAAAACGCCACCTGGCGATAACTATTTGTTGGTTACTATTACTGTTTGGTTACTGTTATGGTCCTATACCGTTATAATAATAGGTATATTCAGGTATACGACATATTTGTGTGCTAATTCGTCATAGATATTATATTTAACTATTCGACAAATAAATTACCATCATGCTTAAATAATATAATAATACTATTATATAAATAAAAAAGATAATTAAATGTAAATAATTTCTGATTTGTATTCTAATCTATTATCGTTATTCTGTCAATATTAAATATATTTCTTTTAATTAGTGCATTTAATTTAGTAACCAATTTAATTTTTTTTAAACATAAACAAAAAATGTAAATTTAACAGAAAAATAAAATAAATAAAATATATCATTGTTTACAAACTCCGCTACGAACTACATTCATATTACCTTGGAGTCAAACGTAACTGTTATTATTTATATATCATATTTTCTATACCCACACATACACACACATACACACATACATATATATATATACTACCTATATACTTTATGTAACTCAGATTACTAATATTCATTATGTATTGAGTACCATTACATTATTAACTATTAATTATTACATATATATTAATTAAATGCTAATTTATTAGTTTAGTTTATTATTTATTATAGTATATTAATATATAATTAAAAAATCCTATAATCAAGATGAAGTAGGTATACCAGTGTACCTATTTATAATTATTAACTAATGATAATAATTGAAAAGTAAACATTATATTCGAATCTTTTAAATACCAATTCAAATTCATGAGATACACCAGCCTCCATTACCACTGTCCACTCTATAGAGTAACACCCGTATTTCACGTAACCCACACATACAGAAAGATTCCCCCTCATTACGACGAAGACGGTGAAGTCAGCTATAGAACGTCTAGTAACTCCCGATACAACGTCGCTTCCCCGTCCACGTCAGCCCGTTACTCGGATAACTCGACTCGCCGATATAACGCCGACTCCGGTCGCTATACGTCGCCCCCGCGTAGAACGAACTCCCGATACTCTGGTAACGTATCTAAAGGTCAAAGGTACACGACGACAGATGGCTCCCCGCCCCCCTCTGCCCAGCTGAAGCCGGCTCACGTCGCTATATCGAAGAACGAGACTCAAAGACGTCGACGTGGCTGATTTAACTGGGATTCTTTATTCGGATTTTGAGGATGGGAAGATAATGAGGATAATGAAGAACTGGAAATGGTGGAAATGCCGTTAGTAGCATATATGTAGCTATAGCTAATATATTAGCTATATATATATATATATATATATATATATATATACTAATACGCCTAACTTATTATACATGGGTATTCGTAATACATATACATGCGCGTGAGTTAAATTATATCTTTAATGTATATATAAGTGTGTATACATAATTAACGATTTTCTTTAAAACCATGGATGCCTTAATATGAGAGCGTTTTCTAAGGGATATTAGAGCCATATGGTTATAAGTGAAAACTTCATCTAAGTTCCTGGATGGGTGAAAGGACTCCACCAAAATAAAAATAACAATAACAAATATATATATATATATATATATATATATATATATATATATATATATATATATATATATATATATATATATATATATATATATTGTTATATATATATATATATATATATATATATTATCTGCCGAGCAAGCTCGACCTGGTAAGGTAAGGTAAGGTAATATATATATATATAAATATATATGATATATAATCATATATTATATATTAATTGATGACACATAATATTCTACATAAGTTAAATAGTATAATATATACTGAATATATCTACATTAATATTTTTTCATGCAAATGTAATTGTTAACTATACATTATAGATAGATCTATTATAATGTTATTATATAATGCGTCCCATAATATTGTTTCCTAAATAAATTCCACATAATATATCATTAAGTATAATCTATATAGGTCATTAATAATTCTATTATTCATCAGGTACATTTCTAAAGAAGTACCTAACTTGTAACGTATCTCTTTTATCGGGGTTCCATTGTATCGCGGTAATTGCTTGGATGGAACGCTCGGTTGCTCATCTCGATGCCTACAGGTAACATATGTCCTCGCTATTGAAGATATGTCGATGTCAGCGATGACTTTTGCTATCGATGAACATTTCTATATCTTATTTATGCTTTGAAGCTAATTCAATAATGACTAATTCAAAGATGTATGTTTCCATGATATGTCCGATATACATATATTGAGCTGTTAATATAGACATAATATAATTATAGTATACATTCTTATGTATAATTGTAAATTCTAATATTTCGAAATTGTAATAAATAAATGTATTAATATATTTATAGTATACATTTATTTATATATATACATGTATAAAAGTTGTATAAAACTGAAGTTTTCAGTTGTTCCCGTACCATGGCAGCATAGTACTTTAGTGTGATATTTCTTTTTAAATGAGTTATCGAAGCGTTATTAATATTCAGTCTTAGCCTGCCTTCTGTTGGTAATTGCAGTGACAGGCGTACACAATACCGTGACATTACATTGCCGTGTCAGATGATAACGTCATCGCTGCAATATTGTTGAGTGGCATCAGCGCGATACACATACTTTCTAAAAGCTGCTTCTACCCCGTATTCGTCTTTATGGATCACGCAACTTGCTGGCTTATATCCCCTAAGCTTGGGCAAGGGTTCCCTAGGACACCCCTCGTGCAGCAAGTCGCAGGGCTCGGTCGCCTTCCCCTATTATGTATAATAGTCACTTCGAATTTTACGTAATTGATATATATATAATTATAAATACAATTCAGCAAAATTAGAAGTAAATATTATACATAATAGGGGAAGGCGACCGAGCCCTGCGACTTGCTGCACGAAGGGTGTAATGATAGAGCTACGTTATAAAGTGTATGCATCATAACATGTAATGGAACATCGTGAATTGTGGAAAAATAGATGTGTTAATGGCGGGTCTGAGAGCATTATTAAAACCATCGTGAGCAACAGTGCAATACGAACAGGTGTAGTAGAAATACGTACGCGTGAGTCATCAGTGTGTTTAGCTTCTCTCTTCTCATTGGCTTAGACAGTGGTACACTTTTCTATAGAGGAATCGTTTAGTTTTACTTTTAATCGGAAAAGATGTATCGAGTGATGTAGTAGTATTATAATCTCCCAAATATATGTTTACTTGTGCATCCATTAATTCTGTTTAATTATCCTCCATTAATTAACTATATATATAGTATAGTTAATACAGAGGTAACAAATCATAGAATTAATAAACAGAATTAATATTATGTATATATATATATATATATATATATATATATATAAATATATATTAGATACAGGCTAATGCTATTAGCACTAGTAATTTATATTATTTCATTGTTTTCATCTCTGGATGATTCTTTTACTTTTATTTCTTCTTATGTAATTATTTCCTTTTCCATTTATTCGCATATTTATATATATATATATATATATATATATATATATATATATATATATATATATATATATATATATATATATAGGGTAGAGCCCTTCAGAATTTGTTGACATTTCTTCGTTTTCTTCCACCTGTGATTTATCTTATACGATTATTTCTACTATCTCGTTCTGCACGATGAGTTCTTGACGAGGTTTATGACCCGTGTAACCCATAGTTACCAGTAGTTAGCTGTGTTACTCGTGTGTGTGTGTGTATATCGGATATAACATGGAAGTATACATCTTTGAATTCATAATTATTTAATTAGTTTTTAAGTATAAATAAGATATGAAAATATTCAACGAAAGCAAAAGTCATCATTAGTGGAGATAAAAGTGTCAAATATCAACGTCGTGTCCTAAGAAATAGAGGTTACTATAGTTATATGATATATTATATTTATATTATATCTATATATATTAAAACTAAATATTATTTAATATAAAACTGCCTGTGTGGCTCAGTGGCTAAGGCGTCAGACACATAAGCAGTAGGACACTGGTTCGAGCCTCGTCCGGACCATTAATTAATTTTATAAAATAGGTCGTAACATATTATTTAGAAATGATCTTTTATAATTGTGTATAAATAAATGATCGGCTCACGTTAAAACCATGAATGCCTTAACACGAGAGCGGCTTCGAAGGGACATTAGAGCCATATATGGTTATAAGTAAAAAACTTCATATAAGTTCCTGGATGGGATGAAAGACTCCACTAAATATATAATAACAATAACAATATATATATATTATTTACCATATATTTAACCTACATATTATATATTGTCCTAGATTGTTGAATGGAAAACAGATGGAATATTGTTAAAGATTTCATGATACTCCAAAATAAATATTTAAAATAATTGAAAATATACTGCTATAGCAGTTGTATTAAATAAAATATTGATAAAATAATTATCTATTAAATTAATTTAAATATAATATATATATATATATATATTTAATATATGTATACATGTGTTTATAAATATTAAATATATTATGTCATACAGAGAAGAAACTTTAATTTTAATATAAGGGGGGATATTGGAAAAAAAATCGAATATTTATATATATATATATATATTTATTCACAAAAGTTATTTTCAAAATTTAATATTTCTTCTCTTAAATGAATTTACAAATGACTTTAATATGTCATCTATTCCAATTTTTCTTAGTGCAAATTATTCTCCCATTTAATCTTCTCTGCGTCATGCTATCAATGTCTTAAATCTTCTTAACGGACTGAAAAACATTATCATTAACATAAACATGCAGGTGATACCATAAGTAATTTAAATAGGGTTTTAATTTCTGGACAAAATTGTAAAACTTAATTTTACATAGTTTTAAAATTTGTTATAATATTGTTCAGATTCATGTTGTTATACCGTTTTTAAAAAATCTAATTTCGGGAATCAAATCTTCTTTACATACTCTGGGTAGTCTTTTATTATATCAATATTTTGTTCTATATTTGTAAATATGTGTTCATTTGTATGTAGGTATATTAATATCTGTTGCATTAAAATATGTATTTATTGACTCAATTTCTATATCAATAATTCTATAACAATCTCTTCGATAACATTCTTATAAAATATGTATGCATTATTAAACATTTTAAATAATTTATTTAGTAATAATATGTTAGGAGGGATACCCCCCACTATATTTTCAGTGGGGGATACATCCCCTAAAGTTTCGCCCATGATGTCTGCATATCCATGACATATGCGATATATGGTGTATAAAATGTTGTGAGAAATAACGTAAAGTAATATGTGTATAAAACCTATCGTATAAATGCACTGTCAGCAACTATTTCTATTAATATCTTTAATAATAATCTAGTTTACTTTATATTGATGTATTGTCAAATCTATTAAAACGATAACTTATAATAGAATACTGGAACTGGATACCTGTTTTACAACTTATTAGGTACTATTTCATATTTTTTTTTACCTTTTACCTATCCCATAGCATTTTGATGCCGTAGGGGCGCGGTATATTTCGTCACAATTTGTTTCCATCCCTCTCTATTTTCTGCAGCTCTCATCGCTTTATTTATATCAAGACCAGTCCATTTCACGATATTGTTTTGCCATTGCATTTTTGGCCTACCTCGTCTTCTTATACCTTCAATAGAACCCTGAAAAATTGTTTTGGACATGGAATTTGATCTTATCACATGACCAAACCATCTCAGTTTCTTCGTTATGACCATTGCTAGTAGTTCCGAATATGGACCGATTTCTTTGGTAACTCTATTGCGTACTTCAATATTAGTAATTCTATCTCTGTATGATATGTACAATAATCGTTTTAAGCACCGCATTTCTAATGTAGTTATTTTTCTTTGCAGTTCCTTCGTTGTTGTCCATGTCTCACACGCATATAAGAAAATTGAGTTAACTAGTGACTGCAGTAGTCGATTTTCAGTTTCAGTTTTAGTGTTTTATCGTACCATATAACATTTAGTCTAGATAGAGCTGCAATCGTCTGTCCGGTTCTAGCTAATATTTCAGCCTTTTAACCTTTATCGTCGATGATATCTCCTAAGTATTTAATACTCTCAACCTACTTTTAGTGGCTCGTTATTTATTTTTATTTCTGATGTGAAACTACTTTCAGAATTTGCCATTATTTGTGTTTTCGTAGAGTTTATTTCCATTTTATATGCACGTGTTTTATTGTCGATTATTTTAATAAGATTGGCTAATTCAGATTCACTACCTGCTAATCCATCGATGTCATCTACGAATCTTAAATTTGTGATTATTTTACAATCAATATTTACTGAATTACTACATGATTATCTAAAGCATCGTTCATTATTTGTTCAAGCAAAATATTGAATAGTGTGGGTGAAAGTAGACAGCCTTGCCTAACTCCAGTTGTTGTTCAAACCATTCTCCAATTTTCCCGTCAAAGTAAACTGACTTTCTGCTATATTGTATAGATGTTGTATATATTCTATTAGTTTTAAATTGATGTTAAATCTTTTCATTGCCGACCATAGCGCGTTATACCATATTTTATCAAACGCTTTTTTAAATCGATGAAAACTTAATAATGGTTTACTATGCTGAGAATATTTCTCTGAGATGACTCTTAAGTTAAATATCTGTTCGCTTGTACTTTTACCTGTTCGAAATCCAGCTTGTTCTTCATAAATGAACTCTTCCGTGTAATGTTGCAATATGTTCAGGTTTATCTTTAGCATTATTTTACTAGATTGTGATATAAGGCTTATTGTACTGTAATTTTCACATTTATGTTTGCTTCTTTTCTTATGTAAACTTATTATCATTTATTTTGTCCAGTCTTATGGCCAAATTCCAGTTTCCAATATTTTGTTACATATATCTAGCATTATTTGAATCACTATATGTCCTCCAGCATTAATTAATTCGGCTGGTATATTGTCAATACCAGCTGATATTCCCATCTTTAATGCCTGGATAGCAGCCTCAACTTCACTTTCCAATATAGAAAAATTATCCTGGTTTGATGGTTCATTTACTGTTAGTACTGATATATCTCCTTCTGCGTTATGTGTATACAGTTCAGAACAATATTCTGTCCAACGTTTCAGAACTTCTGTTTTATCTGTTATACACTTTCCATCTTTATCATGTACATTAACTATTATTTTGTCCTTCTTTTTTTTTAGATCATTTACAATTTGGTAGGCTTTCTTGGTATTGTTTCTAATTAGACATTCTCTAATATCAGTACATTTGTTATTAATCCAGATTTCTTTTGATATTCTCATCTCCTTCTTTATTGTGTTATTTATTTGTTTGTACGTACTTCCTGGTTCAAATTTAGTCTTTTTCAGTTCTCTTCTCAAGTCACACATATCCCTCAGTTCATTTGTTATCCATTTTTTTTCTTTTCTCTGTGTTTTCCTAGGATTTCAGTTGCTATCTCTGTCATAGTTCTATTTAGTTTCTGTAACATTTCTTCTGTATTTTCTATTTCTGTTAATTTTTGTTCCGTCAGTTTTTCATTTATTTTTTTTTCAAATAATGTTTTGGTCTCTGGATTTTTCAGCTTTTCTAGATCGAATTTATTTCGAGTAAATTTATTTTTCTTAGGATTTTTCAGGTGTAGACTAAAAGTCATCATCAGCATGTCATGGTCACTACCTATGTCAGCTCCAGGGAATGATCTAGTCTTATTTATATTCACACTTGTGGAAAAACATTTACTCACTAAAATATAATTGATTTGATTATGATATATTCCTCCAGGGCTATGCCAAGTTTGTATTCGTGATTTTTTGTGCGGGCCAAATGTATTAACAATTTTAACTCGTTTGTTTTCGCGAATTCCAGTAGTCGATATCCTCTCTCGTTTGTTACTGAATTGCAAAATATTCCAGAAGTTGATCCCCAATTCTTATGTGCATCCTTACCAATTTTTGCATTCATATCACCTTGAATCACCATTATATCCTTCTTTGAAATTTTTGAGATTGAGTTTTGCAATTCATTGTAGAATATTTAAATTTCTTCATCTGTATGATCTGTTGTCGGTGCATATACTTGAATAATTGATAGGTTAAAAGGGGTTGCATGCAGTCTTATTATTGCTATTCTGTCATTTATCGGAGTGAAGCACATAACCATGCGTGTTACTTCATTGTTTATCAAAAATCCAACACCATTAATGTGTTTGTTGTCATTTCCAATGTAGTAAAGTTTGTAACCTTCTGTGGTTTGTATTTCGTTCACTCCTTTTCTGCGTACTTCACACAGTCCACCTATATCTATCTAGATCATGAGTAAGTTCTTCTAGTTTACCTTCTTCTCGTAAAGTAGTACGTTCCAAGTACATATATACGTGTTTTTTCTTCTTATCTTTATTTTCTTGTGTTCATCAGTAACCATCTTAACGTTATTATCCTGATTTTCAATAAATAACGCGGACCTTATTTTCCCGGGCGACGTCCGAGCCGGTATGGTGTTTAAGTTTTGTTTTGAAATCATTTGCGTATCTTGGGCAGATAAGATCAGCGGAGCCCATCCCTCTCTGAAATCCCCCACAGCATTAGCCTACTAAAAGTAGTTTCCAGGGTGTGGCACGAGGGACCTGCTGTTAGAGTTGAATACTAGGTCTGGTTGATTTGACTATAACTAGTACCCCAACAACCCACTATTTCATATATATATATTAATTATGTATGCATAACATTATTACTGTATTGTATTAATCTGGACATAAGGTTACCGTGCTATTAATTTGAATAATAATTATGTGTTTCTTTATTTGTGGATATTTCTTATTATTTGTTAAATAAACATATATAAGTAAAATACCAATATAAGTTATTCGTAAGTATTCTAAGTATTCCCCCTATATATCACGTGTTCAACATTCACGAATAATCACGTGATATTAGGTAAACATGTTCTATTACGAGTGCCTGATCAATATATTTTGTTTAAACAACTATAATAATTATAGTATAAATGATACTGTATAATTTATATTTTCAATAAGTATACTTATTATACGCTTATAAGCAAGAATCTAAATGGACAAATAACAATTATTCTTCATCATTAGTAGCATACACAAATAATAATAAAATGCTAATCGTGCCGATATTATTAGTGATGTTAATCTATAGAAACATAGTAAGTGTAACAATCATCGTAACCTGACTTCCCTAAAGCTAATCTACCAAGTATAAATGACTGATTTTCAATGATAAAATCAAATATATTCTATGACCACGCTATCTTTATATCTATCTCATCTTCTCATACAATATTTACTTCATTATCTTTACCTTCTATAGATCATATATTGATCAACTAATTAACATTTTATTAGATTATATTCCTTTAAAACTACTAAATAATATAACTACCTATCTCCTCTATGTCTGTTAGCTCTTATCATACACATGCTATGTGATATAACTCACTTAATTAATGTAAGTAGGCAATCATTTATAAACATTCCATTAACACTCCTATCATTTAAAAACGTTATATTGATCCCTCATCCTTTAATACTTATAAATAAGTATTATATAATTATTAATATCAATATACCTATTTCTAGATACTCTCTAAAAATGTAGAAAAAGTCGTTTCTAAACAACTAACTTCTCCCTTAAAAATAATAAAATACTTTATATAATGTACATTTCTTATATATCAATATCTCGATTAAACTGGTAATAACTAAAGTTAAGTTCAATAATTAATCTTAATAATACGCGTAGAACTATAATTGATACCGAGAAGAGCCGGCCTAAGGAGGGGGGTGGGGGTAAATCGGGCAATTACCCGGGTCCAACATTTTGGGGGGCATATATATTATTTGAGAAACATTTTTTTTATTTAAAAAATTTATTTTTATTATTAATTTTAATTAAAAAAATAGAAATAATAAAATAAATTAATTAAATGTGAGTCATTTAGGCCGATTTGAAAAGTGAATTTTACAAAAATTTCGAAATTGAATCGAAGAGATGATGGAAACAATTCAATGAATATATTGGAGCATATGCTAATAGTGACCACTAATAGCATACGCTCCAATATCTTCATTGACTTGTTGCCACCTATAGACCACATTACAAATATATCATTTGCAGGTAAAATGGTATGCAACGAATTGATAAATATTGATTGATAAACTAGAAAGCTATATATGATACTAGAGAAACGTATTAAAGGAATCCTAACAACTATAAATTACGAAAAACAATATTTAATCTTTTTTGTATTATAATTAAATATGATTCAGTTATATTTTAACCACAATTTCTGACACATTTAAAGAATTAAATTGATTTAAAATAATATTTTATATAGATGTATAATATTAATTAAAACTAATCAGATATTTTCAAAATATTTTTCTCAAAATAATTAATTTTCTCTAGGCGCGAAATTGAAAAAAAAATATCTTCTCATATATGCACTATTGTGTATTTATTATTATAATTGTTTTAATGTATGTATATTTTAATATATATATATATATATATATATATATATATATATATATATATATATATATATATATATATATATATGTATATGTGTATTTATATGTATATATGTACAAAAAAACTATAAAGCAGAATAATCCTATTTGAATTAAAAATATATAAATATATTTGTACAAGTATACATATAAATATATATATATATATTCAGAATTCATAATTTGGTATAAGAAACCGGATATATATTGAAACAAATCTAATGATTTTCCGTTAAAAAAATATGTGTTTAGTAATAAAAACAAATTAACTAATGAAAGTATTTAAATTGTAATGGTAAAATTACAAATGTATTATAAAACTTTAAAAAAAATTTAAAAAAAAACAAATATATATATGTGTATATGTAAAAATATATTTATATATTTTTAATTCAAATAGGAGTATTATACTTTTTTTTATTAATGACTATTGAAATTATGTAAAAAAAAATATTATCTTTTTCAACAGACTATCAAATTATATTTATATTTATATTTATTGAAACGGATATTATTTATAGATATTTATAAATATAATACTATAGGATTTATTTTTAATTAGTCAACTATAGTACTAAGGTTAACCTACTTACAAATGCATTTTTAGATTGACACCACCCTCATATATCTATTTACATATAAATACCCACAATGTCGATATTATAGTGGGACCAGGTGAGAACTAAATAATTAAATAAATACAAAATACAAAATATAATAGTATATCAGTGGATTCAACTCCAGATATATCACATATAAATAAGTTAACAATCATCGTCATATATACCAATTAAGGTATGCGTATTGAATATTTATTTATGTACGTATAGATGCATTATCACATTGGTTAATATTTAGGTAATTATTTATTAGAATTGTTTTAAATAATAATTTAAATATAAATGATTATTGAGCTCAAAGTTATGATAATTCCAGTAATATATATGGAATATTCAATGGAATACGAGATATCATAATAAACTATAGTACATTGGTAAGATAGATACCTCACTCTGAGCATTCGTTAAATCTATTTTTGCAAAATGTTGTTCAATCTACAAACAAAACAAATTACAAAATAATAGTATAATTATAACATATGATCAAATATGGAATTTCCATAATATAATAAGTTCAACTTATTTGACTATTTAATTGTTAAGTATATAACAAGATAATACTGTAGTTATTACTAATTATATTATATACATAATTAATATATCTATATATATATATATATATATATATATATAATTTGAAATAAGAAATTAAGATGTTTAATAAATAAGATAATTCTTTATTAAACACATATACAAATTATATTGATATACACCTCAAAGGAATGGATATTACAAATATTAATATATATATATGGTGGGCTAGATGTATTTTCAAATATAGACATTTTCAGCCGAATATACCTGTATTTAATGTCAAATAATTACACCTGAGAGATAAGCTTATTGAAACATAAACTTAACAATAATTGTCGATGAAATTATCATAATATAATGACATAATAATACTTTCAAGTCTGGAAACATAATATTTAGAATGAAAGCTACTTAATGAAATATATACTTAATATATAATTCGAATTTTGTAGAGAAGAAAGCGAGTAAATTAAATGTTTTATTATACTTATATAATTATTATGTTTTGTTAAATAATTGATAACTTATAAAATATTATATTGTGATCATTTTAAGAGAGAACCTTAATATAAATGTAAAACCATATCGTGAGGAGACCCTCATCCTCTATATATTATACGTATCTTAAAGTAGACCTCCTCCTCACGAAATATGTAAATAGATATTGAAACCATATTTTTTAAAACACCAACTTTAAAGATTTTAAATATGTTTACATATTTGTATCACACATATAATAATATATCATGTATATATACATATATAAATTGAATAGTTATAGATATATTATAAATATACGTGTTGCTAGAAGACCCTATTAATATGTTATACAATTATTATGTGGCCCATGGTATGCTTAAACCAGCCCTGATTATAGTAATACTATATTTATATATATATAATATATATATTACTCGTATTCGAATATCAATTGCAGTAAGATTTCATATCATATTTATATAAATATTACTGTAATCTTTTATTTAATTAATTTTAATTAACTTTAATTTATGTTAAATTAAAATTTATTTTATAACTTTTTAAATCGTCCCCTGTAGATATGTATAGACCTGGTATTACTATGTATGCCTTATTATAATTATGTATGTGTGTACTGCTGCAGTCATTAATACCGTCATAACAAGCATATATATATGTGTATATAATATGAGGACAATATAGGGTAATATAAAATAAATATATTAAATTAATATATATATAATAGGTTTTATTTATTTTAATATTAGTTTATATTACATTATATTAAATTAATAGTGAATATAAATTAATATTTCATTAAAATATAATTAAATCCTATAATATATTCATTTATAATATTTATTCTAATATTACACCACCATTATTCTATTTTATTTATTGTACGCTTCACAACCGAATAAATGTTTACTTCCAAAGGGGACTATATCAAATATAAAACTAAAATTATCATGTAATATGATATTAATTACATATCAATTATACATATATTTAAATATATATTGATAACAATTTATATTAAAATGTAGGGTATGATATAATATAAGATATACATTTAAAATATGAAAATAATTACTCGTAATAATGTTATACATATTTTCTGTAGAATTTTCTAATGAAATAAGTGTTAACACAGTATTTTAACAGATTATTTATCTTTACCAGATCTAATATATGAATTGTATGAACATCAGGTTTAATTATTCATTAAATTAAATGTGATAACAGATTATTATTATAATTTTAATATTGATTTAAAAATTTTTTTATTAATAAATAGATATTTGATGAAACATAACATATTAAAAAAAGCTACTATTATAAAATATTTGCGATCTATAATATCAAAATTGTATTAAATTACTGATTATTGAACTTTTTAAATGACTAATATAAATAATAAATTTTATAATAATTTAGATAATAAACTAAATAATATAATATTATTTTACATGTAAATATGCGTGGAATAAAAAATATTTAAATAAAAATACAATATAAAATAGAAACTGCTTGTGGCTCAGTTGGCTAAGGCGTCAGACACACAGGTATACCTATACTATACTATAGTAAGACACCGATGTAAGACTTAATAAAATAGGTATTAAAATACTATTTAGAAGTGATATTATATAAGTGTGCATAATAATTATAGGTCCCGTTAAAACCATGGACGCCTTAACATTTGGTTAACGTGAGAGCGGATTCGAAAGGACATTAGATCCATATATGGATATATGCTATAAGTGAAAGCTTCATTACATTACTGAATGATTTAAAAGGACTCCACTAATATAAAAATAAAAATAAAAATGAATTGACATTTAGAATAACATGATACTCACTATATATATATACCCATACTATATATAGTAGTGTATATATATAGATGTGTGTGTGGGTATCATGTCATGCTGAATGTCAAGTAATTTTTATTTATATTTTTATATTAGTGGAGTCCTTTCAAACCATTCAGAAATTTGATAACGTTTTCACTTATATAATTGTTTAATTTTATTGTTTATAAACAGTAGTATACTATATAGTATAATATATTTAAATATATATATATATATATATTTATATATATGTATGTTTCAACACTATACAATAGTATTATACTATATACTATTAGTGTACGTATCTATATTACATATCACACATATGTGCGTGAGAGGTTGCGACATCCACACTGTGATAGTGCGTGTATCGGTGTATGCACATACATGCGCGTTTAATAATGTCTCCTATTGTATAGTTTATAAATAGAATACATAATAGAATATCTATTCTTCTTATAATACTATAATATAAATTAACAAAGCTTTTAATGTCCTTTGTAAATTCCTATAGGATATATATATATAAATAGTAAATAATAGAAATCGTTAAAGTTATATATTTATATATATATATATATATATATATATATATATATATATATATATATATATATATATATATATATATATATATATGTGTGTGTGTGTGTGTGTGTGAGGTAATTTTGGTGGTATATGTATTAAATTTATATCTTTTTATAAATATTCTAATTTTAAGAAAATTAACTTATATTATAGTGAAGGTTTATCCATTGACTTTTATTTACGGAATTCAATAAAGTTATCTTAATACTCTCTTACATTGTACGATATAATATCCAACTAGATTATTTTTGGATGATATAAATGTATTTCTAAATGAACTTTCTGATATAATCACAAGTAGGTAATACTACTTACCAAGAGTAATGATTATATCCTTATTGGTGATATTAATTTCCATTATGATACTGATGTTCATCCACATAGTTTATTCATTGATTTTATTTATTCTTTTTCACTCATTCAAATATAACATTCCTAACACACTATATTGGTCATATATTTGACTTAGTAGTTACTCCAAAATCTAATATTTTAGAATCTAATGATTTGTGTAATTTAAGACCTATATCTATTTACCTACTTCCTATAATAGTTAAAGTTTTGACAAATATAATTTATGATAATAACCTTTTTGATATATACCAAAATGCATATGAGATGGGACATAATACTGAAACTTCTTTGCTCGCTACCGTTTTTCGCTGCTAAGTTAATCGTAGATTTATAAAAATTATATTTAATATCCCATATTCTAATAGATTTTTGACCAGTTATTATTCTCAAAAATTAAAATGGTTAGAGGTATCTTCCAATATTAATTACTGATATTTATGTTTCATTAAAAAAATTAATTATTTCTGGAGTACTTTCCTATTTATCAACGCTACTATCAGACAAAGAACTTGTTATTCGAGGCGCTGTCCAATCAAACTTGAAGAGGGTCGAAATCGACTACAAATCACTAAGAAGTTTATCAGGATTTCTGCTGATTCGATGTGGAACAAGCCTACCTTTGGCGATAAGAAGTGCTCCTTCTATCTCAATATTCCGCAAGAGACTGAAGAAATATATTTTATTATAATTATGTGTTATCATTATTTAATTGCACTTTAGAAAATTGTATATACTATTATTTAAGTGTCTAAATAAACTATTAGTATTATATTATATTATATATGCGATTTTATAATGCGATTTTAACGCTCAACTAGGTCAAAACAATTGTAAACAAGCATATCATATAAACAGCAATAGGAACGGAGAAATGCTTGCAAATCTTCTTCTCGAGAATAAACTAGTTTGTTTAAACACACTCTTCCAAAAAAGACAAGGTCAGAAATGGACACATACAGCTCCAACAACCTGCACTTCACAAATAGACTACGTTATCATTAACAAAAAATGGAAGAACAGTGCAACAAATTGTAGAGAATACAACTCCTTCGCTAGTATCGCCTCTGACCATCGAATCGTCTCAGCTCAAATAAAATTAAGCCTTAGAGCAAATAAGAAAAAAACGAGTAAGAACAAGCCATATGAATGGAGCTGTCTGAAAAAGAATACTGAAATAAGAAAATCATTCATCACAAAGGTCAAAAACAGGTTTGAAATTCTTCTGAATACTTCATCCACAAAAACCGCTGACTCGACTTTTGCACATTTTGAAACATCATGCAAGGAAATTGCTAAAGAAATAATACCACTGAAACCAAAGTTAAAGAAAAGACTACCATGGGAAACATTAGAGATATCCAACAAACGAACTATTCTACAAGAAACCGCAGAAAAACGAAACTCCCATCCAACAATGGAAAATATCAGAAAATTTAAAAAAGCACAAACAAATCTTGTACTTTCTTATGATAAAGAACAATCTGAATACATCCAGAGTAAGATTGATGAAATACAAAATGCTGTAAGAAATCAAAAATCAGCAAAAGCCTGTAAAATAGTAAACGAAGTAAGCGGAAGGAAAAACTCATGCAGATCAAAAATAAAGGCAAAAAATAACGAGGAACGTGTTAAAATTAGCAAAAACATTTCCAAGATCTACTTGGTAAACCCACAAAGATATATGAGAATGAAGAAGAAATTTCGCAAATTGTAAATAGCAAATTAGATATAAAAAAAGGACTCTTCACACCTGACGAAATCATTATAGCTGTAAGAAGTATACAACATGGCAAAGCAGTAGGACTGGATGAAATCCCAGCAGAAGTCGTGAAATTAGGAGAATTCCAAGAAATTCTATTACACTTCTGCAATAGTGTATACAATCAAGATCCAATAAAAAGATGGTACGAAGGTTGTAATTACCATTTCCAAAAAAAGGAAATCTAGCTTTGACAAAGAATTATAGAGATATCTCTTACATCAATAGCTTCGAAAATATACAATCTGATGTTATTAAATAGAATAAGACCCAAGATAGAAGATATCCTTAGAAAAAACCAAAACGGATTTAGAACAAATCGATCAACAACTGGGCAAATATTAACCATTCGTCGTTTAATTGAAGGAGTAAAATCGAAAAATTTACCTGCTATACTTCTATTTATTGATTTTTCGAAAGCTTTCGATTCAATCGACAGATTAAAATTAAAATATATTGTAACAGCATATGGGATACCAAAAGAAACGATCAACGCAATAATGATACTATATACAAAAACTCGCGCAATGGTCAGATCACCAGATGGAGATACCCCGTTCTTCGATATTACCACAGGAGTTCTGCAAGGAGATACCTTAGCACCATATCTATTTATTATCTGTTTAGACTACATAATGAGAACATCGATTGATAATAACTCACAATATGGATTAACTCTCACAGAAAGAAATAGCTCAAGATACCCCGCATTCACTATAACAGATGTAGACTATGCAGATGATATTGCAATCACCACCAATAACGTAAAAGAAGCCAATATCTTACTAAATAGTCTAGAAATAACTGCAAAAGAAATCGGACTTCACATTAATGTCGCTAAAACAGAATACATGGCATACAACCAGAATTCAACAGATATGATTAAAACCCAGAATGTAGAAAATATCAAGAAAACCCAATACTTTAAATACCTTGGTAGTTTTATAGCATCCACAGAGCATGATATAAATATCAGAATAGGAAAAGCCTGGGCCGCACTAAATCAAATGAACACCATATGGAATTCAAAGTTATCTAAAAATCTGAAAAGAAACTTATTCAGAGCAACGGTAGATTCTGTTTTTGTATATGGAGCAATTACATGGACTTTATCAACAAAATTGGAAAAAACAATCGACGGAGCCTACACTCGCATGCTACGTGCCGCTCTGAACGTATCATGGAAAGAACATCTTAACAATAAAGAACTCTATGGCAAAACTCCAAAAGTAACTTATTCGATCCGTGAACAAAGACTTAGATTCACAGGACATTATTGGAGGAGCAAAAAAGAGCTGATTTGTGACGTTCTTCTCTGGTTACCTAAACATGGTAAACGCTCCCGTGGACGTCCAGCAAAAACTTTTGTAGATCAACTCGTCGACGATACCGAATGTAATGTAGTCGAACTGATGAATGCGATGAATGATAGAGATGAATGGAAGTTACGTGTTAATGAATGCCGAGCAAGCTCGACCTGGTAAGGTAAGGTATATTATATATGTTGGGAAAATGAAAGCCATTTTCACGTTTTATTGACATAATCTCTCTTTATTTATTCTAGTTCATTCTATTCTATCTGTTAATCACGTGGTATATATCCCGTGTAACCAATAGTTAATACTATTAACTTAATAGTAGTTATAACTACTACTAACTGTGTTACTTGTATATGTGGGTATATCGGATATAACATGAGCAATACGTAGGGCCTATTTGAATTAATAAACATTAATTTCGCTTTAAAGTATAAATAGGATATATAAATGTTCAACGAAAACAAAAATCATCCTTAATGGAGAGAAAGCTGCAAATAATATGGTTGTCTGAATATGTCAATTATTAATGTCATGTCATCAGATATATGGGTTATTATAGTTATATAATTACAGTATACTTATAATATATATATATATATAATAATAATAATAATAATAATCAGAGTTTGGGCATTAGCCTGGATGAACGAAAAAGCAGAGCTTATCAAGTCGTTCATCCAATGTGATTGTGAGGGGAAAAATTATGTATAAAATTAAAATAATATTAAATAAAATATTAGATTATAATATAAATTTCTATCCAGGATATCAGTAAAAAAATAGTCATACAAAAATCTACCTAGAATACTTTATATCGATTGCCAATGAAAGTCGATAAAGGTGTATAAACTTGGAGGATTTGGGGTTTCTATATCCAATGCCTTAAGGAACTTACTTTCGCCAAGAGTAAGAGCACTGGCAACAATTGCCCCCACACAACAATTGCATCCTCATCCCCGACACGAACCATTACCGGCCACATAAATAACCAATACAAAGTACTCGTGAATATCTTATATTTAATATTTAATATTTAAAACAAAAAATTGACTTCCTGAATAGAAAATAATACTGAATGTTAAATAAAATTTAAATAAAATTTAATATGTAAGTAATTAAAAGTAAGTAATAACAAATATGTACAATTAAAAACTTATAACAAAAACTTATAACAAAAAAAATATATATATACAGAGCTGGGCACGATACTCAAAAAATGTATTATAGATACAATTACAATTACACACTTTTTTCTTATAATAGATACTACTACAATTACTTTAAAAAAAATAATAGTAGATACAATTACAAATACAGAATTGTCTTAGTAGATACATCTTAGTAGATACAAATACATTATAATTATATAAAATATATATATAAATATATAGATATAAATTATATAGATATATATTATATCATATAATATATATTTATATATATATATATATTCATTGATGTCGAATTTGATAGTACATATCAAGGTACATTATACGGAATAATATCCCGAAATGTTTGCTAGAAAGTGATTTTCTAGCAAGTTGTAGTGGGATCCCCTTTAAGTTACTATATTTCCCGAAAATGTTCGAAAAGTAATCTGGTAACTTACTACATTATCATTAATTTATCAGCTGCCTTCTATACACTTGAGCATAATATCATTATAAATGAACTATCCTCTATCGAATATCTGGTATACTTCACTCGATTGCTTCATCTCATACCTAACTGGTCATTTTTTTACAAAATTAGCATAAATTCACTAATTTCTAAACCTCGTAAAGTTACTCATGGAGTACCTCAATGATCTGTCCTTGGTCCACTCCTATTCAATATCAATCTACTTCCCTTATTTAAAATTATTGGCAAATATCCCCATAGATCTATATTCGACTATCACTCGTATACAGATGACATACAATTACACAGTGTAATTTACACTGTAGATTGATAGACCCTAACAATGACATACATGTATTTAACAACTGCATTACTGATATACATAACTGGCTCACCAACAACTCCTTTTCACTAAACTATCTTAAAACTGAATCATTTCATATTAAAACATTTACTACTATATTCCTTCCACCACAAATTACCATTAACAATTTGAATATTTCTTATACTAATAAAGTAAAAACTCTTATTATATTAATCTAGCCAACACTACAATTTCACATTCCGACTAAATCACTATCACGGACAATTAACTACATACTACAAAACTTACGAACAATAAGACCCTTCATTAATTTTAATACTGAAATCTTCTCGCTACATCCCTCATTATACACATTGCTTACTGTAATTTCTGTCCCTATAGGGACATATATGCCTCCTCACAATCTAATAAATAAACTCCAACGCCTTCAAAACACAGCTATAAGATTTATATTCAACGTAGATAAACATTCCAGATAACATATATATCCTCTAAGCACCAAATTAAATTGGCTTCCAATAAAATCCAGTATAATGTATAATATTTCACTCACCATACATTTATCTACTCACCATAACACACCAGACTATCTCGCCAACTTACTAACTCCCAATATAACTATTAACGAACAAAAAAAAATAAACAAATTCAAATTAAAAACTCAAGTTCTATCATATTTAACATCTGCCCAACATAAATCTTTCTCCGTCCATGATCTAAAAATCTGGAATGATCTACTTCACCATATCCGGTCAATTGACTCAAATGTAATACTCAAGTTAAATCTCAAAATATACCGTTTTCTCAATAAATAAATTAAAAAGCACGTCTGAAAACTTCCATAAAGAAGTTGATGGAAGTGCTTAAACGAATTAGGTAACTGGTAACAAGTAACTAAAATTATAGTTAACTTGCTAGAAAATAACTTTCTATTAAACATTTCCGGACATTATTTCCGGAAAAACTGGTTGTGGGATACCCCTTTTAAAAGGACATATTAAATATTTACACCTTATAACGTGTTCTTCAATAGATGATATAGAATAAATTTGTTGATATTTAATGACATTTAATGATACCCACGATGAATCTTTTAGTGTATACATTGTAACACTGGTTGTACACACGATGGTATGCCAGCGTTTATTTCATCTGAAATTATACTATGAGCCATTACATACTATAGAGAAATATACATTATTACAATTTACTATTTTTCAACTCAAAATAATCAGCGACCTTTAATTTCGAACATTCAACACGAATATAGTAAATTATCAAATATACAAAAAATAAATTCTTAATATATTATTAATTATTATTATTTAGAATTAATCATATTTATTAAAATGATTTTATCTTTCAAAGTAATATATAATTTTGAATTATAAATCAATTAGTATATAAAATATATTATCAAAATAATGTATTTGTTTTCAATAAATGTATATAATGGTTTTTGAAAATATCACTATAATTGATATATCATACTTTTTAACAATGAATTAATTTCAATATTTACAAAAGATATTTGATTAAAAATATATTGATGATTTATATATATTAAAATTAATTTATAATATGATAATATAAAATATTGGTAGGAATATAAAATACATATAATATACAAAAAAAATACCTATAAAATACATATAATGTCCAAATGATATATTATTTAATAAAATGTATCTGTTTACATAATGTTCTTAGTAGATACGTATCGTGGATACTATTAGATACGATTACAATTACTTTTATAATTTTTATAATAGATACAAATACAAATACAAATTTATCTACGATACTGATTTTTTGCCTTAATTGATACTGTATCGGCAATACTGCCCAGCTCTGTATATATATATCCTATGTGAACGTGCATTATATTCTATAATTTCATATTACTTCGACAATTGATATATACTTAATAGGTTTATAATTGAAAAAAAAGTGTATGTAGGCCTACTATTTTGATTTTAATTTTATTAATGTGAAAGTATTTTAATTTTTTTTATAATATATTATTTAGTCTATAGACAGATGTATACATTAGTAGGTCTATATGATTTGTATTTATTAAACTTTTCATTACAAATTAATTATAAATTAAATATATTAAATATTAAATAAAATCCAAACCTAAATCCTAACTCAAAACTAAAACTAAACAAAATATAAATTAAATATAAAACAAAGCAACTTCTAAAATATATCAACACTTTAGTGAGAAATTATATATATCATCAGCATTTATTACTGAACTAATTCAATAAACCTACTTCAACTTTATATAAATATTATATAAAATAACAACATAACTTAAAGGAAATGATCTCCTATATATTTGACTAACATAAATACATCTTCTTAATTAATGTATTGACATCTCATACTTTCCCACAATGCTAATATTCCATTATAACTGCAACATCAATTTTATTTATTAACAATTGTATATTATTATTTTATTGGAGAGTAGCCTCTATGTGAGTATAGATTACGAAATAATATCTGGTAGGATGTAACCTAATATAACCTAATGTAACCTAATATGACCTAATATAACCTAATATGACCTAATATAACCTAATATAACCTAATATAACCTAATATGATTTGAGCAGAAATTGTATTATCTAAATTGTGCTTACTGAAATCAGTAAACTATTTGTATGCATTCATTTTTTAATTCATATATATATATATGATATATATATAGGGGCATAGGAACGATATTTTGTATGGGGGCTATTTATTTCTATTTTATATTATATATCCTATTATTTATTACTGATATAATTACTAATTATATCTTATTAATATTGTATACCACTTTAGTCTATTTTAACCCATTAATATGTAATTAATAATATTTAATTTTTATAACAATACTTAATTAGGAATATATTAGAAAATAAATAATAAACATTACATAATTTATTATTATATAAATATAGATTTTTATTTATAAATATATCCATCTCAATTGTGTGAATTATTTTTTGATTGATATTTGCCAATAGTAATTCATTTAATCTACTATCTAGCATAGTAGATCGTAACAACGTCTTTATTATGCGTAGCTTACTAAATCCACGCTAATATGACACAGAACTTGATGGGAAAACCAATACAAGTTTGATCAATTATATTATGCCGGGAAACATTTTTTAAATTTTAGGAAATTGTTCCATCATGTATATGTTTATCCTCATCAGATGGTATTGAACTTTATGATTGATTTGAACATATGTAAATTCGATCTTTCAATTTTTAATTCTTCATACATTTTTTATGAACATCTGTTTAGTCTAGAAAATTAATAGGTTAATAAGATTAATCTAAAAAAACAAAAAAAAATTGTCATGAATTATATTATTTGTAATAATGATTCCTTTAATTTATAAGAATGTATAAATGATGTTTCATTAGTATAAAATGTGGTTTTAATTTTCATCATTATGGAATCAAACAACTCGGTATATTTTATTCTGTAAATATTAATGATAAAGTATATTAACATATTAATTGATCATATCTAATTACATTATTATATTAACATAACATTAATAATGTTATATTATTTTATCTAGATGAGGTACCTTGCATAGTCTTTTGAACTTGCATTAATATTCATCTCATTACATATTTAGAATAATTTATATTATATGTCTTATTATTATTCTCTGAATTAGATATACTTAGAAAATTAAATTAGATATATTTAAAATGAAAATAAATTATTATAATATTGTATTATAAACATTTATTATAAGCTATTTTGTATTTTATAAAATGTTGTATATAATATGTTTATAAAAGTAGGTTATTAACCTTGAATCAATATAAAAACTTGTATATATAAAATATAAAATACTTTTGTTTCTATATCGTAAATTAATGTGTGCAAATTATTTCTATCATTATTCAATTTTATTAGAATCATCTTTACTATTATCTGATCCTTTATGTTTATTTTTTATTGATTTTTATTATGATTATATATAATTATAATCATATATGCTTTCAAGTATATTTTTTATAAATGTTACCTTCAATAGTATTTGTTGGTATCATGAAAGCTTTAACCTTCATATCCAAGCTTTCAAATATCAAACTTGAAATATTCATAGAACAAATATTTGACTTATTCATATTTTTTAATAATAAATGTTCAATATTTTTGTGGTCATTGGTAATATATTCTAATTATTTATATTATTTCAGTGCATCGATTATACCACTAAATTGATCTAATGTTGTTTTAATACATGGTTTTTGCAGTCCATCTTGTTGGGCATAATAGTTTCAATGTCTTTGCTTTGTTATTATTAGTACTATATACAATCCGTAATTTGATCGTTTGTTCATATAATAATCCCAAATCATGAACCACTCTCAAGACTTTTCTTATATTTATATTATTATCTAATGATTATGCTATTAAGTTTCTGCGATGAGCTCCACATTGTGTATAAAAAGTTAATGGATGTATATTCATTATTATAGTCTTTACACCATTATATTGACCAGAAATATTAGCTGCACCGTCATATGACTGTCCTCTTAATTTAGAAATAGGCAAGTTAAGATGTTAAAGTTCGGATAACATTAAATTTGCTATATTTTCTAAGTTGTATCTTCAGACATATTGCATATTCCTATGCATATTTTATAATTTCTAGTTTTTATGTCAAATAACGAACCACCCAAATGTCCTGCTCACTTCCGGATATATCTTGAATTCCATCACATAGAATTGCTAGAGTCCCATTAATATCTTTCAATCAAATATTTAATAATTCAGATTTATATAGTTGAATAATTTCATTCTTAATATTTCCAGATAACAAGTATCTCTCAGAGATTCTCTCATGAATATTAACATATTTCATGGATGGGGGGGGGCAAACAATACTTAGCCCCCCCCCCCCACATATGTTTGGTAAAATTTTTTAGCAAAAATTTTTATTAACAATTACAATATACTAGATCTAATATACATACAATTTATTAATACACATTTCATGGGGGGGAGCAAAACATACTTAGCCCCCGCCATATTTTTGAATGGGGGGGGGTCCGATACCCCCGCCCCACCCACTCCCCCCCCCCCTTCGACGCCCCTATATATACAGTAAAACCTCTCTATAAGAAACCTCTTTATAAGAAAAACCTCTTTATAAGAACATTTTTCACACATTTGGTTGGAATTCAACCTTTTCCACATTAAAAAACCTCTTTATAAGAAAATCTTATAAGACAAATATAAGAAAAACCTCTTTATAAGAAACTTATTGTATAAAAAATAATTATGTATAAATAGAAGTATTGTATATTGATAAAAATTATAGAAATTAATTATTATTTAAGATATTTTTTTTCTTACAAATATTTTATATTACATAAATAGCTCGATATGAATTAAAAATAATGAATAATTGTTATTGTATATCCATAGATTTATTAAAATTAATTAATAAATGTTATTTTAAAATAAATCATATTTCTAAACTATTTTTTTGATTAATACTAAATAAATATACTATATATATATATAACTCAAATACGTTATATATTTATGGGCTTCGCCCCTTAGATGTCTATGATATAACCTATAGGTTATATAGTGCATTTTCAATTATAAATTAATTCTTAAAATCATTGGAAAAGTAAAAACCTCATTATAAGAAAACCTCTCTATAAGAAAAAAATTACTGAAAAAAAATAGTTTCTTATAGAGAGGTTTTACTGTATATATATATATATATATATATATATATATATATATATATATATATATATGTGTGTGTGTGTGTGTGTATATTTAAATGTGAAATATATCTACATAACATATTATTATGTTGTCTGGGGTATATGGCTCAGTGGGACAACCAAAAGCTATAGCTTTTACTATAGTAAGCCAGAGGTCCCGAATATGACTCCAGGCAGTTCTTGTTTTTCTCTTGTGTTTATCGAGAACTTAATAAATGATTAATCAATCGATTTAAACACAAGAAAAAAATTGTACTATTTGTATTGTATTGTCCGGGGCCTCTCACAGTTATTTATAACATGTATAAGTCTATGACTTCTTGAGGGGTACATTTATATTCGCTATTTGTATTGTATATATATTTATGATTTCAATAAATAAATATTATATATTATAATTATTATTATTTTTATAGATAATTATTGATATATAGTTTTTTTAAATATTGCTGATATATTCAATAAACTGATTTTTTATTACGTTTTTAAATTTATGAAAAAAAATTCAATTATATTTATCGATATAAAATAAAACAAAATATTATCAAAAAATAAAGAATTCTAAAATTATATATATAATTTCTATATTTGTTATAAAATATTCATTAAATTATAAGAATATATCTATATGTCATATAAGTCCCTAATGCGGACATTCTAGATGTATTGATATGGACACCATATAACCAATCAGTGCGCAGCGTATGAACTATTCTGATTTTCATAAAAATCGAGTGCGTTATAATATTAATACCACCAATAAAACTAAATCTAATATTTTTATTATTTAGATACTTAAATTGTATTATTAATGAAAAAAATAATAAAAATAAATAAATTATTAACTAATTAAATTAGAATAAATTGTTCATAAAATTAATGATAAATAATGTAATTGTATTTTATCTGATTGATTCATTAATAATATATAGTGTATCTAGTGGTATAGAGGGTGTCCGTATTATAACACAAGTTGTCCGTATTCGGAAATGGGTACCGAATACGGACACCCCCGTTATCTATGGAATTAAAAGATTAAATAAAATGTTAAAATCACAATAATATCTATAATCATATAATATTAATATATAGTAATTTTTGAATAAAAATAATGAGTCATGAAATGTTACGACCATTTATTATTAAAGTCCGTATTAGGTTACTTTCCCCTAAGAGTAACTATCATAATAGAATGCAGACTATATCTCCTCTCCACCTGTGTGTGTGTGTGTGTGTGTTAGTGTTAGTGTAATGGGACTGATATATGACTACCAACAATAACGTTTCATAGGTGATGGAAGCATAGTGTATAGGCAATACAATACACTACATTAAGATACGTATTACAATTATATTATAAAATAATTGTATAATAATAATAATAATAATAATAATAATAGAAAGGTTTATTGACTCAGAAAACGATGGACCTTTATCTGTCATGTGCGTCAAGTTGAAATAATAAAACAAATAAATAGTTACACAAATAATAATAAATTTAAAAAGAATACATTATAATGATACCATATATGTATGTAGTCGACATTTAAAAGTAATAAATGATGACATGGTGCGTAATTCATCGGGAAGACTGTTCCAGTATTTCGGAGCAGCAACCGTGAAAGCAGCATATGCATACGTAGATGAGACAAGCGGCAGAGAGTTTCATCAGCTCACATTTGCGACTCGGACGAGTAGTTGTTCGAATTATGAGTCCATTCGATAGGTAAGACGGAACTCCCATATATATAGCCTTGTGAGTAATGCATAGAAGTCGAAACTTGCATAAATCTCGAAACTGCAACCACCCGAGAGTCGCCATTATGGAATGTATAGATATGGTTAAATCACTACGCTTTAGCTTAAATAATATGCGAACATCTCTACGTTGTATTGAATCGAATTTTTTCATCAATTTTTGCGGAATATTAATTAAAAGCGAATTACAATATCTAAGTCGACTAAAAACTAATGAATGTAATAATGATTTAGTTAAATTAAATGTTATCTTAGAGCGAGCCTTGCCTATATTATACAGGAAATAATTAGCAGTGCGGACAGTGTTTGATATATGTACTGAGTAATCTAATACATTATGTATAGTAAAACCTAGAGTAGTGATGGTGTTTGAGATAGGAAGTGAGATAAGAAATGGATGAGTGAGAGTAATTGAAGAAAGAGATCTAGAAAGTATAGAGATGCTGCAACTAATGCTACCAGTTTTAGTAATATTCAATGAAAGTGAATTACAGGAAAACCAAGAGATTAAATTATTAATACAGTTAGCAATTGAAAGTTGAATTATGTCAATATCAGAACCAGGTGGAAAAAAAGTATAAATTTGTAGTAAAGAGGTGATAACGAATATTTGGGTATTTTTTAAAAATCAAATTAATGGGAAGAATATACAAAATAAAAAGAATCGGACCCAGTACTGATCCTTGAAGAACGCCATGAGTGTGATCAAATGGAGCCTACAAAGATGACTTGATCTTTACCGAAGATATTCTATTAGATACAAATGACATCATCCAGTTGTGAACCTGTCCATGAATACCTATTTCACGTAGACGGTAAGAAAGAATCATATGATTTAACGTATCAAAGGCACTAGACAGATCAAGAAGAACCAAATAACAAGAAGTCTTATTATCCATAGATAGTATAATATCGTTAAACACAATGTTTAGGGCAGTTTCTGTACTACGATTGGGAAGGTATGAACTCTGAAAGCAATCCACAATAGAGTTCGATATTATATAATCAATAAGCTGACGCGCAACTATGCGTTCCATAGTCTTAGAAATTGATGATAATTGCGAAACAGGACGATAGTTGGATAGTATGGAAGAATCGAGATTATGTTTCTTTAATATCGGAGTGATGTAAGCATACTTCATCGATTGCGGTACAATGGATGAAGATAATGATACACGAATTATACCAGTAATTATATCAATTAGATAGGGAGATAATATACGAAGTAAAAAAATAATATAAATATATATATATATATCGTGTATGTCTATAATAAGAGTTAAATATGTGTATACCTAATATATAATAGAAAATACATCTTCGAATTCATAATTATTAAATTCGCTTCAAAGCACAACTAAGATATAGAAATATTCAACGATAGAAAAAGTCATCTATATATTCAAATAAATATAAATATATATATATATATATCAATAACAATACATTCATGATATCATCAGTCTAATATATATGTATATGTTATGTTAATATGTGATGATAATATATGATATATCTTAATAAGTATAATCAAATATTTATATATAGGTACACAATATTGATTTAGATGATTTATTAAACTTGCTAATCTACCACCTATAGCATACTATCAAATATCACTCGATTTATCTACCCACCTGTACGTATATATATATATATATATATATATATATATATATATATATGCTATACATGTAACTACCTATATAGTACATTTCCATGAGAAATTAAGTAATTTGTAAGTCGCATTCAGGCATGCCTTATTATGGAGTAGGTAAAACATATCTTATTATTTAAATATGAATGTATTAAAAGGTTACTTATACAGTTAACTCTCGATATCTTAGAAATTAAGATACCGAAAAAATTGTTTGATATATCGAATTTTTCTTATATAATAATAATAATAATAGTAATATTTATTAGAAGAAAGTTGTATATATATATATATCATGTGAATTATTAAATTCATTATATTATTGTTTCCTCTAAAAGGCTTCAGATGAAGATAATTATCTTTTCTATGCTGTCGCCTGCTATATGCTATGCTATATGTATGTAATTGTAAATAGAGGAAAGTAACCTAATACGGATACTTTAACAATAAATGGTCTTATCATTTTATGACTCATTATTTGTATTCAAAAATTACAATATATTAATATTATATGATTATAGATGTTATTGTGATTTTTAAATTTTATTTAATCTTATAATTCCATAGATAACTGGAGTGTCCGTATTCGGAATACCCATGTCCGAATACGGACACCACATGTTATTGTTATTTTTTTTTGGTGGAGTCCTTTCATCCCATCCAGGAACTTAGATGAAGTTTTCACTTATAACCATATATGGCTATAATGTCCCTTCGAAGCCGCTCTTATGTTAAGGATCCATGGTTTTAACGAGAGCCGATCATTTATTTATACACAATTATATAAGATCACTTCTAAATAATATTTTAAGACCCATTTTATAAAATTAATTAATGGTCCGGACGAGGCTCGAACCCATGTCCTACTGTTTGCGAATCTGACGCCTTAGCCACTGAGCCACACAGGCAGTTATAATATTTATAATACGGAAACACTAGATAAACTATATATTATTGATGAATTAATCAGAGAAATTACAATTACATTATTTAAAATTAATTTTATACACAATTTATTCTAATTTAATTAGTTAATAATTTATTTATTTTGTTATTTTTTAATTAATAATACAATTTAAGTATCTAAATAATAACAATTTTAGATTCAGCATTATTGGTGGTATTAATATTATAACGCACGCGAATTTTATGAAAATAATAATATTTCATATGCTGCGCGCTGATTGGTTATAGGGTGTCCGTATTAAGACATCTAGAGTATCCATATTAGGGAATTATATGACCTCTATATATTTGCTTATATATATTTGCTTAATTAATATTTGATAACAAATATAGAAATTATGTATATAGTATTTAGTAGTGTTGTAAAATTTCGAGTCCTCGAGTCCAAATCTCGAGTCCTAGTAAAAAATGTCGAGTCGAGTCTGTAATTTTCGAGTCCATTTGAATATTTATCGAGTCGAGTCTCAACAGTTGATTTTCGAGTCGAGTCGAGTATTTATAATAGGACTCGATATTTTTGTTTTAATAATTAATAATTAATATGATAATACATATAAATAAAATTATTTAATTATATGGAACTATTTCATATTTGAAGTAAACTTTATTTAAATTAATGATATTTCATATATATATTTATTTATTATTAATTTAGCTCTAGTCACGTCACCTCCTAGTGATTAATTGTATATGCTGTAGAGTTCATGAACTTTTGAATATTTTTATTTATATTTAAATTCTATTCTATAAATCTATAAAATGAGTGACTTAAATACAACACATATTAGTATTTCATAATAATATATTATGATATAATTAATTCTTATTATAATAATTATTGTATTATAATTTATCGAGCCATATAAGACTATATACATATATTTATTAATTTGAAAAAAATAGCGCATGTTTAACTCAATTTAATTTTTTTTAATATCTCAACATTAATATACGGAAGCTCGCAATACTAAAAAATCTCTATACCAGGGTTTTGGTATTAATTATTAAGTACTAGTCAGTAGTAATTTAGAAGAAATTATTTAAATAATATATGATATTTTATATTTATAATATATATGGTTAGTAACCATTGTAAACATTGGTTACTGAACGAATTGTGAACGGTATTCATTGAATAGTATTCAACATTTTAAGCGGGTGTCGAGCGCGCGACGAGTGCAGATATGTATAAATAGAATATATTTTTAAATGCATACATCAGTGCATAATATGCACTGCATACAGCTAATAACTGAACTATAGAAAGAATAAAGCATATATTATAAAGTATACAGTATTATACTGAGAGAGCGGTGGGTATCGGACCCCCCATTCAAAAATATGGGGGGGGGGCTAAGTATGTTTTGCCCCCAATATGTTATAATAAATTGTATATATAGATATATTAAATCTAGTATATTTTCTTTGTCAATACAATTTTTTATCATATATATTATAAACAATATATATTATATAAACATATATATTATATTATTTATATATATTACTGGTTTAACCCGAACTCGGTTTCGGGTATCAATTCCGGGTTCTAGCAAAATTTCATGATATTGGGTTTCGAAAAATGGTCCAAGAACGGGTCCGGGTTTTAGTAAATTAATTTTGGGTATTTGTGTAAAATAAAAATAATATTAAAATTGTATATACATTTTATAAAAATATAATTAAATCTTAATTTAATCGATAATTATTATAATACATTATTATAATGTATACAACTGATAACGTAAGTATACTAAATATTGCCAAAGCCAAATATATACTATATGCCTATTAATCCTATGTAAATTGTAATATCTGGAAAATAAGTATTTAATTATTTCATAGATATTGAAAATTTCAATAATTGAAATGTTTATGTTAATTATAATTGTACTACATTTTGTACATAACTTATGTTATAATACAAATTAAAAAAAAAGCTACAATATGAAGTATATTATAAAATTCAATAAGCTTTCCGGTGTTAATTATTGTATTATTATTCTATTTACAATAGAATATATTTAAAAATGATCATTCTAGTAGATATTTGTTGATCATAATAACAAATATTTCACGATCTAATATTTATAAATTATATTTTGATTGTTGTTGCCTATATATTATTTATTAATTATAGCTATTTCTGATTCTGTATTTCTGTATTGTTACAAAATATATGTTTTATAAATTTTCTACACATATTTTAAAAAGTATAATATTTATATCTTATAATATTTATATATTTATTATATAATTACAATATTTTAATTATATCTTAAAATAATAATATTTCAAAGATTAGTTGAAAAATTTAAAAAAATATTTCAAATAATATTTTTAAAAATACAAAAAATATCAATAATATTACAAAATATATTTTGAATAAATTTCAAAAAAATGTCGACAAATATTTCAAAAAAATGTTTTCAAATATTTCAAAAATATGTTTAAAAATATTTCAAAAAATTTCAAAAATATTTCAAAAATTTTTAAAAATATTTAAAAAATTTAAAAAAAAATTCAAAATTTTCAAAAAAAATTCAAACAAATTTCAAAAAATTTCAAAAAAATGTAAAAAAAATATTTCAAAAAATCGACGCTGAAGATTTTAGATGACAACAAATCATTTTAATGGCAAAAAGTCAATTTTTTAGGTTTTTCTGGGGTACGCGGTAAAATATTCAAAAAATTTATATTTATTATAAACTTTCATTATCTCGAAAGTCTCGAGATAATGAAATTTAGGATTTGATTGTCTGGAGATAATGTAAAATGGGCTAAATTTAAACCACTAATATATATTATTTAATACATTCTTTATATTTAATTTTTATGACCTTAATTTTATAAACTTTGAAGTTTCAATTTGGATTTGAAGGCTTCGAAGCCTTACATTTTTGGATTTGAAGGCTTCGAAGCCGAAGATTTTAGGATTTGAATATTTGTATTGGCTTCGAAGCCTTGATTTTTAGGATTTGATGGCTTCGAAGCCTTGAAAGTATTTGAAATTTTACAACCCTAGTATTTAGAATGTTTTAGTTTTTAATAATATATTGTTATATTTGATATCAATATATTTGTATATTCTTGAGAAGGTTTTAATTTGACATTTTTTTTCATAAATTTAAAAATGTAATAAAAAAATCAGTTTATATATCAGCAATATTTTGAATAATTAAAAAATAAAAAATACTTTTTTAGACTATTATAATATTTTACAATATTGTACAATATTTTACAATATTTTATTGATTAAACATTTTTTTGTAGGATTTATGGTTTCTGAGATACAGAGAGTGTCCGTATTCGGTTACTTTCCCCTACATGGGTATACAATCTTGAGTATACAGTCTGACTTAGCAGATTACTGAGATATAGAGAGTCTGAGATATCGAGAGCTGACCATATATTCGAATAATATTCTATTTATCATCTTAACTATGTTCCCACTCAACTTGATGAAGGACATAGTAGAGGAATAAAATGTAATATGCTTGTTCCTATATACAATTAGTATATCAAATTATGATGAATGTCAAGTCATTTTTTTATTTTTTTATTTTTATTTTAGTGGAGTCATCACATCCATCTTAGATGAAGTTTTAATTTATAACCTTATATGGCTCTAATATCCCTTATAAGTCGTTCTCGTGTTCATGGTTTTAACTAGAGTCGATTATTTGTATGCACATTTATATAAGATCACTTCTAAATAGTATTGGAAGAACTATTTTTAATTTTCCTGTCAAGGCTCGAACTCGTGTAACACTCCTTGTGTGTCTGACGCCTTAGCAAACTGAGCCATAGGCATTTTGTATTGTATATTGTATTTTATAAATATGTTGTATTACATGCATATTTACATGTAATCTAATATTAAAGTACTATTTATTTTATTATTCAAATTATTATAATACTTTATTATGTATATTGATCATTTAAAAATTCCACTAATCCGTAATTTAATACAATTTTGGAATTGTAGACCGGAAATATTTTATTATATTATTTTTTTGAATATAAATGTTATTTTTCACCAAATATCTTTATAATTAATAACATTTTTTTAAAATCATTAATATAATTTAATATAATTTAAAATTATAAGAATAATCTGATATCACATTTAATTTAACCAATAATGAAACCTAATTTTCATACATTTCATATATTAGATCTGGTATACCAAATATATGGTATATTGTATATGGTAGTATATGGTATATATATATATATATTGGTATAAAGATAAATAATCTGTTAAAATACTGTGTTAACACTTATTGCATTTGAAAGTTATACAGAAAATATGTATTTCATTATACATAAGTATTGTAATTATTTTCCTAATTTTAAATGTATATCTTATATTATACCATACCCTCAATTTTAATATAAATTATTATCAATATATATTTAAATATATTTATAATTGATATGTAGTTAATATCATATCACATAATAATTTTAGTTTTATATTTGATATAGTCCCCTTTGGAAGTAAACATTTATTCGGTTGTGAAGCGTACAATAAATAAAATAGAATAATGGTGGTGTAATATTAGATTAAATATTATAAATGAATATATTATAGGATTTAATTATATTTAAATGAAATTTTAATTTAGATTCTTAATTAATATAATATAATGTAATATAATATAATATTAAAATAAATAAAACCTATTATATATATATTTATTTAATACATTTATTTTATATTACCCCATATTGTCCTTATATTATCTACACATATATATTCGTGTTATGACTGTATTAATGACTGCAGCAGTACACACATACATAATTATAATAAGGCATACATAATAATACCAGGTCTATCAATATATAGGGTACAAATGAAAAAGTTATAAATTACATATTAATTTAACATAAATTAATTAATAATTAAATAAAAGTTACAGTAAAATTTATATAAATATAATATGAAATCCTATTCCTACACAAATGTACTGCAATTGATATTCGAATACGTGCAATATAGTATTACTATAGTGAGGGCTGGTTTAAGCATACTATCTGGCCATATTTTTGTTTTCCATATATTTTGACATATCTCTGTATATATTTTGATTATGCTTTCTCCTCCATGCTTTATTAGTTCAGCTGAAATATTGTCATTTCCTGGGGTTTTATCATTTTTTAGCATATTAATTGCATTTTCAACTTCCGATTTTAGGATTGGCAGTGTTTCTTCGATGTCAGTATTATTTTGATTACGATTAGTTAATTTGTTAATATTTGGTTTAATTGGATAATTATACAGATTATTGCAATATTCTGTCCATGTTTTTAATAATGATTCATTATCAGCAATACGTTTATTGTTTTGGTTTTCGTCTTCTATTATCATGGTTTTCCTTTTTATTGGATTTGTTAGGGTTTTTAAAATTTGATATGCTCTTTTATTGGATCTACCTCTAGCCATATCTTCGTTAATAGCATTACATTGTTCTTGTATCCAATTTTCTTTTGCATTTTCATTTGTTTTCTGATTTAAATATTTATTTCTCTATATTCCTCTTTTATGTCTGAATTATTCTTTTTTAATGCATTTAAAACTCTTCTTTTATCACACAAATCAAGTATATCGTTAGTGATCCAGGGTTGTTTTTTCTACGATATTTACCTATTATTGCTTCCGCAGTAAGGTGTATAGCTTTTTCAATATCAGAAACAATTTTGGTCACATTATTTTCATCCTTATTGATCTGTGATAAAACTAGTTCGAGTTTTTCTTTGTATTCGTTTGCAATTTGTGGGTTTCGTAGCTTTTCAAGGTCGTATCGGATTCTATTATTTCTTTCTTTTTTCTTAAGACATAGTTTCATTTTGATATTGCATAGAACTAAATCATGGTCGCTATTTATGGTAGCTCCAGGATATGTTCTAGTACTAGTTTTAATGATACTAGATTTAAATCTTTGTGGTGTTAGAATATAATCGATCTGGTTATGAGTTTGTCCATCTGGTGAGTGCCATGTGGTTTTCCTTGACAATTTGTGGTTAAATAATGTATTGGATATAACTAACTTATGTTTTTCAGCAAACTCAAGTAGTCTTTCTCCGCGACTGTTTGTTTTACCAAGACCAAAGCATCCTATAGCATTCTGCCATATTGGGTATGCATCTTCTCCGGCTTTAGCATTCCAGTCACCTAAGACTACAATAAAATCTTTTTTAGGTGTAGTTTTTATGCTTTCATCTATTTTTTCATAAAATTTCTCAATTTCATTATCTGAGTAATCAGAAGTAGGAGCATATACCTGTATTATAGTTACATTTTTCGGCTTTGCTTCTATTCTTATAGATATTATTCTGTCTGAGACATATACAAAATCAAGTATTGAGTCTGTGATTTAGTCTTCTAATTTACCACATTTTGCAAGAGACCTAACATTCCAAGTTCCAATTGTCGTAATATTAGATGCAATTTTTATTTTCTTAAATTCATTACTTATATTATCCTTGTTTGTGTATATATCGCCAGTAGCACATTTTCCACCTCTATCCTGGGAATTTCAGATAGATAGCGCGGTCGTTGTTAACCCGGGGCACGGCCGATCCGGTATGATAGTTTTGTTGTTGTTTGACAAACAAATTGTTATGATTCTTTCAATAGGCATTTTAATCTGAGTGGCGCCTATCTCCTCTCCCAGACCCCTCCTACTAGTTTAGTCCATATGTTGATATGGTTTACTAGGGTGTGGCGCTTGGAGCCAGAGTAGGAGAGTTATGTAGAGCATAATGGTTAAAAGATATGACTGCTCAGATAAGCACAACAGCATATCTTCAATTTGGTTCCAAAATACAATACCCTACACCCCTATATATATTTATATTTGTATGGTCCATTCCTTTGAGGTGTATATCAATATAATTTGTATATGTCTTTAATAAAGAATTATCTTATTAAACATCTTAATTTCTTATGTCAAATTATATATATATACTAATTATGTATATAATATAATTAGTAATAACTACAGTATTCTTTTTTTTATATTATTATCAATTAAATAGTCAAATAAGTTAAACCTAATTTGATTTGTATGAAGATTGAATAACATTTTGTAAAAATTTGCAAAAGATTTAACGAATTCGCAGAGCGGGGTATCTATCTTACCAGTGGACTATAGTTTATTATGATATATCGTATTTAATTGAATATGCCAGACATATTGCTGGAATTATCATAACTGTGAGCTCAATAATCTTTTATATATATATTATTATTTAAAAAAAATTCTAATAAATAATTACCTAAATATTAACCAATGTGATAATTAATCTCTACGTACATAAATAAATATTCAATACGCATACCTTACTTGGTATATGTGACGACGATTGTTAACTTATGTATATGTGATATATCTGAAGTTGAGTCCACTGATATACCATCATATTTTTAATTTTGTATGTATTCAATTATTTAGTTCTCACCTGTTCCCATTATATTATCGCATTGTAGGTATTTATATATAAATAGATAGATGAGGGTAGTGTCAATCTAAAAATGTAGTTGTAAGTAGGTTAACCTTAGTACTATAGTTGACTAATTAAAAATAAATCCTATAGTATTATATTTATAAATATCTATAAATAATATCCGTTTCAATAAATATAAATATAAATATAATTTGATAGTCTGTTGAAAAAGATAATATTTTTTTTTACAGAATTTCAATAGTCATTAATAAAAAAAAGTATAATACTCCTATTTGAATTAAAAATATATAAATATATTTTTACATATACACATATATATATTTGTTTTTTTTTAATTTTTTTTAAAGTTTTATAATACATTTGTAATATATTTTACCATTACAATTTAAATACTTTCATTAGTTAATTTGTTTTTATTACTATACACATATTTTTTTAACGGAAAATCATTAGATTTGTTTCAATATATATCCGGTTTCTTATACCAAATTATGAATTCTGAATATATATATATATTTATATGTATACTTGTACAATTTATACTTATATATATATATATATATATATATATTAAAACATATATACATTAAAACAATTATAATAATAAATACACAATAGTGCATATATGAGAAGATATTTTTTTTTCAATTTCGCGCCTAGAGAAATTAATTATTTTGAGAAAAATATTTTGAAAATATCTGATTAGTTTTAATTAATATTATACATCTATATAAAATATTATTTTAAATCAATTTAATTCTTTAAATGTGTCAGAAATTGTGGTTAAAATATAACTGAATCATATTTAATTATAATACAAAAAAGATTAAATATTGTTTTTCGTAATTTATAGTAGTTAGGATTCCTTTAATACGTTTCTCTAGTATCATATATAGCTTTCTAGTTTATCAATCAATATTTATCAATTCGTTGCATACCATTTTACCTGCAAATGATATATTTGTAATGTGGTCTATAGGTGGCAACAAGTCAATGAAGATATTGGAGCGTATGCTATTAGTGGTCACTATTAGCATATGCTCCAATATCTTCATTGAATTGTTTCCATCATCTCTTCGATTCAATTTCGAAATTTTTGTAAAATTCACTTTTTAAATCGGCCTAAATGACTCACATTTAATTAATTTATTTTATTATTTCTATTTTTTTAATTAAAATTAATAATAAAAATAAATTTTTTAAATAAATAATAAAAAAAATGTTTCTCAAATAATATATATGCCCCCAAAATGTTGGACCCCGGGTAATTGCTCAATTTACCCCCCCCCCCCCCCCCTTAGGCCGGCTCTTCTCGGTATCAATTATAGTTCTACGCGTATTATTAAGATTCATTATTGAACTTAACTTTAGTTATTACCAGTTTAAATTATTTATTATTTTTAAGGGAGAAGTTAGTTGTTTAGAAACGACGAAATAGGTCTATTGATATTAATAATTATATAATAATGATTTATAATTATTAAAGGATGAGGGATAAATCGAACGTTTTTAATGATAGGAGTGTTAATGGAATGTTTAATAATGATTGTACACTGTACAATGTACAGTAATTAATTAAGTGAGGTATATCACATAGCATGTGTATGATATGAGCTAACATAGAGGAGATAGGTAGTTATATCATTTTGTAGTTTTAAAGGAATATAATCTAATAAAATGCTAATTAGTTTATCAATATATGATCTATAGAAGGTAAAGATAATGAAGTAAATATTGTATGAGAAGATGAGATAGATATAAAGATAGCATGGTCATAGAATATATGTGATTTTATCATTGAAAATCAGTCAATTAAACTTGGTAGATTAGCTTTAGGAAAGTCAGGTTACGATAATTGTTGTACTTACTATGTTTCTATAGATTAACATCACTAATAATATCGGCACTATTAGCATTTCATTATTATTTTTGTATGCTACTAATGATGAAGAATAGTTTTTATTTTTCTATTTGGAATATCACTTACTTACACCTTTGAAAATATACATTATACTATAATTATTATAGTTGTTTAAACCCAATATATTTACCAGTCACTCGTAATAGGACATGTTTACCTAGTATCACGTGATTATTAGTGAATGTTGACCACGTGATATATAGGAGGAATACTTAGAATAACTTATATTGGTATTTTACTTATATTTATTGTATATTTGTTTATTTAAATGATAAGAAATATCCAAAATAAAGAAAAACACTTATCATAATTCAAAATAATAGTATGATAATCTTATGTCCAGAATACTAATAATAATAACAATACAGTAATAATGTTATACATACATGATGAATATCTATACATGTGAAATAGTACCTAATAAGTTGTAAAACGGGTATCCAGTTCCAGAATTCTATTAAAAGTTAACGTTATAAAAGATATTACATCAATATAAAGTAAACTAGATTATTTTTAAAGATGTTAATAGAAATAGTTGCTGACATTGCATTTATACGATAGGTTCTATAGTATGTATGCATAACCATGACATATTTACGTTATTTCTCACAAAATGATATGCACCATTTATCGCATATGTCATGGATATGCAGACATCATGGGCGAAACTTTAGGGGGATGTATCCCCCACTGAAAATATAGTGGGGGGTATCCCTCCTAACAAATTATTACTAAATAAATTATTTAAAATATTTAATAATGCACAAATATTTTATAAGAATATTATCGAAGAGATTATTATAGAATTATTGATATAGAAATTGAGTCAATAAATACATATTTTAATGCAACAGATATTAATATACCTACATACAATGAACACATATTTACAAATATAGAACAAAATATTGATAGGATACTATATAATAAAATACTACCCAGAGTTATGTAAAGAAGATTTGATTACCGACATTATTTGTTATAAAAATCGGTATAAGAACATGAATTTGAACAATATTAAAACAAATTTTAAAACTATGTAAAATTAAGTTATACAATTTTTTCCAGAAATTAAAACCCAATTAAAATTACTTATGGTATCACATGCATGCTCTGGTGACGTGAAATGTTTTTCAGTGCGTTAAGATGATTAAAGACATTGATATCATGAAGCAGAGAATATTAAATGGGAGAATGATTTACACTATGCACAAAGAAAAATTTGAATAGATGTCATATTAGAATCATTTACAAATTGATTTGAGAGAAGAAGTATTACATTTGGAAAATAATTTTGTGAATAAATATATATATATATATAAATATTCGATTTTGTTTCCAATATCCCCTTTATATTGAAAGTAAAGTTTCTTCTCTGGCAGACATCATATATTTAATGTTTATAAACACATGTATATATATATTTAATATATATATATATATATATATATATTATATTTAAATTAATTTAATAGATAATTATGTTATCAATATTTTATTTAATACAACTGCTAGTTATTATATTTTCAACTATTTTAAATCTTTATTTTGGAGTATCATGAAATCTTTAACAATATTCCATCTGTTATCCATCCAACTATCTAGGATAATATATAATATGTAGGGTAAATATATTGTAAATAATATATATATATATATATATATATATATTGTTATTGTTATTTTATATTTAGTGGAGTCTTTCATCCCATCCAGTAACTTATATGAAGTTTTCACGTATAACCATATATGGCTCTAATGTCCCTTCGAAGCCGCTCTCGTGTTAAGGCATTCATGGTTTTAATGAGAGCCGATCATTTATTTATACACAATTATATAATATCATTTCTAAATAATATTTTAAGACCCATTTAATAAAATTAATTAATGGTCCGGACGAGGCTCGAACCAGTGTCCTACTGCTTATGTGTCTGACGCCTTAGCCACTGAGCCACACAGGCAGTTTTATATTAAATAATATTTAGTTTTAATATATATAGATATAATATAAGTATAATATATCATATAACTATAGTAACCTCTATTTCTTAGGACACGACGTTGATATTTGACACTTTTATCTCCACTAATGATGACTTTTGCTTTCGTTGAATATTTTCATATCTTATTTATACTTAAAAACTAATTAAATAATTATTAATTCAAAGATGTATACTTCCATGTTATATCCGATATACCCACACACACACGAGTAACACAGCTAACTACTGGTAACTATGGGTTACACGGGTCATATACCTCGTCAAGAACTCATCGTGCAGAACGAGATAGTAGAAATAATCGTATAAGATAAATCACAGGTTGAAGAAAACGAAGAAATGTCAACAACTTCTGAAGGGCTCTACCCTATATATATATATATATATATATATATATAAATATGCGAATAAATGGAAAAGGAAATAATTACATAAGAAGAAATAAAAGTAAAAGAATCATCCAGAGGTGAAAACAATGAAATAATATACATTACTAGTGCTAATAGCATTAGCCTGTATCTAATATATATTTATATATATATACATAATATTAATTCTGTTTATTAATTCTATGATTTGTTACCTCTGTATTAACTATACTATATATATAGTTAATTGATGGACGATAATTAAACAGAATTAATGGATGCACAAGTAAACATATATTTGGGAGATTATAATACTACTAATCCTACATCACCCGATACATCTTTTCCGATTAAAAGTAAAACTAAACGATTCCTCTATAGAAAAGTGTACCACTGTCTAAGCCAATGAGAAGAGAGAAGCTAAACACACTGATGACTCACGCGTACGTATTTCTACTACACCTGTTCGTATTGCATTGTTGCTCGCGATGGTTTTAATAATGCTCTCAGACCCGCCATTAACACATCTATTATTCCACAATTCACGATATTCCTACCTGTTATAATGCATACACTTTATAACGTAGCTCTATCATTATACCCTTCGTGCAGCAAGTCGCAGGGCTCGGTCGCCTTCCCCTATTATGTATAATATTTACTTCTAATTTTGCTGAATTGTATTTATAATTATATATATATATCAATTACGTAAAATTATAAGTGAATATTATACATAATAGGGGAAGGCGACCGAGCCCTGCGACTTGCTGCACGAGGGGTGTCCTAGGGAACCCTTACCCAAGCTTAGGGGATATAAACCAGCAAGTTGCGTGATCCATAAAGACGAATACGGGGTAGAAGCAGCTTTTAGAAAGTATGCGTATCGCGCTGATGTCACTCAACAATATTGCAGCGATGACGTTATCATCTGACACGGCAATGTAATGTCACGGTATTGTGTACGCCTGTCACTGCAATTACCAACAGAAGGCAGGCTAAGACTGAATATTAATAACGCTTCGATAACATAGCTATCTATAGACGGGCAAGGAAAGAAAACACTCAAGTATTATGCTGACATGACACCGGAACTATTGAAAACTGCAGTTTTATACAACTTTTATATATGTATATATAATATATATAAATAAATGTATGCTATAAATATATGAATACATTTATTTATTTTAATACCGACAAATTTGAGGTAAGAATTATACATAAGAATGTATACTATAATTATATTATGTCTATATTAACTTCTCAATATATGTATATCAGATATATCATGGAAACATACATCTCTGAATTAGTAATTATTGAATTAGCTTCAAAGCATAAATAAGATATAGAAATATTCAACGATAGTAAAAGTCATCGCTGACATCGACATATCTTTAATAGCGAGGATATATGTTACCTGTAGGCATCGAGATGAGCAACTCAGCGTTCCATCCAAGCAATTACCGCGATACAACGGAGCCCCGATACAAGAAATACGTTACAAGTTAGGTACTTCGTTAGAAATTTACCTGATGAATAATATAATTATTAATGACCTATATATAGATTATACTTAATGATATATTATGTGAAATTTATTGAGGAAACAATATTAAGAGACACGCGTTATATAATAACATTATAATAGATCTATCTATAATGTGTAGTAACAATTACACTTGCACGAACAAATATTAATGTATATATATTCAGTATATATTATACTATTTAACTTACGTAGAATATTATTAGTCGTTAATTAATATAATATAATGTTATATGTATATATATATATATATATATATATATATATATATTTTATTATTTTTATTTTGGTGGAGTCCTTTCACCCATCCATGAACGTAGATGAAGTTTTCACTTATAACCATATGGCTCTAATATCCCTTAGAAAACGCTATCATATGCCATTAATTAGCCATTAATTATGTATATATACATATTATACATATACAATTATATATAAGAGATAAAATATTAAAGAGGTAATTTAACTCACACGCATATATGTGTATTACGAATACCCATGTATAAATAAATTAGGCGTATTAATATATATATATATATATATTAGCTATGCTACTAACGGAATTTCCACCATTTCCGGTTCTTCATTCTCCTCATCATCTTCCCATCCTCCAAATCCGAACAAAGAACCCCAGTTAAACCAGCCACGTCGATGTCCTTACGTCTTGTTCTTCGATATAGCGATGTGAGCCGGCTTCGGTTGGGCGGGGGCGGGGAGCCATCTGTCGTCGTGACCCTTTGACCTTTAGATGCGTTACCAGAGTATCGGGAGTTCGTTCTACGCGGGGGCGACGTATAGCGACCGGAGTCGGCGTTATATCGGCGAGTCGAGTTATCCGAGTAACGGGCTGACGTGCACGGGGAAGCGACGTTGTATCGGGAGTTACTAGACGTTCTATAGCTGACTTCACCGTCTTCGCCGTAATGAGGGGAATCTTCCTGTATGTGTGGGTTATGTGTAATACGGGTGTTACTCTATAGAGTGGACAGCGGTAATGGAGGCTGGTGTATCTCATGAATATAATAATAAACGGCAATAAGTAGCAATACATGTGTATATATATACATATATATTTAGATTTAATATATGTCTTTGAATTGGTATTTAAAAGATTCAAATATATTGTGTACATTTCAATTGTCATCATTAGTTAACAATTATAAATAGGTATTGTACACGGGTATTAAATTATGTCTTAATAATATAATTGAATATACTATAATAAATAATAAACTAAACTAATCAATTAGCATTTAATTAATATATAGGTAATACAGTAATAGTTAATATTTTAATGGTACTAAATACATAATGAATATGAATAATCTGAGTTATATAAAGTATCTAGGTACTATATATATATATATATATATATATATGTGTGTGTATGTGTGTATGTGTGGGTATAGAAAATATGATATATAAATAATAACAGTTACGTTTGACTCGAAGTAATATGAATGTAGTTCGTAGCGGAGTTTGTAAACAATGATATATTTTATTTTTTTTATTTTTCCGTTAAATTTACATTTGTTTGTTTATGTTTAAAAAAAATTAAATTGGTTACTATATTAAATACACTAATTAAAAGAAATATATTTAATATTGACAGAATAACGATAATAGATTAGAATACAAATCAGAAATTATTTACATTTAATTATTTATTTATTTATATAATAGTATTATACTATTATTTAAGCATGGTGGTAATTTATTTGTCGAATAGTTAAATATAATATCTATGACGAATTAGCACACAAATATATCGTATACCTGAATAGACCTATTATTATAACAATGAAGATGTATATGGTAATTTTGTTATGAATTAAAGATACATAATATAATAGTTAGGCATTACACACAACGCTAAGTTACCACTCCATGGAGTGCGCACACCAGTCTGAACGAGAGTTACAGGAGTGCACATACCAGTCTGAACGAGAGTTACAGGAGTGCACACACCAGTCTGAACGAGAGTTACAGGAGTGCACACACCAGTCTGAACGAGAGTTACAGGAGTGCACACACCAGTCTGAACGAGAGGTACAGGAGTGCACACACCAGTCTGAACGAGAGTTACAGGAGTGCGCACACCAGTCTGAACGAGAGTTACAGGAGTGCGCACACCAGTCTGAACGAGAGTTACAGGAGTGCACACACCAGTCTGAACGAGAGTTACAGGAGTGCACACACCAGTCTGAACGAGAGTTACAGGAGTGC
>OZ025242.1:31645541-31671465 GCA_964019155.1 Osedax fenrisi
GGGGGGTTCCTATACATCGGGTTACGATCAAAAAGCACGAGTTGAGTTGCAAAGGTTAACTTAGGCATTTTAAATGTGAAATAAATGTGCATAGGCTCATCAAAGATTTTCCTTCGGAAAATCTTTGGGCTCACTTTGTGATGTAATATAGCTAAACAAAAACCAAGCAGGACAAACTAAACCAACTAAACCAAATAACCCACAAATATCAATACAAAATATATATATTATATATTGGTACTCACTGAGTACCAGTAAACCGTTTACAGTAAACGAGGTAGAAGTTGGTTGGAGTGAAATTTGAAATAATTATGGCGATCTGGATATGACTCGCGATAGTGATATAACGTTATACGTGAATTAGTGACATTTATAACTCCACATAAAATGTTACATTACTATGGTGAGTCATAACCAGATCGCCATAATTATTTCAAATTTCACTTCAACCATATATATTATATATACTATAAACTCGTATTTCAATTGTAACATTTAACCACAGAGCTAGAGAGAAAGTTTCTCTCTAGCTCTATGCATTTAACCATAGATATGGAGTACCACTAAGCTATGTATTCTAAATCTAAGGTACTCTAAAGCTATGCATTTAACCCTTAACATCTCCTTTTTGTATCCACCTTATAATATATTACAATAATTATAAATTTCTGATAGCCAATGATAATAAAAAAAAATAAATTGTTATTTATTTGAAAATATATATTTGTTTATTTAATTATAATATTAATTTATTAAGCTTCATTAGCTTTTTAATAATATTTAATAACTACTGATTCATTTGGAATTATGAATACCACCTATGAAGGTAAGTTATGAACAGATTTGTTTTTATTATGTATATAAACAACAAATAAATATATTGAAATGTAACATTTCTAACCGTTTTTTAAAAACTTTTTATTCAAAATTGTAATCATTAAATTAGTTTAATATTTATAATGCCATTATTAATGGTCGTATTCATATTAAATGTAATTAATTTTAATTTAAATAATATTAAATTACTAGAAGTGCATTGGTTATCATAACCGTTATGGGTAGCGGAAATTCGTGAACACCCTCCACACGGTATTAATATAATTATTATAATTAAATATAGGAAAAATCGGCGTATTTAATAAATTATTAAATAATTAAATACGCCGATTTTTCCTATACACAACATTAATCATTAATCATTATGCTAATGATTATCCTAATTATTCCATAGGCGGTTACAACGGACTAACGGATATTTTATTTAAACATGTTTATGTAATATTATAATAATTATATCGATTTTAATTAATACTGATCGTATATATTATGTATATATCATATACAATATATATGTATTATAATAATACTATTATTATAATAATTATATCGATTTTAATTAATACTGATCGTATATATTATGTATATATTTAATTATGATATACTTAGTATAATAATAATAATAATTATTATTATTATTATTATAATTATTATAATAATTATTATAATAATTATAATAATACTATTATAATACTCTTAGGATAATAATCATATACTTTATATATTCAATGAATAATATTCATCTTCAACTATTCATATTTAATTATGTTATACTTAGTATAGTAATAATAATAATTATTATTATAATTATTATAATAATTATAATAATACCAAAGATTTTCCGAAGGAATTATATAACACTTAGGCGAAATCGTGTAATTCGAATTTGTATACAAAATACCCCAGTGCCACCTATAGCGGGTTACTTTTAGAAACTATGTGTTGTTTATAATGTAAATTCGTATTTAACTATACACTTTTAAAATGTTAAATAATATGCTTTAAATTAATATTTATATGATGAAAACAAAGTGTTCATTACTAATATTATATTAGTAATATATAACAAACAAATATGATATGTATGTTTTAAATGCTATAAGTATATATTTAGTAAGTAAAAGCTAATTTATATTGCATGTAATTTAATAGATCAATGAACAAATTGTTGTATACAAACAGAGCCGAACCTAAATCTATTTCAGTGATTTTGATACTACTGCTAGCAGCGGTAGGGGATATTACTAAATTACATTGCATGCATAGGAAGTGTTATATCTTTGCTTCGCAAAATCTTTGATAATACTATTATAATAATCTTAGGATAATAATCATATACTTTATATATTCGATGAATAATATACATCTTTATTTATATTTATTTCAACAGTTACTAATATCATATTAAAGTGTGTTAAAATATATATTTTAATAAATAAATATAAGAATATAATCTACTATTGATAATTGATAATTGAAGTTAACTTATACTATCATAGTAGTAATTATATGATACATTTTAAAATTAAAATCAAGGTTTTTTCTGAAATAAAATTATCGTTAGTCCGAATACAGGTCTTAGGCTCATTCAATGAGTCGATGGCTAATATAATTATTATATTATAATAATATTTAATAATAATAATTATTATATTAAATATACATATATTGAATTGAAAGTTTATTTAAACATTTAAATAAATCATAAATGATTTATCAAAAGTGTATATATAGAATACAAATAATAAAAGTAGGTAAAACAATAAATACCAATAATAGTAATAAAATAAAATAGAATAAATCGTAAGGAAATTAATAAATAAAATAATAATGACAAATAATATTAGTATTACAGGTTGCCTGAAACCATATATATATATATAACATATTTTAAATTTGATCTCCGGACTAACAGCAATTTTATTTCAGAAAACATTGCATTTAATTCTGAAAATGTATTATATATAATAATAACTATAGTTATTCATATAATAGTATAATTATTATAAATCTATCAGGGTTGGCGGTTTTTAGGGTTTTTTTATTGTTATTTTGGTTTTTTTTGTGGTATTTTTGTTTTTTTTTGGTTTATTTGGTTTTTTTGGTTTTTTTATAATTAAATGTTAAGATTATTAATTAGAAAATATTATATATACCTAGATCGATTATTAAATGTCTGTGCAAAACATACATATATAGAGTAAGTATAAAATATACAACACTAATGAATATTATTTATATATATTAATTATATATATATATATTATTAAATTTTCAATAATATATTATTAATATTAAATGTTAATAACATTATTTTATTAAAATATATTTATTATAAAAATAAAGTAAAATATAATAAAAAAAATAATTAACAATTTTAACAAAATAATAATTAAAAAAAATATTTAATATCAATACAGTAATTAGAAATATAATCAATATAATTCTCGAAATAAAAAAACAAGTTTTGCAGCCTTATCATTGCATAATCGATTCCTTATTTTTGATTGAACGCTTTTATAATGTTAAAAAAACCAAATAAACCAATGGTTTTTTTGATCAAAAAAACCGACCAACCCTGAAATCTATACATAATATAACTTATACTACGTATAAGTTATACTATGTGTACATTAACTTAAATCATCAATTATCAATAATAGATTATATTCTTGTATTTATTTATTAAAATATATATATATATAAATGGCGTTAATTTAACACATATTGAAACTATTTAAATAAATATAAACATCGGTGAATTCATTGTAGATAAGTTATATGATTATTATATAATATCATATCATATTAAATATGGTTAACAATATAATAGTACAACATAATGAAATGTATAAATAATATACACAATCAGCGTTAGTCGATATGTAGAAATACAATTTCTATAAATCCTTTGCAACCCAATTGTGTTCTTAAATGAAGATGTCAGCATATGTAAAGTGAAAAGTCGGCACATATATACCTAGGTTGTAATTAGAACACCCGCTACAATAACATATCGGCAAATAATATAAATAGTGATTCGGTGCAAAATATTTAATTGTAGCAGGCATTCGAATTTCAACTTAATTATATGTTTTTTTTTGGTGCGTAGATTTTTCATTTTACGTGTGCCGACATCCTTTTGTAACCTATAATTTGCGTCTATAATGAATGAGTTCATATGAAAAGTATAATCAAGTAAAGATTGGTCCTTTAGTAATAAAATAATTTGATATCAACTGGTAAATTTTTATGTTAATTTTTTGCATTTAGATTGCCGATATTAATTAATAATTAAATTAATATTTCTATAGCGTTTTATTATCGTTAGCAAATATTTATACTTTATAATTTCGAATATATATTTCGACTATGTATTTGCTTAAATAAATTATCAATCAATAACTAATATAAATCAAAGATATATGTATAATTATTATATTATACACATTCTTATTATATTATACATACTATAAATTATAAGCACGTAATATATGTTGTATATTTGTTATTTTGGATGTTTATGAGGAGGTAATGAATGGTGCTTTTGTTTCTAAATTACATACTTATTATATAGTATATGAATGAATGAATGAAATCAGTTTATAGACAATTGTCTAAGGAGGATCATTGAAAGCTATAATTAGCTTTATTAAGTCGATACCTCCATAGTATATGAATATAATAGCTTTGGGACATTTATACAATAATAATAAGACTTGTGTACTAGAATTCAATATAATAAGAGTAAAGAAATATATATAAAGAGAATAATAATAATAATAAAAATAATGTCCCTCAGCGTATTTCATCATGTTTCATCAATCCATTAAATAAACTAATAAAATAAAATGTGTTAAAACTTGTGCAAACAAATATAAAACAAAAAGTGCGAATAAAATAATAAAAAAGTATTGAAATGTAATAACATAAAATGATTCAAATGGTTTAGTATATACAAATTAAAATAAAGTATGTTTAAAACTTGTGCAAACAATTATATAACAAAAAAGTGCGAATAAAATAATAAAAAATGATAAAAATATAATAACATAAAAATGACCCAAGTAGTTTTAAATATAAAAATTTTTAAAATTGACGAAGATTAAAAATATTAAAAATGATTAAAATGCTAAAATATAAAAACTAATATTTATTTAAAAAGTAATTCTTTAATACTTTTTTTAATTTGTGTATATTATGTATATTTTCAGATTTTAATATATTATTACTCATTATATTATTATAGTATTTTGGGCCTTTAAAAAAAATTGTGTTTGAAATTTCGTTGTTTTCATTAATGGTAAAATAAATCTTGTTTTGTCTTTATTATAAATAAAAAATATTATTATATACTATATTAATATAGTTATATTATATAGTATGTAATATAGTATATACTATATAATATATTTATTATATAGTATAATATACGTGGTATATACATATGTAATATAGGCATTTAGACTACACTGATTAGTGTTAATGTTAACATGTAAATAAACGTTAGATCAATTGATGTGAAAACAAATATTTTGCAAAGATATTTTATATATAGTACATGAATTAATATACAAATTATTATAATAAGTATACTATTATGTATATTTTTGAGCTATGGTTGCGTATATTATCTCCAAGTTTTATCCTAATTAATTTCGTGATCAACGACGACCACTATCTGGAGGAAGTCTGCTGGTTCAAGTCGACACGCGTACAACCTTACAACTAGGTTATACCTAGCTCTGAGTGTGCTTATACCTCCCTCTACGATATTATACGCATCCGCACCTATAAATCCACCAACTCGATCACATTTCTATTAAAATCACATCTATATACCACTGCATATCCCCGAGCGCTATTTATTTCACTATTTATAAAAATATATTGATTTAGAGTACTCCCGTTATTCCGTATTATAATTAGTTATTTTATTTTTCCGTTTATGTTCCGTTTTTTATTATTTGCGTTATACAATTTTGTTTTATATTCGACGCTTGATTTCTCCGTCGCAGAGTCATTAAAATACATTAAATTAAATCTAATATATCGATGTAATACAATAATATTCAGCGCGTTTTCAATATAGTTGTTGACAGGAATACACCTCATCTTCCTATTAAACATATGTGCCGACTTATTTCACTTGAATATATGAACCGATATCGTATTGTGCCGGGTGGTATATATATATATATACATGGATATAAACTAGCTATAATTATAACTTAAGTATATATGTAAATGTTGTATGTGCTGACTTTCTCCCGTAACTCGATGACAAAACTAACGACGACTAGTACATTTATGATAGGAAATAAGGAAAAGTATAATTTATATGATAGGAAATAAGGAGAAGTATAATTTATAAGTAGTAGTTTGTGACATGTTTAAGTAAAGATATTGCACTCCCTATCTATCTCTAGTACCTCAAAATGTAAATTTAAAATGAAAAAACAATATTAACACTAGATGGCGAAATAGTATATGAAATATTAAATCATGTGATATTTTTATTTATGTAATAAAAAGGGTCGAATTTACTGAAATAAATAAACCACCACTCAATTATGATAGGGGAACGTTATATTCACTCTTTATTTATATATTAAAACAAGAAAAATCCATACACTAAAATCTCCACGTGCCAAGATATAATCAGAAATGAAAATATTATTATTAAATTTAATATGGTTCAGATTATATTATTTCCACGCGACGGTTATATAACACTAAATAAAAACACTAAATAAAAAACACAAAAATCACAATATATAAAATCAACATTCCTACTTTTAATTATTACATAAATGAAAACAAAAATATAACCAATTAAAAATATATAATAAAGTAAATACTAAATAACATTAACTAAAAAAACAAAAATCACTAGGCGAAATAAACATTTATAATTATTACATAATACACAAATAAATAAAATAACTAAATTAAAAATATATGATATAAACTTTAAAATAACTATACAACCATATAACCAGATGTTAGTATGTTACATACACCCATTCTAATTTTTAAAATGTACATTTATAAAATTTTAAAACTTCACTCACTAAGTTTTATATGTGTACTACCCTATAGGGTTTATCTATTATATACGATCGGTACACCATTCAATTAATCACATCTACTATAAACTTTTGTAATGGACTTGTCATAGTTTTAAAATCTATCATGAATTTACTATAGTATACTAGCGTATACACTACAAAACCCATACAATATCTTAATTCATTTACCATATCTGGCCATTTCCTAACTGCCTCTATCTTTCCTTCACCTGAATCCTCTATACCTTCACTATTTTCTACTCTAATGTTTAACCATGGAGAAGGTTTTCCTACTTTTATATTATCTATTTTATTTAAGAAACTATATGGAATGATAGATACTTGACTGCTCGTATCAATCAAATATTCTATCTTATTCTCCTCTATGCATCCTACTTTACTCTCCTCTTTATATTCTACTTTACTTACACACTCACCAATCAACTGATGGCTATCTACAATTTCCTTTGACCCAATTATCGATGTTTTCTCTTTTACATCTACTCTACAAGTACTACTTATATGACCTAATATATTACATCAAGAGCACCGAACCTCTCTAATATAGTTATCAACATGACCTCTACCATAATTTGTCCTTGGACTACACGACCTTAAAGATACATTTCTATCTATAATCTGACCATCATGCCAATTACGTTTACTACTCCCTCCCTTAACACCATAACTTTCATATGTATCCGTCTTCGATACTTCCTCCCAACTATCAATAAATTTCCTCAATTCCTTAACTGAGATATCCTTCTCCAAACTACACATAGCCTGCCTTAATCTCATATTAATTAAGTTTCTCCTAAAACTCTCTACAACAATCTCCTCCCACTGATTATCTACTTTTTTTAATTCCATACCTAATTTTAATAATTTATCTGAAAACACCATAGAAGTCTCATTATACCCCTGCTTAGTACCCATCAACTCATAAATAATCTCACTCCTATTTCTAATCCTCAGATAACCTTCTTGCAAACTCTCTTTAATTCCTTTTATTGTAGTTAGATTATCCCCTAACATTGACAAATACAGTTTAGCATCTCCGGTGACATGATATAACGCATAGGACGCCGCCTCCTCTTCCTTTATACCTAATAAACTAATACTATCATCCAAATCTCTCAACCATTCATCTACATCACCTTCCCCATTGAACTTACTTAATCTGTACATAACTCCCTTGCATATTCACAACTAAACTACTACGCAATTACATAACATATAGTATACTATAATTAAATGACAAGGAAATATGCATAGAAATATCAGTCGCGTAGTAATAATATAATCTGAACTATTGTAATCAAAAGTAAAAAAAATAATTTAAACGCGGAAATTTGTAACGAACCCATTCAATATCCTAATACGACGACAATAATCGGTGACTTCCACTCCTTGACTCCTTTAACAGTTCCGTCTGCATTCAATCAGCTCCGCTAGCCTTCCACAAACTCCGTCCGTAGTGTATGGTTTTTTTCAAATGAAAACATAAATATAAATAAAGAGTAAAAATGTGCTATTTTTTTAAATATAATCAATCCATTTTAATCCCGCCGCTGTCACCAAATGTAATAATGAGGGTCGAGTTTACTGAAATAAATAAACCACCACTCAATTATGATAGGGGAACGTTATATTCACTCTTTATTTATATATCAAAACAAGAAAAATCCATACACTAAAATCTCCACTTGCCAAGATATAATCAGAAATGAAAATATTATTATTAAATTTAATATGGTTCAGATTATATTATTTCCACGCGACGGTTATATAACACTAAATAAAAACACTAAATAAAAAACACAAAAATCACAATATATAAAATCAACATTCCTACTTTTAATTATTACATAAATGAAAACAAAAATATAACCAATTAAAAATATATAATAAAGTAAATACTAAATAACATTAACTAAAAAAACAAAAATCACTAGGTGAAATAAACATTTATAATTATTACATAATACACAAATAAATAAAATAACTAAATTAAAAATATATGATATAAACTTAAAAATAACTATACAACCATATAACCAAATGTCAGTCTGTTACATTTAAATTACTTGTTTTCTAATTATATCATAGATTTATAGTTTACATTATGTAGACTATAAATCTATGATATAATTAGAAAACATTTTAAAAACATTTTAAATTTTAAAATCATTACAATATAATACAAATTATAATACAATACATGTAGTTTTTTTTAATATTATAATTTATAAATAATATATATTTATATTATATATTTATTTTGTACATTAAATTACATAATTACTAATTAGTTTAAGTTCTTGTTTTATAATTATATACATAAGTTTAAATTCATAACAATACAATACATGTTTTTTTTAATATTATGATTTATAACAATATATTTATCATTTATTTTATTTGTTATAATTAAATATAACTAATCAGTGTATTCTATTGTTATATAATTATATTATCATTTTAAAATCATGTCAATACATATTATAATACAATATACATGTATATTGTATATAATTTATTATTTACAATTACAATAAATATAGAAAATTCTTATAATCATACTAATACCGCTAGATGGCCATATCGAATTATTAGGTTACACAAATATACACAAGTGCAATATCTTTCCTTTGGAAAATCTTTGGTAATATCATGTGCTCATAACTGTATACAAATTTGTTAGTAATAAATGTACATATATAATATACGTTGATTACGAAAATTAAAAAACTATACTAATAAGTGTTTAATAGCCCGTATCAATATATATATATTGATACAGGATATTGTACACTTATTAGTATAGTTTTTTAATTGTCGCAATAAACGTATACAACCATGCATATCGTAGTCCATCTATGTTACTATGATCTTTTATGTTATGATTTATACTACGGTCTATTTTTGATGCACACTTTGTTTACATTTTAGCATGGTCTCAAGCAGGGTTGATTCGGTTTTTAAAATTGGTTTTTTCAAATGGGTTTTTACGTCGGTTTTTACGGTTTTTTCAAGTTGTAAAAACCATGGTTTTTATGGTTTTTACGGTTTTTAACAAATTAATTTAACTTTTAAATTATAAGTTATAATTGCCTACATTATATGTTATATCAGTGAGTGGGTAGGACTCTCATCTAATTATACTTACATGCCTACGATACAATGATTATGTGATAACAAATTTAATTACGCCACCATTAGGCAGAATATTCTAATTACGAATTATTTATATATTGAAATGTAAAAATATATCGTTTTTATGATAATACATTATTATTAATAATAGTTATTTATATGTAATAACCAAATATTACCAAACTTAATCATTTTACTAAATAATATGAAGTAAAGCACTGCTTTAAAAGCAGGGTTGATTCGGTTTTTAAAATTGGTTTTTTCAAATTTGTTTTTTCGTCGGTTTTTTCAAGTTGAAAAAACCATGGTTTTTACGGTTTTTAACAAATTAATTTAACTTTTAAATTATAGTTTTTATGATAATACATTATTATTAATAATAGTTATTTATATGTAATAGCCAAATATTACCAAACTTAATTATTTTATTAAATAATATAAAGTAAAGTACTATTTTTTGTTATGAAAAAATTATAATTTGTACTTGTTTTTAATATAAAAACCGTAAAAACCATAAAAACCGATAAAACCAGATAAAACCCGATAAAAACCATCAACCCTGGTCTCAAGTGAATTATGGCGCTTCTATCCGTGAATCGTGTACACATACTAATATTATAGAAACCAGCGTCGGAGCGATATATATTACCTCCTAATATATTTAAAATACCGTTTACAATTATTTTATTGTAGTGGAGTCCTTTCATCCCATCAACCCAGAATCTATACATATATATATAGTATAGATTTGACACATGCACAGTAAGGTGGAGTGATTTTCATAAATGTATAACCAGGGTTCCATTATTTGTGGTAAAAACCTGTTTTTACCGGGCAAAAATGGCAAGAAGTGGTAAAAACCTATCTCTACCATGTTAATTTACGGTAAAAACCGGCAATAACCGGTAATTACCGGTATAAACCTAGTACCCATAAAATATAATACCTTTAAAAAAATGTTATATAGAAATTTAAAGTAATATTAATTCATTTATATATAAATGTTATGGCTAATTAATCTAGCAGCTTTATTTGAAAATTTGTCCAAACATTTTATCACTCTGCTTTAATTATGCCATTTATAGTACATTGATTTTTTTAAATCCAACTGGTTTTTGAGGTCTGCCACAATATATTGTAAAATTAACAAGTTTATGTAATTGGATACATTTTATAAATGAAATAAAATCATATTGTGCTATTCATAAAATTACACAATGAAAATATTACTAAATAGTTATACAGTATTTTTTAAAATATATGTTTAACTATATTTAATTTCATATATATAAAAATAAATATTCTATTCAGTATTTATATATATATATAATTAACAATATCTATAGATATATTTAATTAAATATCATGGTATAAAATCAAATTATGAATACATTCAAATAATTTCTCAATGAAAATATTATTAGTTCTGTTGTTTAATATATATTTTTTTTTTAATTCATTCCAACCGAAAAAGTCGGCTGATTTTTCACCGATATCGTACCGATTTTCTCTGTCTCTGTGCCTCTGACACCCCTACCGATATATCACCAATATATCAACTATATCATGACAATATCGCTATTCATAATTTGGAGATATCTCTAAATATTTAACGATTTCTCGACGATTTCATTACTGCGCATATGGGTGAAAAATCGGCCACTTTTTTTGGTGTGAATGGGGCTTTACCTTTTACTAATACATAAATAAATGTATTATTATATTCAATATTTTATATATTGAATTATTTACTCATTTATTTAAATTTCAATATCATATTATTTATTTTACAAAATTTTTCTTTACATAGAGTCAAAATTAATAAAGGTTGTTTTTAAAAAAATCTTAAAATATTGATTTTAATGTAGTATTGTTTAACTTTATAATTATATATATCTATTACATATAACATATATAAATAATATATAATTGTAAATTATATAGACAATAGTAGGTTTAATATATTATAGATATTATATTTAATTATATAGATAACACTAGGTTTTTACCATGGTAAAAACCTGTTTTTACCGGACAGGTTATTATCGGTTATTACCATAGGCGGTAATAACCTATGGAACACTGTGTATAACACCTGGTCTGCAACTTATAGATTATTGAATGACAAACATTTTGGTCTAGGTTTTATAATTGATGGTGAACTAGAACCTAGTACGCATTTTATACCATATTATACTATATTATACACTATAAAATGCTATATCGAAAATATTTACGCTAATAAATGAGTTAAAAATTACTATTAATGTCTGATGGAAACAAGTTTCATATATACAGAGCCACCTATAAATAAATAGACATCTATACATAGCTTGGTGTACTGTTTATATTCCTCGCTTAGAGTATGCCTAAGAGGTATTTAATCCTGACACGCGAGGCAAATAAAATTATATTTATATGTGTATCTAAAACCACGATGGTGCAAGTGAAATAATAGTTCTACCATATAAAGCTTATATTTTACACTACCCCCCCTACTCTAATATCACCTTCGCCTACTCTCATACCACATCCGCCTGATAACCAGTGATCTCGTGTGATCTAGTGCTTTCATTTGGTTTCGTGATTTCATATGCAGTGTAAATTTTACTATTTATAAATAAATATATATATTATCATTGCGCGCACGAAATCACTGGATTCACCTACTCCGATACTAACTACGCTGCCACTACCACTACTACTACCACTACTACTGGTACTATACTCTCCTACAGATAGACCCCACCCCCACTACGACTTCTATGACTACCTACACATAAACCTGCCCCCCTTACTACCCCTACACCACCCCTCATTACTACCACCACCACTATACCCCTATACCCACCTACAGACAGACCCGCCCCTCCTAACGATGTAGCTGACTTTGCGGCGCTGTGTGAGGAACTGTTCGATGACACAGTCGCTGACACGCATCTCGTGGACATCCGAGATAACCTCTCCAACATACGCAAGAATCTCGTCGATCACGAGGCTCTCCTTCGCGATGAACTCAATCGTTAAGTAACAAATATCTCAGATTTTCACGCGATTTAAATATGGCGAATATTAAAATTTTTAAAATAATTTATAATATTGTTAAATTAACATGAATCCTTTCGATTAATTAGCAACACTTTCATATTTATGTGTTAATTATGAAACACCAGTATAATATATACATATTCTTTCCATCGTATTCATCCATATTTCATAATATTTACTTATTCGAATAGAGGTGATTTATATAATTGTGCCACTTTTTCAGATATTTTAGAACATATCCGTCTAAACTTCATTGTCCGATATCACTATTTATAACCGTTCATTCCGACGTTGCCCGATATCGGATGTTCACCGTTATAGGTCTATTTTGTGTGTGAACGCAGCTCAAGTTATCGCTTATATCGCTCGTTTTTAACCGAATTCAGGCGTAGAAGTATTAAAATTTAATATCTGAAAACAATATTAGAAAAATTATTCCGTAAACTAATTTGATTGGACGTTAACATAACAACGATGCGGGATCGCGGAAAATAGCGTTTTAATGTCGCGCCTAGTATTCGAAGTGAAGTGCCGTATCTTACCTCGTGTAACGTGTTCTATTATTACATCCATACGACGTACGTTAAACATATAGTTTAATACAACCTCACTCCCTCTACTCCATCTTGAATAAAGCAGCTCTGAACCTATAAACTTATCATCTTCAAACGTATCCTTATCGCGTTCTAACCAACACTCGACTAAACTATACAGCTAGTTTATATATATATATATATATATATATATCCGTATAATCTTGAAATAATTAAAATTTAATTTTATAATATAATATTTTCTAAAAATGTAAATATAAATATATAACATAATCTATAAAAACATGTTACTGCAAATATTTACAGAAACACACCTTTACAGCCGCCCATGGATGTTTGTATCGATGAAAATAGTGATGTTGTAGTATACGACTATAACTGTAACGTATAATAATGATCAATGATTTCGTACGTTGACAAGATTATTAGGTACTAATAATAATATATAGTGTATTAGGTAAACACAAATTTGGAAGATATAGATATGAATTGATACCCAAATCGACATTGTACAAAAATTAACATTGGGTTTACATTTAATAACAAAACGCATTGGTTTATGCATGCCGAACATGTGTACAAACGTATTAACGATAGCAAATATTTTAAATATCAAATAAATCATATATTCTCATTTATAAAATACAAATTGACACTAGTGTTGTGTCTCGGGTTGTAATGATATGATTATGTTTTGAATTAAACTAAATTGAAATATTTATATTTACTTTTATTAAATATTTTTATTAAATATTTATTTTTAAGAAAATATTATATTATAAAATTTAAATAAATTTAAATTATTTCAAGATTATAAAGATATATATATATATATATATTCTAGTTTATTAAATATTACTTTTTATTTTAATTATCATAATATAAGTAAATAAATTAATGATTAGTATAATAACAATTATTATTCTTAATATTATTAATTTACTATTAAAAAGTATAATTTTAGTTATGTATTTATTAAATATTCTATATATAATAATGTTATCTGAAAATATTATAATCAAATAGAGAATTTTTGTTATTCAAACTTCAATATTAAATAAGTGAAAAACCTATAAATGATATATTTACAGATGAACTGGCTAACAAGAAGGCTGTACTTGATAAAGGTTCCGAATTGTCAATCAAACACGAAGCTGATAGAATCGACGTTGAAGATTTTGAAATAATAATAGGGGTCAATAAAAAATTGAAAACACAGGTAACATATATATATATATATATATATTTTCAATTATTAATAATTACTTTCATAGATATTAGACAATCGATGATATACCTAATTGATATGTAGATTTTAAACAATTAGTATGAAGTTGAAATTCTATATTATAATTAATGAATATATTAAATAATGCCACCATATTAGTTTTTCTAAATAAGCTTTAGTGTAACATTAATAATTTTCTACCTACAATAATTGTCTACCTAAACATTTTAAATCTAAGTATACATGATATGACATAGTATTATATTTTATATACTATTAAGGTCACTCATAAAATAAAATTGCAAAATAAAATCATAATTAAAATGGTGCTTAAATTATGATTTTATACAGTAGACGATTTTTTATAAAAGAAGAATTTTTAAACGCCACTAAAGCTATACATTTATGACAAATATTTTAATAAATTTTTATATAATTTTTAATATATATATATAATATATATTATATATATTTTTTATAATTTTTATTTATTTATGTTATATTATTATATATACTCATGATATATATTTAGTTTCTATAAATATAATGAAATATATTTTACATATTTGTATTTGAGTAAATGCAATATATATTTCATGCCATTTTTATTTGTTGAATGAAATGGTGACAATTTAATTAAAAAAGGATTTATTCAAAATTAATATTTTTTTCAATTGCGTTCACATACATTCTATAGTAATAATGAATACTTCTATTTAAAATGTGTTGTATATTATAATGACATATTTATCATTTTTCGTAAGTTTTTAATAATATTAAGTATTTGTCATTTTTCAGTGTTTGTTTCTAAATATATGTTTTATATACTTATCTTATACATAACATATAAAAAATAGATAAATAAAAAAAAACAGATTTTATTATAATATATATTTATTGATAAAAACATAACATAAATATTGTTGATAAAATATGATAGACAAATTATTCTTTGAAAACTAGTACTATTTTATATATTTTACATTTAAAAAATATGGATGTATTTTCTACCCTTAAATAGACATTATGTATACATTATGTAATGATATCATGTAAACACGAGCTTTCAATCTAGCTAAGTCAGAATTCAGAGTATAATCGAATGCTACAACTCGCAAACATGCATCTATCACATACCTACACATACCTATATATGCATCTGTAAACCCATGTGTGCATGCGTATGTATGTGCATATATGTATACACGTGTATATGTATACGAATACATATAAATATATATATATATATATATATAAGTATATTAACGCATGTTTTGTCTATCAATTATAATATTTATTTGAAGAATGGTATCGTTTTCTTGTTTATAATATTAATATACCTTTACCTCCTAAAGGGCTTCACAATCAACTAGCATTTCACCTGTTGTTATCGCCCGTTTAATGAATTATAAACGAGTCAGACATCACTGTGTGACCTACATTGTATGCATATAAACATATGGCTCATTCTACGCCGAAGTTGTAGCGAGGATATCATCGGGAATATTACACTCGGTTGTTACTTATCCTTCACTGATGATATTCTCGATGCTTTTATTTAAAATGTCAACATCGACGCTTGATACCGTACAGGACAACTGTTAATGTATTACCCCTACACCTCTGTGCTATACTGTCATCGGCGTATAACAATGAGTAACAATCTGTATCTATTACGCCTCATATGATAGGTTGTACCTTATCGAGACGGCTCTGCATTAACTGATGGGTTCTATACCCATTTAATAAATGTGTACAAATGTTAAAAGTTTCCAAATTCGAATCGTAGACGATATCCTAGATGATGTTTAGAGTAGCCAAGGATTTATGTGTAATAAATATGTATATGTACGTGCGCGTGTGTACGAATATACAATCGTGTGTGTATTATTGAATGTATATGAATATATCTACGTATACACAATAACTATAAAGTAAGATTTTTATTGTTGAAAATTAGTAAAAAATAATTGTTTCCTTAAAATAATATATAAAACATCTATTTATAACCATATTGGGATTACTATTTTATTTTAATAATCTGAATTATTTCAGAATACATATGTGTTAATATTTTAAATAAACTGTATTTCTAATTAAAATTTAAGTTTTATAATTTTGTTTGAAAATATTTCATAATAGTTTTAGGAACACTCTATTACGTCATGTGACAAGTATTCATACAGATTATTTTTTTAAAGTCTTCATTGAACCTACATTTGTATATACTTTACATATACAAATTTCAAACATCAACCGATGTTGCTCCCCTTTAATCACTATAAATATTGAATTATATTTATTATATCCATTTTATTAATATACTGCACCATATGTAGCTGGTCCTAATTCCTGAAGGCTTGGAGGATTTTAAGAACACACGAATTATGGAATGTTGCTATTGAAAAATAATAGGTTTTATAAATAATTATTCGTAACTATTTAATATCCATAAACAGGGGTGATTCCATTTGAATCACAAAATTAATATCATAATTTAAATAAAAATTTTGTTTTAAATATTTATTATTTCATTCAATATATCAAAGAATATTATTATGCCATTGCCATTGAAATAATATAGTAGTATCAATAGTTACTAGTAATTGTAGTATCAAGATTAAAATACCTAAATAAACATCTTTATTTAATTATTTTAAATTTTTCTAATCATAGATATATTAATGTGATATTTTTCATTGATTATTATATAACATTTTAATACTTTACTAAATTTTTGTTTTAATGATTTTTTATTTTTTGCAAAAAATGAAATTATGCTAAAATAATTGAGTAAATTAAGTTTGAAAATGAAATATATTTTTTATTACAATATAGTGCTAATTTGAGTAAAAAATAGGTGGTGTTATAAAACTTTTATTTTGATGTTTTATTAATCGTTTTGAACTAATTTTTTGATATTTGTAAAAAAACATCTATAATATTACATTTTTCTTATAACATTTTTTTTTCTTTTTTTTTCCAAAGGTAGCTTAAAAAACCCCTTACATGGTCATAGTTTTATTGAACATGAATATTTTCATGAAATAGATGTTTATACATGCATTCTCATATTTTTTTGATAATATATGGTTTTCAATACTTAATATATTATATGTATTGACACCTTTTTTTTCTGATTTACCTTTGTTTTAGTTTTCTAAAATTGAGAAATATATCATTAATAGAAAAATTAATTTTGTTATTCTTATTTCAATAAGATAATATTGTGAGTTATTGATTATTATTATTTATCAATATTATATTATAGTATTACATATAGTACCTTTGATATATTTATCAACTTTTAACTATTATATTAACTATGACTACCAATATCAGATGCAACTTTATACAATACAATAATATAATAATGTACATATGTATTGTATTAAGGCCCTTCAAGGGTTTTTATTTTAAAAATATATTATTAAATGTATTCATTATAATATCTGAAAATATTAAAAGTAATGTAGTATACTTCCTTTTTTATTTTTTAAAATTTTTTTTAATTTTTACATTTTTTACATTCCTAATAAAATTATGAATAAAAAAATGATTGTTTACTAGTATACTGTTATTTTTCAATAATATTACTTTATCAATTTAAAAACAATATTATCGACAATAATGTAAACAAGATATTTAATTTCATGCCAACCAGATTATCATACAAGTTATATATTAATATTATTCTATCATAAGAACAAGTTAAATAATTTTAATTACCATGATGTAGTCAAAAAAATACATAAATATTATGGCCAATCTTTAACATCGATTATCTCAGAATATTAGTTTTTCACATAAACACTCCTATTTCTCAGTCAATAATTAACTATTATTTTTTTTTAATAATTATTTTTTAATGAATTTTATTACATTTTTTATTACCTTTTTTTGAAATGAAATATTTTCAAAGTTAATGTTCCTATGTCATAGGACCTATGATAAATAAATTTGGAAGGGGTATTAACATAATATATATATTAATATGGCTCAATTTAAATTATGTTACAAAATTAAGTATTTCAAGAGAAATAGAATTTTTTAAATAATATATCTCCTATATAATTACATTGATATCAAATACTTAGTTCACTTAAATAATAATTTTGTTTAGAATTTAATAATTACTATAACTAGTATTATAAAATAATTATCTAAATATTATTTATACTATAAATTATAGGAAACTAAACTTGTAATATTACTATTTAATATATTACTCATATTTAATTATTTTATAATACTAATTATAGTTTATTATAATTGTTAAGTCATAAATGCGATATAAATTAATTTTGTGAACCACCTAAGTATTGACTGGACACTAAAACTATTACGATAATATTTCCAACTGATGATGAATATGAAATAATTATATATGTATATTAATTATTATTATATATTTATAAGTTTTAAGTCAAGCATTAAATAAATTATTTATTAAGTTAATATTGAATATTATTAGCTGACAAATTACTTTTTCATATACTAAGTATACTAATTATAAATGACAAATTCAACGGACATCGATGTCCGTAGATTTTTCCGCCGATCGTAAAGTTACTATAATATACATTATATGTCTATATATTTATAGATGTCCGCTGATCGTAAAGTGACTCTTATATACTATGCTATGTATATATATATTTAAATTATCTATACAGTACCCTGTTGGAGCAATACAGAGAAACTGGTGATATGTTATAGCATAAATGACTTCATCTGGATCTCTAATAAAGACCTATATACAACAACTTATGGACGCTATAGAGTTACATGTCTGATGATCTAATAAATGTTATAGGTGATCGGAGAATTCATGTCATGGAATGCCGAAAAGGATCGACCTTGTAAGGTAAAGTTAGTGATATGTGTATACAATTTTTATATATAAATATATATAATTATCAATTAATTTCGTGTTACAAAATCTATATCCCACCACCACCACCTGTTCTACTACAGCTAAATAATGTAGATCTATGCCGGTCATTATATTTGGTTATCTTCATATTACTATTTAATGTTATATATTTATTATAATAATTAATATCTACTATTTTTTTAATTATCTACTATTTTTCATAGCTCATTCGGTCAATATTTAAAAAATATATTCATTAATATCAGCCATTATTATATAGTTAAAGATCGCAAAAAACTATATGTCTATATCAATTAGTGGATGTTTGAATACCAGTAAACTACTCGACATGGTTATGCAGAGAGTCTGCGAACTGAGATGATTTGTTGTTGAAGATAGTGAGAAAATTCCCTCTACGATTCATGATTCACGGGATAAAATGTAAGTAAGAGTTGAACATATATACTTAGGTGAACTTGATAAATATCACCTTGGAATCATTTAACCGTTTGCGTTACTAAATTATATAATGCTTGATATTCATTTATTTTACGTATATAAAGTTTAAACCCTATAATCCAGTGAATTTGATAAATATATTCGATTCAAATACAAATATGAACATAAATAATATAATACATACTTTCATTCTTCCTTTATTACTTTTACTTTTCACTTTCGATGATAATCCAATATTAAATATAATTATTAAATTATTTATAAAATAATTGTTTTATTTATCAATAATTATTTTGAATTTGATCAAATATAAATATAATCTAACATACAAACAAGAATATAACAAAATAGTATACTGGATTTTGAAAATAGAACAAATAACAATTTTTCTGAATCAATTAAATACAAATACATATATTTATGTATACTATCAAATACAAATATTGATGTACACTTGTAAATACAAACAAAAATATACTTTGAAATAAAATTAAAGCAAATCTAATTTTTATCATTATTAAATTACTAATTTTGATAATGCATTTGATCAATTACAAATATTTATATGTTTTATTCAAATATAATTAAAGTATTCTAAATCTGATTTTGATAATTATTAAAATACTAATTATGATAAACTATTCATGTGTAATATGGCGTATTCAAATCAATGTCGTATTCAAATCGAAATACTCCAGAAAATACAAATATATTTCTGTTTAATAATTCAAATACCGTAAATCTAATTTTAATAATTATTAAATTTCAAATTATAATTTCTGTGTGGATTCAGTTTTTTCATGATTAATCCTTTTTTTCAATCATAAAAACATTATTATAACATACAATAGTAGCTCATACATATTGTTAGTGTTATGAGTTAATAAAAAACATGTTAATTTAAACAGAGTTTTTAAATAAAGAATAAAAAAACAAAAAGAAAAAAATAGAAAAAAACAAAAATGTATATGTTATCTGCTCACATTATAATTGAAAAATGAATGATTATTTAATATAAGTATAAAAATATAATATTATTATATTAGTAACATTATAAATATATCTTATTTGAAATATATGTTATAATATAATATATATTCAATACTTATAATTTTCATACTAATGTATTGTATGACAATATGATTTAATGATGCTAATAATACAGATAGTATGTTATTCTAATTAATAATGATTATTCACATAATATTTATACTTTATTATTAGTTTATTATTTAACAACAATTTATCTACTTTATTTAAATAATTTTATTTTTGTAAAAGAATATTGGGTATTAAAACGAAAAAACATGTTATAAACAGGCTTTAATAAAATAATGAGTTTTTTAACAACACTACATATTATTATAATAATTAAATATGCAAATAAATATTGTATATACATTATATTATAATACATATTAAAATATGTATATTTTATATAACAATATTTTTGATATTTTTTATATGAACCATACTTTTATTAATTCTTACAATTTTGTTTTTTAATATTATAATCATAATATATTAGATATATAATCTATTTTTAAATAATAATATATTTTAGAGTTTATCTATTTTCTCGAAATTGGCAAAAAAAATTCTATGTATATTTATGATAAAAACCAATGATACTATATAAAATTCATTTTTATAAGTTTTATACTTTGATCTTGTAATATTTATTTATTTAAATATATGAAAAAATAAATATTTATTGTATATTTATTAATAATTTTATATTAAAATAAATTTCCATATATCATAACATAGTTATCTTAATGTTCTGAAAATAAAAACAAGTTTTTGAACTTTATTAAGTCCTAGAGACTTACATATTTAAAACATTAATAATTCAAATGTACTAAATATGCTATCAATTGATGCCGATGAAGCTGTCATCAATAAGATATTCTTAAAATCATTATCTATTTGTTGAGCTGTCCACCAATTTACAGAATTAAAGTTGAGTCAAATTATTTGAGTCAAAATTAATATTGATATACTTAGATAAATACATAAATGAAATGATACTTTATATATAATTTAAGGTGTAATCCACCCACTAGTATAATTTTACAGGCTTAAGCCACCCATTATTAATTTTTATATAAAGAATTATATGTATAACAAAGTAGTAAATTACTACTTTATTAATTACTACTAGTAATGTATATTAATAATGTATATAATATGGCTAAATATATTGTTTGTTTGCATAAGGGAAGATGCTGTAATGCAGCATTACTAATGCTCTACTGCATATAAATGTATTTTACAACTCTATGATTCACAAGTCAGCTTATTAATTATATTTATATCCATTATATATTTCTCATGTATATTTTTATAATAAATTATGTGAAAAATAAATTATAAATATATTTATGATATATATGTATTCGTATTATTAAATAATAATCACATGTTAATATTACCATTGTATGATTCATATATGGCATCCCACTAATTTTATTTATAATACCATCTTATCTATATATTAATATATATATCTCAATTTGTATAGGTAATGGATACAAATGCAGCTAGTTACATATTGCTGCCTGCAGGTGTCTGAATGATTGGCTGCTTATCTATTGACAAATGATGGGTTTACAAATAACATTTATCATAAATATCTAATAGACATTAAAGCTATATATGTAATAAGTCATATAATAATGTAAATATGTAATGTATTAAGATGTGAGCGAAACCTCTGAAATGATTACAAAAAATGAATTAATAGATGTTTTTTTTTGTTAAAAATTAGTAGAATAATTTGGATCTTTATAATAATATATTGAAATTATATATAATTCAATTTTAACTATTCGAAATAGTCATTATAAAACTTAACAAAATTAACATTAAAAAATGTATGGGGTCAATATTTTATTTTAATAATGTGATAAGTTATTTATGTGTTTATTTATATATTATATATTATATAGTATATATTATATGTATTAATATTTTAAATAAAGTTTGTATTTTAAATTTAAATTTAAAAGTTAATTATTCATAATTATTTTGAAAATATGTCTTACTATACTTATTTTAATAATACAATACATTAATTGAAATTATTATAAAATATCATTTATATATTAGTAAGATGGGATATACTAGAACCCGGTTTTATACAGTTTTATCCGTTTTGAATATAAGAATTGATAAATAACATGTTTATTGTTGATTAACACTACTAATATAAATTATACATATTAATATGTACATATTAAATATTATAATAGAGTTTGGTGAAAATAATCAGTTTCCAGCATATTATACACATTAATCATATTATTTATTATTTTCTACCCGGTTTGAATAATTTTTATTAAACAGCTGATATCCAAGTAAGATACTTTATTTATTTTAATTTAAAATCAATTGATAAATACATTTATTGTTCTCTGTAATTGATAATATTAATAATATTGTATTTAATTAATAAATTTGATATATTTTCTATAAATTATAATACTACTAATACTTTAATATTAATCATTGTGTTTAATATTATTTTGATAAATATTATGAATGACTACAAATATTTATAATGAATATATATTTTTCATATATTTTTCACATACACATATATACACATACACAAATATATTTATAAAACAGATGTTTCTCCCACCCCCATCACTATACATTATGAATTATTTTTGTTGTATATTTTTTATTTATTTGCCCTTATTAATTTTCTAAATATTCTGTATTTGTACAGGTAATGGATCAAATTGCAGCTACAGTTACATATTGCGGCCTGCTGCTAGTATCTGAATGCTTGGATGATTATCTATTGAAAAATAATGGGTTATCTAACTAACATTTATCATAACTATCTAATAGTCGTACAAATCTATGTATGATAATAGTCATACACTAATGTAAATATGTATTTAAAAAAAGAAATTATTTCTGAAATGATGAAAAAAAAAATTATAAAATAAGATTTTTTTTTGAAAATTTGTAAAATAATTTCTTAAAATGAAATATATAAAATATTCACTATAACACACACACATATATATATATATAAATATATTGGGTGAATATTTTATTTTAATGTAATCAATTATTTCTAGATTATAAATATATTATATGTATTAATATTTTAAATAAAGTTTGTATTTCAAATTTAAATTTAAAAATAATTTATTCATAATTATTTTGAAAATCTTACTATACGTATATACTTCTTCTCTTATAAATATATTTGTTTTCCCTTATTCATTTTCTATATCTTCTGTATTTGTATAGGTAATGGATAAAACTGCAGCTACAGCTACATATTGCGGCCTGCTGCTAGTATCTGAATGCTTGGAGGCTTATCTATTGACAAATAATGGGTTATCTAATTAATAATTATCATAACTATCTAACTATTAGAGTTTCTCTGGTAAAATATTTCTATAAAATTAAGATAATTTTATGATATTTTTATAAAAAAAATAAGGATTGAAATTAGTTGTCATTAAATTAAAAATATAAATAATATAATATTTAATATAATTATGATAGTGTATTTGATCAAACAAATATATATGTAATGTTAACACTAACAAATACAAATAAATTAATTGATAATTTTTTTATAGTGAAGTTATTATTGGTGTATCTTGACAACTAAAGAAAAGTGAAATTGATAAAACAGGATTGATTCAAGTTTAGTATATTAATTTTTAAATTAAATTTACATGTAAGAATACATTATTAATTTATTATTTATTATAGCTGGATTATACGTGGAAATCTTGATGCCTAAAGAAAATGGAAAAAACATTAATAATCTATGATTGTAATTAATATATTTAATATATTTTTATAAATGTATATATGTAATATTTAAATATATATAAATATTGAATATGCATTTAATGTTTATTTAAAGTGTATGCATTATGTACAATTGAAATCTGTTTTATATTATATTTATAATTTTATTTAAAATAATAAATAAAGTAAGATTTAACAAATTATGTAATTTTTTATAAATTATTAAATATTATTATATACTATTATTACATATAGTAAACTTTTTTCTTTTGTAAATTTAAAAAAACAAAAATACAACTATAGTATTTAAGTCTTAGAAAAAGATAAATTATTTAAATTGTTGATAAAAGAAATAAATTTTAAAATGATTTATGGTCTAATAAATATTATAAATAAATTAAAACATGCATAATTCCTATCTACACATTTCAAAGTTGATTTATATTTGTAAAATAAACATTTATGAGTTAAAATTTAAAATATTCATTATTACTGTCGGCGCCATCTAGTGCACATGGTAAACTAACTTAAGTATTTTCATATATAATAATATGTATTAGTTATTATAATCATATATGATTATAAATTATATAGGTATAAATGTAAAATATTAAAAATGTGACCTTAGTAATCATAATCAGAACACATGGGGGCATAGTCGACATTATCAGATTGTCAAAGATCTAAACTAACTAACCTATTACAGTTGTGTGGATTCAAATATTAGTTATGACATATTTTTATATTAATATATTAGAAAATAAATAATAAACATTACATAATTTATTATTATATAAATATAGATTAATATAAATAAAAATAACTTTTTTTAAATAAATAATAAAAAAAATGTTTCTCAAATAATTTATATGCCCCCCAAAATGTTGGACCCGTGTAATTGCCCGAT
>OZ025242.1:31671665-31836665 GCA_964019155.1 Osedax fenrisi
AATGCTTGATATTCATTTATTTTACGTATATAAAGTTTAAACCCTATAATCCAGTGAATTTGATAAATATATTCGATTCAAATACAAATATGAACATAAATAATATAATACATACTTTCATTCTTCCTTTATTACTTTTACTTTTCACTTTCGATGATAATCCAATATTAAATATAATTATTAAATTATTTATAAAATAATTGTTTTATTTATCAATAATTATTTTGAATTTGATCAAATATAAATATAATCTAACATACAAACAAGAATATAACAAAATAGTATACTGGATTTTGAAAATAGAACAAATAACAATTTTTCTGAATCAATTAAATACAAATACATATATTTATGTATACTATCAAATACAAATATTGATGTACACTTGTAAATACAAACAAAAATATACTTTGAAATAAAATTAAAGCAAATCTAATTTTTATCATTATTAAATTACTAATTTTGATAATGCATTTGATCAATTACAAATATTTATATGTTTTATTCAAATATAATTAAAGTATTCTAAATCTGATTTTGATAATTATTAAAATACTAATTATGATAAACTATTCATGTGTAATATGGCGTATTCAAATCAATGTCGTATTCAAATCGAAATACTCCAGAAAATACAAATATATTTCTGTTTAATAATTCAAATACCGTAAATCTAATTTTAATAATTATTAAATTTCAAATTATAATTTCTGTGTGGATTCAGTTTTTTCATGATTAATCCTTTTTTTCAATCATAAAAACATTATTATAACATACAATAGTAGCTCATACATATTGTTAGTGTTATGAGTTAATAAAAAACATGTTAATTTAAACAGAGTTTTTAAATAAAGAATAAAAAAACAAAAAGAAAAAAATAGAAAAAAACAAAAATGTATATGTTATCTGCTCACATTATAATTGAAAAATGAATGATTATTTAATATAAGTATAAAAATATAATATTATTATATTAGTAACATTATAAATATATCTTATTTGAAATATATGTTATAATATAATATATATTCAATACTTATAATTTTCATACTAATGTATAGTATGACAATATGATTTAATGATGCTAATAATACAGATAGTATGTTATTCTAATTAATAATGATTATTCACATAATATTTATACTTTATTATTAGTTTATTATTTAACAACAATTTATCTACTTTATTTAAATAATTTTATTTTTGTAAAAGAATATTGGGTATTAAAACGAAAAAACATGTTATAAACAAGCTTTAATAAAATAATGAGTTTTTTAACAACACTACATATTATTATAATAATTAAATATGCAAATAAATATTGTATATACATTATATTATAATACATATTAAAATATGTATATTTTATATAACAATATTTATTAATTTTTGATATTTTTTATATGAACCATACTTTTATTAATTCTTACAATTTTGTTTTTTAATATTATAATCATAATATATTAGATATATAATCTATTTTTAAATAATAATATATTTTAGAGTTTATCTATTTTCTCGAAAAATGGCAAAAAAAATTCTATGTATATGATAAAAACCAATGATACTATATCAAATTCATTTTTATAAGTTTTATACTTTGATCTTGTAATATTTATTTATTTAAATATATGAAAAAATAAATATTTTATTGTATATTTATTAATAATTTTATATTAAAATAAATTTCCATATATCATAACATAGTTATCTTAATGTTCTGAAAATAAAAACAAGTTTTTGAACTTTATTAAGTCCTAGAGACTTACATATTTAAAACATTAATAATTCAAATGTACTAAATATGCTATCAATTGATGCCGATGAAGCTGTCATCAATAAGATATTCTTAAAATCATTATCTATTTGTTGAGCTAAAATTTTTGTCCACCAATTTACAGAATTAAAGTTGAGTCAAATTATTTGAGTCAAAATTAATATTGATATACTTAGATAAATACATAAATGAAATGATACTTTATATATAATTTAAGGTGTAATCCACCCACTAGTATAATTTTACAGGCTTAAGCCACCCATTATTAATTTTTATATAAAGAATTATATGTATAACAAAGTAGTAAATTACTACTTTATTAATTACTACTAGTAATGTATATTAATAATGTATATAATATGGCTAAATATATTGTTTGTTTGCATAAGGGAAGATGCTGTAATGCAGCATTACTAATGCTCTACTGCATATAAATGTATTTTACAACTCTATGATTCACAAGTCAGCTTATTAATTATATTTATATCCATTATATATTTCTCATGTATATTTTTATAATAAATTATGTGAAAAATAAATTATAAATATATTTATGATATATATGTATTCGTATTATTAAATAATAATCACATGTTAATATTACCATTGTATGATTCATATATGGCATCCCACTAATTTTATTTATAATACCATCTTATCTATATATTAATATATATATCTCAATTTGTATAGGTAATGGATACAAATGCAGCTAGTTACATATTGCTGCCTGCAGGTGTCTGAATGATTGGCTGCTTATCTATTGACAAATGATGGGTTTACAAATAACATTTATCATAAATATCTAATAGACATTAAAGCTATATATGTAATAAGTCATATAATAATGTAAATATGTAATGTATTAAGATGTGAGCGAAACCTCTGAAATGATTACAAAAAATGAATTAATAGATGTTTTTTTTTGTTAAAAATTAGTAGAATAATTTGGATCTTTATAATAATATATTGAAATTATATATAATTCAATTTTAACTATACGAAATAGTCATTATAAAACTTAACAAAATTAACATTAAAAAATGTATGGGGTCAATATTTTATTTTAATAATGTGATAAGTTATTTATGTGTTTATTTATATATTATATATTATATAGTATATATTATATGTATTAATATTTTAAATAAAGTTTGTATTTTAAATTTAAATTTAAAAGTTAATTATTCATAATTATTTTGAAAATATGTCTTACTATACTTATTTTAATAATACAATACATTAATTGAAATTATTATAAAATATCATTTATATATTAGTAAGATGGGATATACTAGAACCCGGTTTTATACAGTTTTATCCGTTTTGAATATAAGAATTGATAAATAACATGTTTATTGTTGATTAACACTACTAATATAAATTATACATATTAATATGTACATATTAAATATTATAATAGAGTTTGGTGAAAATAATCAGTTTCCAGCATATTATACACATTAATCATATTATTTATTATTTTCTACCCGGTTTGAATAATTTTTATTAAACAGCTGATATCCAAGTAAGATACTTTATTTATTTTAATTTAAAATCAATTGATAAATACATTTATTGTTCTCTGTAATTGATAATATTAATAATATTGTATTTAATTAATAAATTTGATATATTTTCTATAAATTATAATACTACTAATACTTTAATATTAATCATTGTGTTTAATATTATTTTGATAAATTATGAATGACTACAAATATATATAATGAATATATATTTTTCATATATTTTTCACATACACATATATACACATACACAAATATATTTATAAAACAGATGTTTCTCCCACCCCCATCACTATACATTATGAATTATTTTTGTTGTATATTTTTTATTTATTTGCCCTTATTAATTTTCTAAATATTCTGTATTTGTACAGGTAATGGATCAAATTGCAGCTACAGTTACATATTGCGGCCTGCTGCTAGTATCTGAATGCTTGGATGATTATCTATTGAAAAATAATGGGTTATCTAACTAACATTTATCATAACTATCTAATAGTCGTACAAATCTATGTATGATAATAGTCATACACTAATGTAAATATGTATTTAAAAAAAGAAATTATTTCTGAAATGATGAAAAAAAAAATTATAAAATAAGATTTTTTTTTGAAAATTTGTAAAATAATTTCTTAAAATGAAATATATAAAATATTCACTATAACACACACACATATATATATAAATATATTGGGTGAATATTTTATTTTAATGTAATCAATTATTTCTAGATTATAAATATATTATATGTATTAATATTTTAAATAAAGTTTGTATTTCAAATTTAAATTTAAAAATAAATTATTCATAATTATTTTGAAAATCTTACTATACGTATATACTTCTTCTCTTATAAATATATTTGTTTTCCCTTATTCATTTTCTATATCTTCTGTATTTGTATAGGTAATGGATCAAACTGCAGCTACAGCTACATATTGCGGCCTGCTGCTAGTATCTGAATGCTTGGAGGCTTATCTATTGACAAATAATGGGTTATCTAATTAATAATTATCATAACTATCTAACTATTAGAGTTTCTCTGGTAAAATATTTCTATAAAATTAAGATAATTTTATGATATTTTTATAAAAAAAATAAGGATTGAAATTAGTTGTCATTAAATTAAAAATATAAATAATATAATATTTAATATAATTATGATAGTGTATTTGATCAAACAAATATATATGTAATGTTAACACTAACAAATACAAATAAATTAATTGATAATTTTTTTATAGTGAAGTTATTATTGGTGTATCTTGACAACTAAAGAAAAGTGAAATTGATAAAACAGGATTGATTCAAGTTTAGTATATTAATTTTTAAATTAAATTTACATGTAAGAATACATTATTAATTTATTATTTATTATAGCTGGATTATACGTGGAAATCTTGATGCCTAAAGAAAATGGAAAAAACATTAATAATCTATGATTGTAATTAATATATTTAATATATTTTTATAAATGTATATATGTAATATTTAAATATATATAAATATTGAATATGCATTTAATGTTTATTTAAAGTGTATGCATTATGTACAATTGAAATCTGTTTTATATTATATTTATAATTTTATTTAAAATAATAAATAAAGTAAGATTTAACAAATTATGTAATTTTTTATAAATTATTAAATATTATTATATACTATTATTACATATAGTAAACTTTTTTCTTTTGTAAATTTAAAAAAACAAAAATACAACTATAGTATTTAAGTCTTAGAAAAAGATAAATTATTTAAATTGTTGATAAAAGAAATAAATTTTAAAATGATTTATGGTCTAATAAATATTATAAATAAATTAAAACATGCATAATTCCTATCTACACATTTCAAAGTTGATTTATATTTGTAAAATAAACATTTATGAGTTAAAATTTAAAATATTCATTATTAATGTCGGCGCCATCTAGTGCACATGGTAAACTAACTTAAGTATTTTCATATATAATAATATGTATTAATTATTATAATCATATATGATTATAAATTATATAGGTATAAATGTAAAATATTAAAAATGTGACCTTAGTAATCATAATCAGAACACATGGGGGCATAGTCGACATTATCAGATTGTCAAAGATCTAAACTAACTAACCTATTACAGTTGTGTGGATTCAAATATTAGTTATGACATATTTTTATATTAATATATTAGAAAATAAATAATAAACATTACATAATTTATTATTATATAAATATAGATTAATATAAATAAAAATAACTTTTTTTAAATAAATAATAAAAAAAATGTTTCTCAAATAATTTATATGCCCCCCAAAATGTTGGACCCGTGTAATTGCCCGATTAACCCCCCCCCCTTAGGCCGGCTCTACTCGGTATCAATTATAGTTCTACGCGTATTATTAAGATTAATTATTGAACTTCACTTTAGTTATTAACAGTTTAATCGATCTATTTGATACATGAGCAATTTACATAATATAAAGTATTTTATTATTTTTAAGGGAGAAGTTAGTTGTTTAGAAACGACTTTTTCTACGTTTTTATAGAGTATCTAGAAATAGGTCTACTGATATTAATAATTAATTATAATTATATATTAATTATTTATAATTATTAAAGGATGAGGGATCACTAGAACGTTTTTAAATGATAGGAGTGTTAATGGAATGTTTAACAATGATTGTACAGTCATTAATTAAGTGAGGTATATTACATAGCATGTGTGTGTGACATGAGCTAACATAGAGGAGATAGGTAGGTTAGTTATATCATTAAGTAGTTTTAAAGGAATATAATCTAATGAAATGCTAATTAGTTGATCAATATATGATATATAGAAGGTAAAGATAATGAAGTAAATATTGTATGAGAAGATAGCATGGTCATAGAATATATTTGATTTTATCATTGAAAATAGTCAACAAAACTTGGTAGATTAGCTTTAGGAAAGTCAGGTTACGATGATTGTTACACCTACCATGTTTCTATAGATTAACATCACTAATAATATCGGCACGATTAGCATTTTATTATTATTTGTGTATGCTACTAATGATGAAGAATAATTGTGATTTGTCCATTTAGATTATCACTTACTTACACCTTTGAAAATATACATTATAGGTATAATAATATATACATTACATATATACAGAGCTGGGCAGTATCGCCGATACAGTATCTATTAAGGCACAAAATCAGTATCGTAGATACATTTGTATTTGTATTTGTATCTATTATAAAAATTATAAAAGTATTTGTAATCGTATCTATTAGTCATAAATAGTATCTACGATACGTATCTAGTAGATACTATCTACTAAGACAATTATGTAAACAGATACAGTTAATTAAATAATATATCATTTGGACATCATATGTATTTTATATCAATATTTTATATTAAATACAAATTAATTTTAATATATATAAATCATCAATATATTTTTAATCAAATATCTTTTGTAAATATTGAAATTAATTCATTGTTAACAATTATGATATATCAATTATAGTGATATTCTCAAAAACCATTATATATATTAATTGAAAACAAAGAAATTATGTTGATAATATATTTTATATACCTACTAATTGATTTATAATTCAAAATTATATATTACTTTGAAAGATAAAATCATTTTAATAAATATTATTAATCTAAATAATGATAATTAATAATATATTAATAATTTATTTTTTGCATATTTGATAATTTACTATATTCGTGTTGAACATTCTAAATTAAAGGTCGCTGATTATTTTGAGTTGAAAAATAGTATATTGTAATAATATATATTTCTCTATAGTATGTAATGGCTCATAGTATAATTTCAGATGAAATAAAGCTGGTATACCAGCGTGTGTACAACCAATGTATACTCTACAAATTCATCGTTGGTATCATTAAATGTCATTAAATGTCAACAAATTTATTCTATATCATCTATTAAAGAACACGTTGTAAGTATTTAATATGTCCTTTTAAAAGGGGTATCCCACAACCAGTTGTTCCGGAAATAATGTCCGGAAATGTTTGCTATAAAGTTATTTTCTAGCAAGTTAACTATAATTTTAGTTACTTGTTACCAGTTACCTAATTCGTTTAAGCACTTCCATCAACTTCTTTATGGAAGTTTTCTGACGTGCTTTTTAATGTATTTATTGAAAAAACGGTATATTTTAGATTTAAATTGAGTATTACAGTTGAGTCAATTGACCGGATATGGTGAAGTAGATCATTCCAGATTTTTGGAGCATGGACGGAGAAAGATTTATGTTGGGAAGATGTTAAATATGATAGAACTGGAGTTTTAAATTTGAATTTGTTTATTTTTTGTTTGTAAAAGTTATGTTGGGAAGTTAGTAAGTTGGCGAGATAGTCTGGTGTGTTATGGTGAGTAGATTAATGTATGATGAGTGAAATATTATATATTATACTGGATTTTATTGGCTGCCAATGTAAGTTGGTTCTTAGAGGAGATATATGTTGTCTGACATGTTTAGCTATGTTGAAAAATATATAAATCTGATAGCTAGCTAGTGTTTTGAAGGCATTGGAGTTTATTTATTAGATTGCGAGGAGGCATATATGTCCCTATAGGGACAGGAATTACAGTAATCAATGTGGGGTAGAATAAGGGATGTAGCGAGAAGATTGCAGTATTAAAATTAATAAAGGGTATTATTGTTCGTAAGTTTTGTAGTATGTAGTTAATTGACTGCGATAGTGATTTAGTCGGAATGTGAAATTTTAGTGTTGGGTCGATTAATATACCAAGGGTTTTTACTTTATTAGCATAAGAAATACTCAAATTGTTAATGGTAATTTGTGGTGGAAGGAATATAGTAGTAGATGTTTTAATATACAATGATTCAGTTTTAAGACAGTTTAGTGATAAGGAGTTGTTGGTGAGCCAGTTATGTATATCAGTAATTCAGTTGTTAAGTAAATGTATTTCATTGTTAGGGTCTATCAATCTACAGTGTAATATGTCATCTGTATACGAGTGATAGTCGACTATAGATCTATAGTGGGGGTATTTGTCAATAATTTTAAATAAAGGAAGTAGATTGATATTGAATAGGAGTGGACCAAGGACAGATCCTTGAGGTACTCCATGAGTAACTTTACGAGGTTTAGAAATTAGTGAATGTATGCTAATTTTGTAAACAAATGACCAGTTAGGTATGAGATGAACCAATCTAGTGAAGTACCAGATATTCCGATAAAGGATAGTCCATTATAAGGATATTATGGTCAAGGGTATAGAAGGCAGCTGATAAATTAAGGAGAATGTAGTGAGTTACCCCATTACTTTCCGACAATTTTCGGGAAATATAGTGACTTTAAAGGGTCCCACTACAACTTGCTAGAAAATCACTTTCTAGCAAACATTTTGGGATATTATTCCGTGTAATATACCTTGATATGTACTATCTAATTCGTCATCGATGAATATATATATATATATATATATATATATTATATGATATAATATATATCTATATAATTTATATCTATATATTTATATATATATTTTATATAATTATAATGTATTTGTATCTACTAAGAAAATTCTGTATTTGTAATTGTATCTACTATTATTTTTTTTAAAGTAATTGTAGTTGTATCTATTATAAGAAAAAAGTGTGTAATTGTAATTGTATCTATTATACATTTTTTGAGTATCGTGCCCAGCTCTGCATATATACATATATAATTATTATAGTTGTTTAAACCCAATATATTGACCAGTCACTCGTAATAGGACATGTTTACCTAGTATCACGTGATTATTCGTGAATATTGACCGCGTGATAGGATTATTTAGGAGAATATACTATATAGGAGAAATACTTAGAATACTTACGAATAACTATCATTTAATAATAGTACGATAATCTTATGTCCAGAATAATAATGTTATACATACATAATGAATATTTATAGATATGAAATAGTACCTAATAAGTTGTAAAACGGGTATCCAGTTCCAGAATTCTATTAAAAGTTAACGTTTTAATATATTTGACAATACTTAAATTAAACTAGATTATTTTTGAAGATATTAATAGAAATAGTTGCTGACATTGCATTTATACGATACGTTTATACACATATTACTTTACGTTATTTCTCACAAAATTATATGCACTATAGGGGTAATTGTATCGATAATCAACACTGCTTCTATAATTACCCTGGCATTGCCTAAATCTGATAATAATAATAATAATAATAATATATCGCATATGTCATGGATATGCAGACATCATGTTCGACAATTCAGGGGGATGTATCCCCCACTGAAAATATAGTGGGGGATATCCCTCCTAACAAATTATTACTAAATAAATTATTTAAAATGTTTAATAATGCATACATATTTTATAAGAATGTTATCGAAGAGATTGTTATAGAATTATTGATATAGAAATTGAGTCAATAAATACATATTTTAATGCAATAGATATTAATATACCTACATACAAATGAACACATATTTACAAATATAGAACAAAATATTGATATAATAAAAGACTACCCAGAGTATGTAAAGAAGATTTGATTCCCGAAATTAGATTTTTTAAAAACGGTATAATAACATGAATCTGAACAATATTATAACAAATTTTAAAACTATGTAACATTAAGTTATACAATTTTGTCCAGAAATTAAAACCCTATTAAAATTACTTATGGTATCACCTGCATGTTTATGTTAATGTTAATGTTTTTCAGTGCGTTAAGAAGATTTAAGACATTGATAGCATGACGCAGAGAAGATTAAATGGGAGAATAATTTGCACTATTCACTAAGAAAAATTGGAATAGATGACATATTAAAGTCATTTGTAAATTCATTTAAGAGAAGAAATATTAAATTTTGAAAATAACTTTTGTGAATAAATATATATATATATAAATATTCGATTTTTTTCCAATATCCCCCCTAATATTAAAATTAAAGTTTCTTCTCTGTATGACATAATATATTTAATATTTATAAACACATGTATACATATATTTAATATATATATATATATATATATATATATATATATATTATATTTAAATTAATTTAATAGATAATTATTTTATCAATATTTTATTTAATATAACTGCTATAGCAGTATATTTTCAATTATTTTAAATCTTTATTTTGGAGTATCATGAAATCTTTAACACTATTCCATCTGTTTTCCATCCAACAATCTAGGATAATATATAATATGTAGGTTAAATATATGGTAAATAATATATATATATATATATATATATATATATATATATATATTGTTATTGTTATTATATATTTAGTGGAGTCTTTCATCCCATCCAGGAACTTATATCAAGGTTTTACTTATAACCATATATGGCTCTATAGATTATATGATCTAAGACATTATAATGTCCCTTCGAAGCCGCTCTCGTGTTAAGGCATTCATGGTTTTAACGTGAGCCGATCATTTATTTATACACAATTATATAAGATCATTTCTAAATAATATTTTAAGACCCATTTAATATAATTAATTAATGGTCCGGACGAGGCTCGAACCAGTGTCATACTGCTTATGTGTCTGACGCCTTAGCCACTGAGCCACACAGGCAGTTTTACATTAAATAATATTTAGTTTTAATATATATAGATATAATATAAATATAATATATCATATAACTATATTAACCTCTATTTCTTAGGACACGACGTTGATATTTGACACTTTTATCTCCACTAATGATGACTTTTGCTTTCGTTGAATATTTTCATATCTTATTTATACTTAAAAGCTAATTAAATAATTATTAATTCAAAGATGTATACTTCCATGTTATATCCGATATACCCACACACACACATACGAGTAATACAGCTACAGTAACTATGGGTTACACGGGTCATATACCTCGTCAAGAACTCATCATGCAGAACGAGATAGTAGAAATAAACGTATAAGATAAATCACAGGTGGAAGAAAACGAAGAAATGTCAACAAATTCTGAAGGGCTCTACCCTATATATATATATATATATATATATATATATATATATATATATATATATATATATATATATATATAAATATGCGAATAAATGGAAAAGGAAATAATTACATAAGAAGAAATAAAAGTAAAAGAATCATCCAGAGGTGAAAACAATGAAATAATATAAATTACTAGTGCTAATAGCATTAGCCTGTATCTAATATATATTTATATATATATACATAATATTAATTCTGTTTATTAATTCTATGATTTGTTACCTCTGCATTAACTATACTATATATATAGTTAATTAATGGAGGATAATTAAACAGAATTAATGGATGCACAAGTAAACATATATTTGGGAGATTATAATACTACTAATCCTACATCACCCGATACATCTTTTCCGATTAAAAGTAAAACTAAACGATTCCTCTATAGAAAAGTGTACCACTGTCTAAGCCAATGAGAAGAGAGAAGCTAAACACACTGATGACTCACGCGTACGTATTTCTACTACACCTGTTCGTATTGCACTGTTGCTCACGATGGTTTTAATAATGCTCTCAGACCCGCCATTAACACATCTATTATTCCACAATTCACGATGTTCCTATACATGTTATAATGCATACACTTTATAACGTAGCTCTATCATTATACCCTTCGTGCAGCAAGTCGCAGGGCTCGGTCGCCTTCCCCTATTATGTATAATATTTACTTCTAATTTTGCTGAATTGTATTTATAATTATATATATATCAATTACGTAAAATTCGAAGTGACTATTATTCATAATAGGGGAAGGCGACCGAGACCTGCGACTTGCTGCACGAGGGGTGTCCTAGGGAACCCTTACCCAAGCTTAAGGGATATAAGCCAGCAAGTTGCGTGATCCATAAAGACGAATACGGGGTAGAAGCAGCTTTTAGAAAGTATGTGTATCGCGCTGATGCCACTCAACAATATTGCAGCGATGACGTTATCATCTGACACGGCAATGTAATGTCACGGTATTGTGTACGCCTGTCACTGCAATTACCAACAGAAGGCAGGCTAAGACTGAATATTAATAACGCTTCGATAACATAGCTATCTATAGACGGGGAAGGAAAGAAAACACTCAAGTAGTATGCTGACATGACACCGGAACTATTGAAAACTGCAGTTTTATACAACTTTTATATATGTATATATAATATATATAAATAAATGTATGCTATAAATATATGAATACATTTATTTATTTCAATACCGACAAATTTGAGGTAAGAATTATACATAAGAATGTATACTATAATTATATTATGTCTATATTAACTTCTCAATATATGTATATCAGATATATCATGGAAACATACATCTCTGAATTAGTAATTATTGAATTAGCTTCAAAGCATAAATAAGATATAGAAATATTCAACGATGGCAAAAGTCATCGCTGACATCGACATATCTTCAATAACGAGGACATATGTTACCTGTAGGCATCGAGATGAGCAACTGAGCGTTCCATCCAAGCAATTACCGCGATACAACGGAGCCCCGATACAAGAAATACGTTACAAGTTAGGTACTTCTTTAGAAATGTACCTGATGAATAATAGAATTATTAATGACCTATATAGATTATATTTAATAATATGTTATGTGGAACTTATTGAGGAAGCAATATAAATAGACACGCGTTATATAATAATATTATAATAGATCTATCTATAATGTATAGTTAACAATTACATTTGCACAAACAAATATTAATGTAGATATATTCAGTATATATTATACTATTTAACTTACGTAGAATATTATTAGTCGTTAATTAATATAATATAATGTTATATGTATATATATATAATGTTATATGTATATATATATATATGACAATATATATATATATATATATATATATATATATATATATATATTTTATTATTATTTTTTATTTGGTGGAGTCCTTTCACCCATCCATGAACGTAGATGAAGTTTTCACTTATAACCATATGGTTCTAATACCCCTTAGAAAACGCTATCATATGCCATTAATTAGCCATTAATTATGTATATATACATATTATACATATACAATTATATATAAGAGATAAAAGATTAAAGAGGTAATTTAACTCACACGCATATATGTGTATTACGAATACCCATGTATAAATAAATTATGCGTATTAATATATATATATATATATATATATATATATATATTAGCTATGCTACTAACGGAATTTCCACAATTTCCGGTTCTTCATTCTCCTCACCATCTTCCCATCCTCCAAATCCGAACAAAGAACCCCAGTTAAACCAGCCACGTCGATGTCCTTACGTATTGTTCTTCGATATAGCGACGTGAGCCGGATTCGGCTGGGCAGGGAGGGAGCCACATGTCGTCGTGACCCTTTGACCTTTAGACGCGTTAACATAGTATCGGGAGTTCGTTCTACGCGGGGGCGACGTATAGCGACCGGAGTCGGCGTTATATCGGCGAGTCGAGTTATCCGAGTAACGGGCTGACGTGCACGTGGAAGCGACGTTGTATCGGGAGTTACTAGACGTTCTATAGCTGACTTCACCGTCTTCGTCGTAATGAGGGGGAATCTTCCTGTGTGTGTGGGTTACGTGTAATACGGGTGTTACTCTATAGAGTGGACAGCGGTAATGGAGGCTGGTGTATCTCATGAATATAATAATAAACGGCAATAAGTAGCAATACATGTGTATATATATACATATATATTTAGATTTAATATATGTCTTTGAATTGGTATTTAAAAGATTCAAATATATTGTGTACATTTCAATTGTCATCATTAGTTAACAATTATAAATAGGTATTGTACACGGGTATTAAATTATGTCTTAATAATATAATTGAATATACAATAATAAATAATAAACTAAACTAATCAATTAGCATTTAATTAATATATAGGTAATACAGTAATAGTTAATATTTTAATGGTACTAAATACATAATGAATATGAATAATCTGAGTTATATAAAGTATCTAGGTACTATATATATATATATATATATATATATATATGTGTGTGTGTATGTGTGTATGTGTGGGTATAGAAAATATGATATATAAATAATAACAGTTACGTTTGACTCGAAGTAATATGAATGTAGTTCGTAGCGGAGTTTGTAAACAATGATATATTTTATTTTTTTTATTTTTCCGTTAAATTTACATTTGTTTGTTTATGTTTAAAAAAAATTAAATTGGTTACTATATTAAATACACTAATTAAAAGAAATATATTTAATATTAACAGAATAACGATAATAGATTAGAATACAAATCAGAAATTATTTACATTTAATTATTTATTTATTTATATAATAGTATTATTATATTATTTAAGCATGATGGTAATTTATTTGTCGAATAGTTAAATATAATATCTATGACGAATTAGCACACAAATATATCGTATACCTGAATAGACCTATTATTATAACAATGAAGATGTATATGGTAATTTTGTTATGAATTAAAGATACATAATATAATAGTTAGGCATTACACACAACGCTAAGTTACCACTCCATGGAGTGCGCACACCAGTCTGAACGAGAGTTACAGGAGTGCACACACCAGTCTGAACGAGAGTTACAGGAGTGCGCACACCAGTCTGAACGAGAGTTACAGGAGTGCGCACACCAGTCTGAACGAGAGTTACAGGAGTGCACACACCAGTCTGAACGAGAGTTACAGGAGTGCGCACACCAGTCTGAACGAGAGTTACAGGAGTGCGCACACCAGTCTGAACGAGAGTTACAGGAGTGCGCACACCAGTCTGAACGAGAGTTACAGGAGTGCACACACCAGTCTGAACGAGAGTTACAGGAGTGCACACACCAGTCTGAACGAGAGTTACAGGAGTGCACACACCAGTCTGAACGAGAGTTACAGGAGTGCACACACCAGTCTGAACGAGAGTTACAGGAGTGCACACACCAGTCTGAACGAGAGTTACAGGAGTGCACACACCAGTCTGAACGAGAGTTACAGGAGTGCACACACCAGTCTGAACGAGAGTTACAGGAGTGCACACACCTGTCTGAACGAGAGTTACAGGAGTGCACACACCGTACGAATTACATTCAATACAATATTGCGAATCTGATAATGCAACTTAAACAATCATAGCTCCATAGGGCTAGGTAACCCTACAATCCTACTAATAGCAATGAGGCATAGCATCAATATGATGTATATATACCTAGATATTGCAATTATAATATAAGATAAGATATCATAATTTCTAACTCTTTAAATAATCCGATGTTATCGAACATTTACATGTAGGATACCTACAAACATTTGTATTGTTAAGACTTAAATGATTGGTTGACATTAATATCGATACTAGTAAGTTGTCGTCAATGTTGTAACTTAATTAAACAAAAGATCCCTTAAAAAGGCACTGTTGTGTAGTATGTAGTATATATGGGAAAGTAACCTAATACGGACACTTTAACATTAAATGGTCTTAACATTTTATGTCTCGTTATTTTTATTCAAAAATTACAATATATTAATATTATATGATTATAGATATTATTGTGATTTTAAAATTTTATTTAATCTTTTAATTCCATAGATAACTAGGGTGTCCGTATTATTTACCAATGTCCGAATACGGACACCCTGTGTTACAATACGGACACCCTATATACCACTAGATAAATTATATAGTATTGATGAATCAATCAGATAAATTACAATTACATTATTTATAATTAATTTTATGAAAAATGTATTCTAATTTAATTAGTTAATGATTTATTTATTTTATTATTTTTTTAATTAATAATACAATTTAAGTATCTAAATAATAAAAATGTTAGATTTAGCATTATTGGTGGTATTATTATAACACACGCGATTTTGATGAAAATCAGAATAGTTCATACGCTGCGCACTGATTGGTTATAGGGTGTCCGTATTAAGATACCTTGAGTATCCGTATTAAAACATCTAGAGTGTCCGTATTAGGGACTTATATGACCTATAGATGTATGCGTATAACTTAATAAATATTTGATAACAAATATAGAAATTATATATATAATTTTAGAATGCTTTGTTTTTTTTATAATATAGTGTTATTTGTTATATCGATACATTTTTATATTCTTGAGAATGTTGTAAGTTGACATTTTTTTTCATAAATTTAAAAACGTCATAAAAAAATCAGTTTATTGGAATCAGCAATATTTTGAATAATTAAAAAATAAATAATACTTTTTTAGACTATTTATATAATTATGAATATTTTATTCATTAGACCATTTTTTGTAGGATTTTTATTTCTGAGATACCAATAGTGTCCGTATTCGGGCACTGTCCGTATTCGGTAACTTTCCCCTACTATATACACACACGTAAATAGTATACTGTTGTAGTACGACATTATAGGGGATAGTATTAGCAAATTAGGTATTAGGTAGGTATAGTAAAACATATGGGTGTAGTATTACTATAGTATTACTTAGTATTACTTTTCTGTATACTCGCCTGCAGTCACTAGGTGATTATATATCAAATGGCATTACTGGTAACTTTGGTCTGGGGAGAGAAACGAGCGAAGTGATCAATTTTTAGAATTTTGTAGTAGAAATGACATTCGAATCATGAATACATTCTTCAAGTTGCACCCACGGAGGCTTTATACATGGAGATCGCCTTAGATATGCTGACGACACTACATTGACAGCAGGAACAAAAGATGATCTCACAGAGCTAATTACAAAAGTCAAAAGAGCAAGCGAAGAAGCCGGATTATATTTAAATGTCAAGAAAACAAAGGTGATAACTGCAGTTAAATTGGACCATATACTAGTAGATGATAACAATATCGAAATCGTTGGTAAATTTATCTTCCTGGGAGTTCTAATTAATAATGATGGAGTTACTGATAAGGAGCTACGAAGAAGGTTGGCAATGGAAAAATGTGCCATGGGAAGTGTGACACGTATATTCAAAGACAGAGTCATTAGATTAACGACAACAATAATGATTGTTCAAACACTGGTATTTCCAATTATCCTTTATGGAGTAGAAACCTGGAATATCAAATAGGCAGATAGGAAAACAATTGATGCTTTTGAACTATGGTGCTGGAGGAAACTGCTCGGAGTTACTTACTTAAGTAGCCTATCTAATTAGATAGGAAGAGAAATACTGACATAATTGACATAATACAACCTAAAAGAACGCTCGAATCCAGAATTGTCAAGGCTGCCCTATCTTTTTTCGGACACGTTGTTAGATAAGATATGATGGAATTGCAAATGATGCTGGGAAGAATGGAAGGTCGGCGAGGAAGAGGCAGACCACATTGAACTTGGCCTGATAATATAAAAAAATATCTCTCTAAAGATATTATGAATCTCCGACTAGATTCTAGAGACAGAGCTGGATGGACAATAGCTACCATGGATGTCGCCAGGGGTCGGTTTCGACTCGACGACACAAGGTAACAAGGTACATAACTTATTTGTATGATATGAGCTATAACTCATTATGTTATATCGTATGTTATAACATATAGGAGATGTTACATTATTTAATAATTTTAAATGAATATTATCTAGAGAAGAACTACGACGAGCATGTTTTAAAAAGGCTAATTAATTGTTCATTAGAAGATAAATATAATGAAGTAAATATTGTATGAGAAGATGAGATAGATATAAAGATAGCGTGATCATAGAATATATTTGATTTTATCATTGAAAATAGTCAACTAAACTTGGTAGATTAGCTTTAGGGAAGTCAGGTTACGATGATTGTTACACTTACTATGTTTCTATAGATTAACATCACTAATAATATCGGCAAGATTAGCATTTTATTATTATTGTTGTATGCTACTAATGTTGAAGAATAATTGTTATTTTTCCATTTAGATTCTCGCTTATAAGCGTATAATAAGTATACTTATTGAAAATATAAATTATACAGTATAATTTATACTATAATTATTATAGTTGTTTAAACAAAATATATTGATCAGGCACTCGTAATAGAACATGTTTACCTAGTATCACGTGATTATTCGTGAATGTTTATGACGTGATATATAGGAGGAATACTTAGAATACTTACGAATAACTTACATTGGTATTTTACTTATATATGTTTATTTAACAAATAATAAGAAATATCCACAAATAAAGAAACACATAATTATTATTCAAATTAATAGCACGGTAACCTTATGTCCAGAATAATACAATACAGTAATAATGTTATTCATACATAATTAATATATATATATATATATATATATATATATATATATATATATATATATATATGAAATAGTGGGTTGTTGGGGTACTAGTTACTGTCAAATCAACCAGCCTAGTATTCAACTCTAACAGCAGGCTCCTCGTGCCACACCCTGGAAACTACTTTTAGTAGGCTAATGCTGTGGGGGATTTCAGATAGGGATGGGCTCCGCTGATCTTATCTGCCCAAGATACGCAAATGATTTCAAAACAAAACTTAAACACCATACCAGCTCGGACGTCGCCCGGGAAAATAAGGTCCGCGTCATTTATTGAAAATCAGGATAATAACGTTAAGATGGTTACCGATGAACACAAGAAAATAAAGATAAGAAGAAAAAACACGTATATAGGTACTTGGAACGTACGTACTTTACGAGAAGAAGGTAAACTAGAAGAGCTTACTCATGAACTAGATAGATATAGGCGGACTGTTGTAGGACTGTGTGAAGTACGCAGAAAAGGAGTGAACGAAATACAAACCACAGAAGGTCACAAACTTTACTACATTGGAAATGACAACAAACACATTAATGGTGTTGGATTTTTGATAAACAGTGAATTAACATGCATGGTTATGTGCTTCACTCGATAAATGACATAATAGCAATAATAAGACTGCATGAAACTCCTTTTAACATATCAAATATTCAAGTATATGCACCGACAACAGATCATACAGATAAAGAAATTGAAATATTCTACAATGAATTGTAAAACTCAATCTCAAAAATTTCAAACAAGGATATAATGGTGATTCAAGGTGATATGAATGCAAAAATTGGTAAGGATGCACATAAAAATTGGGGATCAACTTCTGGAATATTTTGCAATTCAGTAACAAACGAGAGAGGATATCGACTTCTGGAATTCGCGAAAACAAACGAGTTAAAAATTGTTAATACATTTGGCCCGCACAAAAAATCACGAATACAAACTTGGCATAGCCCTGGAGGAATATATCATAATCAAATCAATTATATTTTAGTGGGTAAACATTTTTCCACAAGTGTGAATATAAATAAGACTAGATCATTCCCTGGAGCTGACATAGGTAGTGACCATGACATACTGATGATGACTTTTAGTCTACACCTGAAAAATCCTAAGAAAAATAAATTTACTCGAAATAAATACGATCTAGAAATGCTGAAAAATCCAGAGACCAACAAAATATTTGAAAATAAAATAAATGAAAAACTGACGGAACAAAAATTAACAGAAATAGAAAATACAGAATAAATGTTACAGAAACTAAATAGAACTATGACAGAGACAGCAACTGAAATCCCAGGAAAACACAGAGAAAAGAAGAAAAAATGGATAACAAATGAACTGATGGATATGTGTGACTTGAGAATAGAACTGAAAAAGACTAAATTTGAACCAGGAAGTACGTACAAACAAATAAATAACACAATAAAGAAGGAGATGAGAATATCAAAATAAATCTGGATTAATAACAAATGTACTGATATTGGAGAATGTCTAATTAGAAACAATACCAAGAAAGCCTACCAAATTGTAAATGAGCTAACAAAAAAGAAAGACAAAATAATAGTTAATGTACATGATAAAGATGGAAAGTGCATAACAGATAAAACAGAAGTTCTGAAACGTTGGATAGAATATTGTTCTGAACTGTATACACATAACGCAGAAGGAGATATATCAGTACTAACAGTAAATGAACCATCAAACCAGGATAATTTTTCTATATTGGAAAGTGAAGTTGAGGCTGCTATCCAGGCATTAAAGATGGGAATATCAGCTGGTATTGACAATATACCAGCCGAATTAATTAAAGCTGGAGGACATATAGTGATTCAAATAATGCTAGATATATGTAACAAAATATTGGAAACTGGAATTTGGCCATAAGACTGGACAAAATAAATGATAATAAGTTTACATAAAAAAGGAAGCAAACATAAATGTGAAAATTACAGTACATAAGCCTTATATCACACTCTAGTAAAATAATGCTAAAGATAATCCTGAACAGATTGCAAAATTACACGGAAGAGTTCATTTATGAAGATCAAGCTGGATTTCGAGCAGGCAAAAGTACAAGCGAACATATATTTAACTTAAGAGTCATCTCAGAGAAATATTCTCAGCATAGTAAACCATTATTAAGTTTTCATCGATTTAAAAAATCGTTTGATAACATATGGTATAACGCGCTATGGTCGGCAATGAAAAGATTTAACATCAATTTAAAACTAATAGAATATATACAACATCTATACAATATAGCAGAAAGTTAGTTTACTTTGACGGGAAAATTGGAGAATGGTTTGAACAACAACTGGAGTTAGGCAAGGCTGTCTACTTTCACCCACACTATTCAATATTTTGCTTGAACAAATAATGAACGATGCTTTAGATAATCATGTAGGTTCAGTAAATATTGGTTGTAAAATATCACAAATTTAAGATTCGCAGATGACATCGATGGATTAGCAGGTAGTGAATCTGAATTATCCAATCTTATTAAAATAATCGACAATACAACACGTGCATATGATATGGAAATAAACTCTACGAAAACACAAATAATGGCAAATTCTGAAGGTAGTTTCACATCAGAAATAAAAATAAATAACGAGCCACTAAAAGTAGGTTGAGAGTATTAAATACTTAGGAGAAATCATCGACGATAAAGGTTAAAAGGCTGAAATATTAGCTAGAACTGGACAGACGATTGCAGCTCTATCTAGACTAAATGTTATATGGTACGATAAAACACTAAAACTGAAACTGAAAATCCGACTACTGCAGTACTAGTTAACTCAATTTTCTTATATGCGTGTGAGAAATGGACAATAACGAAGGAACTGCAAAGAAAAATAACTACATTAGAAATGCGGTGCTTAAAACGATTATTGTACATATCAAACAGAGATAGAATTACTAATATTGAAGTACGCAATAGAGTTACCAAAGAAATCGGTCCACATTCGGAACTACTAGCAATGGTCATCACGAAGAAACTGAGATGGTTTGGTCATGTGATAAGATTAAATTCCATGTCCAAAACAATTCTTCAGGGTTCTATTGAAGGTATAAGAAGACGAAGTAGGCCAAAAATGCAATGGCAAAACAATATCTTGAAATGGATTGGTCTTGATATAAATAAAGCGATGAGAGCTGCAGAAAATAGAGAGGGATGGAAAAAAATTGTGACGAAATCTACCGCGCCCCTACGGCATCAAAATACTATGGGATAGGTAAAAGGTAAAAAAAAATATGAAATAGTACCTAATAAGTTGTAAAACAGGTATCCAGTTCCAGAATTCTATTATAAGTTATCGTTTTAATAAATTTGACAATACATCAATATAAAGTAAACTAGATTATTTGTAAAGATGTTAATAGAAATAGTTGCTGACATTGCATTTATACGATAGGTTCTATAGTATGTATGTATACATATGTCATGGATATGCATACATCATGGGCGAAACTTTAGGGGGATGTATCCCCTACTGAAAATATAGTGGGGGGGTATCCCTCCTAACAAATTATTACTAAATAAATTATTTAAAATATTTAATAATGCACAAATATTTTATAAGAATATTATCGAAGAGATTATTATAGAATTATTGATATAGAAATTGAGTCAATAAATACATATTTTAATGCAACAGATATTAATATACCTACATACAATGAACACATATTTACTAATATAGAACAAAATATTGATATAATAAAATACTACCCAGAGTTATGTAAAGAAGATTTGATTACCGAAATTATTTGTTATAAAAATCGGTATAAGAACATGAATCTGAAGAATATTAAAACAAATTTTAAAACTATGTAAAATTAAGTTATACAATTTTTTCCAGAAATTAAAACCCATTTAAAATTACTTATGGTATCACATGCATGCTCTGGTGACGCTGAAATGTTTTTCAGTGCGTTAAGAAGATTAAATACATTGATATCATGAAGCAGAGAATATTAAATGGGAGAATAATTTGCACTAAGAAAAATTGGAATAGATGACATATTAAAGTCATTTGTAAATTCATTTAAGAGAAGAAATATTAAATTTTGAAAATAACTTTTGTGAATAAATATATATATATATATATATATATATATATAAATATTCGATTTTGTTTCCAATATCCCCTTTATATTGAAAGTAAAGTTTCTTCTCTGGCAGACATCATATATTTAATGTTTATAAACACATGTATATATACATATATTTAATATATATATATATATATATATATATATATATTATATTTAAATTAATTTAATAGATAATTATGTTATCAATATTTTATTTAATACAACTGCTAGTTATTATATTTTCAACTATTGTAAATCTTTATTTTGGAGTATCATGAAATCTTTAACAATATTCCATCTGTTATCCATCTAACAATCTAGGATAATATATAATATGTAGGGTAAATATATTTTAAATAATATATATATATATATATATATATATATTGTTATTGTTATTTTATATTTAGTGGAGTCTTTCATCCCATCCAGTAACTTATATGAAGTTTTCACGTATAACCATATATGGCTCTAATATCCCTTCGAAGCCGCTCTCGTGTTAAGGCATTCATGGTGTTAATGAGAGCCGATCATTTATTTATACACAATTATATAAGATCACTTCTAAATAATATGTTACGACCTATTTTATAAAATTAATTAATGGTCCGGACGAGGCTCGAAACAGTGTCCTACTGCTTATGTGTCTGACGCCTTAGCCACTGAGCCACACAGGCAGTTTTACATTAAATAATATTTAGTTTTAATATATATAGATATAATATAAGTATAATATATCATATAACTATAGTAACCTCTATTTCTTAGGACACGACGTTGATATTTGACACTTTTATCTCCACTAATGATGACTTTTGCTTTCGTTGAATATTTTCATATCTTATTTATACTTAAAAGCTAATTAAATAATTATTAATTCAAAGATGTATACTTCAATGTTATATCCGATATACCCACACACACACACACGAGTAACACAGCTAACTACTGGTAACTATGGGTTACACGGGTCATATACCTCGTCAAGAACTCATCGTGCAGAACGAGATAGTAGAAATAATCGTATAAGATAAATCACAGGTGGAAGAAAACGAAGAAATGTCAACAAATTCTGAAGGGCTCTACCCTATATATATATATATATATATATATAAATATGTGAATAAATGGAAAAGGAAATAATTACATAAGAAGAAATAAAAGTAAAAGAATCATCCATAAGTGAAAACAATGAAATAATATAAATTACTAGTGCTAATAGCATTAGCCTGTATCTAATATATATTTATATATATATACATAATATTAATTCTGTTTATTAATTCTATGATTTGTTACCTCTGCATTAACTATACTATATATATAGTTAATTAATGGAGGATAATTAAACAGAATTAATGGATGCACAAGTAAACATATATTTGGGAGATTATAATACTACTACATCACCCGTTACATCTCTTCCGATTAAAAGTAAAACTAAACGATTCCTCTATAGAAAAGTGTACCACTGCCTAAGCCAATGAGAAGAGAGAAGGTAAACACACTGATGACTCACGCGTACGTATTTCTACTACACCTGTTCGTATTGCACTGTTGCTCACGATGGTTTTAATAATGCTCTCAGACCCGCCATTAACATAGATGTATATATACATTACATGTAAATATACATCCGATAACTCAACATTTATGAAAAATCAAAATACCACAAACATATGTTATTGGATTCGTATCTTTTACACGTAATAAAACTACATTGCTCAACAAATATAATTCAACATACATTATTCAACATGGTTTTATTTAATAATATATGGATATAAATATATAAACGTAAAAATACAATTACAATTATTATATTATCATACGAGTACTATTTTGAATGCATTTATGTGAACAAAACATTAATTAAGGCTATATATAGACTTATTAACTATCCCTCACAATGGAAAATGACTCATGAGTGCATCCTTGCAAGGCATAATCGTATGCAAGGCATAAAACGTTTAACAATCATGTTGATAAAAATGTAATACAATCAAAAATGAATAATTACTTTAATAAAAAATGAATATAGTACTATTCCCAAGAAATCCTTGCTATTCCTATGACTTTTTATTTATTATAATTATTATTTTAGAACAATATAAAATCTATAAACTTAATAATAATCATAAACCATCATTAGGAGTACTATACTATTAGTAGCGTAACAAATATACCATTATAAATAAAAATAAATGTATACATCCGAAAACTCAACATACTCGCTAACTCAACATGAAAACTCCGTCCCGTCAATGTTGATTTATCGTTCTTTGACTGTATATTTATATATATATATATATATATATATATATATATTTATATTAATTCTACCCTATTAAATAATAATATATTTTCTACAGGTATCTATAATGTTGAAAAAACAACAGGAGAATGTCTGTCATCATTAATATTAAATTGTTTGAAAGAACATAATCTACCAATAGAAAACTTACGTGGACAGTCATATGACGGGGCATCTAATATGTCCGGAAAATATAAAGGTGTTAAAACATTAATACAAAAACAACAGCCTTTAACATATTATACACATTGTGGGGCCCATCGTGGAAATCTGATAGCTCAGGCTGTTGGAACATCAGTGGCTATTAAAGATTAATTAACATTAATAAATGAAATTGGACTTCTTTTCAGCGATACAATTAAATTCAGAAATATACACTCTCAAAATTCAAATGAAAAAATAAGACCATTTTGTCCAACAAGATGGACTATAAGAAAATATGTTATTTTCAAAGTTCTAAATAACTACAAAGATACTACAAAACTCCTTCGGACGATCTTTGATAACTATAACGATATAGAAGAATTTGATATATTCAGCATAATAGAAAGAGTTGTTACATGTTATATAAATGTAAATACGACTCTTGAAAATACTTATAAGATTACAAAAATTTGTTTAGCGGAATTGAAAAGTCAGAGAGATGATTTGGGTGATAAGCCTGGACATCGAACTACTTGCAATGAAGAGAAAAAGGAAAATGCCTTAAAGGTGTATAATGAATTTATTAATTATATATTTATAATTTTATATTTAGATATGAAACTACAGGAAATGCATATATTCCAGAAAGTATAGAAAATATATAAATTATGTATATTATGTATAGGTATTATGTATAGGTATGTAAATAAAACCTATGTAAATATACACTAATACAAAATTATATATATAACTATAGGTATCTAGTTACTAATAGAATATTATATATAGTATATTATACCTATATATATTATATTATATTATAATAAAATTATATATAATAAATTAAATTGATATTTATTACTGATATTATTTTAGATTGAAAAATATCCAGAACTTGATAATGTTGAGCTGTTTCAGGAAAAATTAATATTCCAAAGAAATTAATTAATAAACTAATATAAGCGAATTTATCGATTATTGTAATCGTTATGATAATTAAAAATGATTGTTTCCTAATATTATTAAACTTATTCGTATTCTTATCCTATATGCAAACCTGTTCGTTCAGCGGTCTAAGAAGATTGAAGACTTGGCTGAGAAATTCAATGTCTAACGAACGACTAAATAATCTACTGTTATGTCATGTTCACTAAGAACTATTGAATGAAGTTGATAATGATAATATAATGCGTCAATTTATTATGCAATCCAAATGGAGAAGATCCATGTTTAAATAAATAATGTCATAAATTTTATTTGAAAATATCCCCCCACTTTTGTTGACCCTGTGACGCCCCTACCCCCCGCCCCATTCCGACGCCCCTAGGACCAATACATATACCTCCTATATGAGGTCCCCCTATATTTGAAAGTGGGGGCACATAGCCCCCCGTCCCCCCTATTACCGCACCCCTATCTGCTCGGTATCAAGTATAGTTCTACGTGTATTATTAAGCTTAAATAAGGAACTTAACTTTATATATTACCAGTTTAATCAGGGAGTTTAATCGATCTATTTGAAACATAAGTACTTTACTTAATAACTTTACATAAGTTAGAGTATTTTATTGTTTTTAGGGGAGAATTTAGTTATTTAGAAACAACTTTTTCTATGGTTTTAGAGAGTATGTACAAATAGGTCTATAGATATTAGGTACTAATTATATAATAGTTATATATAATTATTAAATAATGAGGGATCAATAATCCGTTTTTAAATGATAGGATTGTTAATAGAATATTTAAAAATGAATATATATTTATTAATTAATTGAGTTATACATACATATGTATGATATTATCTAACATAGAGGATATATATCATTTAGTAGTTTTAAAGGAATATAATCTAATAAAATGCTAATTAGTTGGTCAATATATGATCTATAGAAGGTAAAGATAATGAAGTAAATATTGTATGAGAAGATGAGATAGATATAGAGATAGCGTGATCATAGAATATATTTGATGTTATCATTGAAAATAGTCAACAAAACTTGGTAGATTAGCTTTAGGGAAGTCAGGTTACGATGATTGTTACACTTACTATGTTCTATAGATTAACATCACTAATAATATCGGCACGATTAGCATTTTATTATTATTTTTGTATGCTACTAAAGATGAAGAATAATTGTTATTTTTCCATTTGGATTCTCGCTTACACCTTTGAAAATATACATTATACTATAATTATGATAGTTGTTTAAACAAAATATATTGACCAGTCACTCGTAATAGAACATGTTTACCTAGTATCACGTGATTATTCGTGAATGTTGACCGCGTGATATATAGGAGAAATACTTAGAATACTTAAGAATAACTATCATTTAATAATAGTACGATAATCTTATGTCCAGAATAATAATGTTATACATACATAATGAATATTTATAGATATGAAATAGTACCTAATAAGTTGTAAAACGGGTATCCAGTTCCAGAATTCTATTAAAAGTTAACGTTTTAATATATTTGACAATACTTAAATTAAACTAGATTATTTTTGAAGATATTAATAGAAATAGTTGCTGACATTGCATTTATACGATACGTTTATACACATATTACTTTACGTTATTTCTCACAAAATTATATGCACTATAAAGGGGTAATTGTCTCGATAAGCAACACTGCCTCTATAATTACCCTGGCATTGCCTAAATCTGATAATAATAATAATAATAATAATATATCGCATATGTAATGGATATGCAGACATCATGTTCGACAATTCAGGGGGATGTATCCCCCACTGCAAATATAGTGGGGGATATCCCTCCTAACAAATTATTACTAAATAAATTATTTAAAATGTTTAATGCATATATATTTTATAAGAATGTTATCGAAGAGATTATTATAGAATTATTGATATAGAAATTGATTCAATAAATACATATTTTAATGCAACAGATATTAATATACCTACATACAAATGAACACATATTTACAAATATAGAACAAAATATTGATATAATAAAAGATTACCCAGAGTATGTAAAGAAGATTTGATTGCCGAAATTAGATTTTTTAAAAACGGTATAACAACATGAATCTGAACAATATTATAACAAATTTTAAAACTATGTAAAATTAAGTTATACAATTTTGTCCAGAAATTAAAACCCTATTAAAATTACTTATGGTATCACCTGCATGTTTATGTTAATGTTAATGTTTTTCAGTGCGTTAAGAAGATTTAAGACATTGCTAGCATGACGCAGAGAAGATTAAATGGGAGAATAATTTGCACTAAGAAAAATTGGAATAGATGACATATTAAAGTCATTTGTAAATTCATTTAAGAGAAGAAATATTAAATTTTGAAAATAATTTTTGTGAATAAATATATATATATATATAAATATTCGATTTTTTTCCAATATCCCCCATTATATTAAAATTAAAGTTTCTTCTCTGTATGACATAATATATTTAATATTTATAAACACATGTATACATATATTTAATATATATATATATATATATATATTATATTTAAATTAATTTAATAGATAATTATTTTATCAATATTTTATTTAATACAACTGCTATAGCAGTATATTTTCAATTATTTTAAATCTTTATTTTGGAGTATCATGAAATCTTTAACAATATTCCATCTGTTTTCCATCCAACAATCTAGGATAATATATAATATGTAGGTTAAATATATGGTAAATTATATATATATATATATATATATATATATATATATATATATATATATATTGTTATTGTTATTATATATTTAGTGGAGTCTTTCATCCCATCCAGGAACGTATATGAAGTTTTCACTTTTTCACTTTATAACCATATATGGCTCTAATGTCCGTTCGAAGCCGCTCTCGTGTTAAGGCATTCATGGTGTTAATGAGAGCCGATCATTTATTTATACACAATTATATAAGATCACTTCTAAATAATATGTTACTACCTATTTTATAAAATTAATTAATGGTCCGGACGAGGCTCGAACCCGTGTCCTACTGCTTATGTGTCTGACGCCTTAGCCACTGAGCCACACAGGCAGTTTTACATTAAATAATATTTAGTTTTAATATATATAGATATAATATAAGTATAATATATCATATAACTATAGTAACCTCTATTTCTTAGGACACGACGTTGATATTTGACACTTTTATCTCCACTAATGATGACTTTTGCTTTCGTTGAATATTTTCATATCTTATTTATACTTAAAAGCTAATTAAATAATTATTAATTCAAAGATGTATACTTCCATGTTATATCCGATATACCCACACACACACGAGTAACACAGCTAACTACTAGTAACTATGGGTTACACGGGTCATATACCTCGTCAAGAACTCATCGTGCAGAACGAGATAGTAGAAATAATCGTATAAGATAAATCACAGGTGGAAGAAAACGAAGAAATGTCAACAAATTCTGAAGGGCTCTACCCTATATATATATATATATATATATATATATATATATATATATATATATATGTATATTATATATATATATATATATATATAAATATGCGAATAAATGGAAAAGGAAATAATTACATAAGAAGAAATAAAAGTAAAAGAATCATCCAGAGGTGAAAACAATGAAATAATATAAATTACTAGTGCTAATAGCATTAGCCTGTATCTAATATATATTTATATATATATACATAATATTAATTCTGTTTATTAATTCTATGATTTGTTACCTCTGTATTAACTATACTTTATATATAGTTAATTAATGGACGATAATTAAACAGAATTAATGGATGCACAAGTAAACATATATTTGGGAGATTATAATACTACTACATCACCCGTTACATCTCTTCCGATTAAAAGTAAAACTAAACGATTCCTCTATAGAAAAGTGTACCACTGCCTAAGCCAATGAGAAGAGAGAAGCTAAACACACTGATGACTCACGCGTACGTATTTCTACTACACCTGTTCGTATTGCACTGTTGCTCACGATGGTTTTAATAATGCTCTCAGACCCGCCATTAACACATCTATTATTCCACAATTCACGATGTTCCTATACATGTTATAATGCATACACTTTATAACGTAGCTCTATCATTACACCCCTCGTGCAGAAAGTCGCAGGGCTCGGTCGCCTTCCCCTATTATGTATAATATTTACTTCTAATTTTGCTGAATTGTATTTATAATTATATATATATATCAATTACGTAAAATTCGAAGTGAATATTATACATAATAGGGGAAGGCGACCGAGCCCTGCGACTTGCTGCACGAGGGGTGTCCTAGGGAATCCTTACCAAAGCTTAGGGGATATAAACCAGCAAGTTGCGTGATCCATAAAGACGAATACGGGGTAGAAGCAGCTTTTAGAAAGTATGTGTATCGCGCTGCTGTCACATAACAATATTGCAGCGATGACGTTATCATCTGACACGGTCATGTAATGTCCGGTATTGTGTACGCCTGTCACTGCAATTACCAACAGAAGGCTGGCTAAGACTGAATATTAATAACGCTTCGATAACTCATTTAGAAAGAAATATCACACTAAAGTACTATGTTGCCATGGTACGGGAACAACTGAAAACTTCAGTTTTATACAACGTTTATACATGTATATATAAATAAATGTATACTATAAATATATGAATACACTTATTTATTTCAATTCCTATATATTTCAATTTACAATTATACATAAGAATGTATACTATAATTATATCATGTCTATATTAACTGCTTAATATATGTATATCGGACATATCATGGAAACATACATTTTTGAATTAGTAATTATTGAATTAGCTTCAAAGTATAAATAAGATATAGAAATGTTCAACGATAGCAAAAGTCATCGCTGACATCGACATATCTTCAATAGCGAGGACATATGTTACCTGTAGGCATCGAGATGAGCAACTGAACGTTCCATCCAAGCAATTACCGCGATACAACGGAGTCCCGATACAAGAGATACGTTACAAGTTAGGTACTTCTTTAGAAATGTACCTGATGAATAATAGAATTATTAATGACCTATATATAGATTATATTTAATAATATGTTATGTGGAACTTATTGAGGAAGCAATATAAATAGACACACGTTATATAATAATATTATAATAGATCTATCTATAATGTATAGTTAACAATTACATTTGCACAAACAAATATTAATGTAGATATATTCAGTATATATTATACTATTTAACTTACGTAGAATATTATTAGTCGTTAATTAATATAATATAATGTTATATGTATATATATATATGAAAATTAATTAGCCATTAATTATGTATATATACATATTATACATATACAATTATATATAAGAGATAAAAGATTAAAGAGGTAATTTAACTCACACGCATATATGTGTATTACGAATACCCATGTATAAATAAATTAGGCGTATTAATATATATATATATATATATATATATATATATATATATATATATTAGCTATGCTACTAACGGAATTTCCACCATTTCCGGTTCTTCATTCTCCTCATCATCTTCCCATCCTCCAAATCCGAACAAAGAAACCCAGTTAAACCAGCCACGTCGATGTCCTTACGTATTGTTCTTCGATATAGCGACGTGAGCCGGATTCGGTTGGGCGGGGGCGGGGAGCCATCTGTCGTCGTGACCCTTTGACCTTTAGACGCGTTAACAGAGTATCGGGAGTTCGTTCTACGCGGGGGCGACGTATATCGACCGGAGTCGGCGTTATATCGGCGAGTCGAGTTATCCGAGTAACGGGCTGACGTGCACGTGGAAGCGACGTTGTATCGGGAGTTACTAGACGTTCTATAGCTGACTTCACCGTATTCGCCGTAATGAGGGGAATCTTCCTGTATGTGTGGGTTATGTGTAATACGGGTGTTACTCTATAGAGTGGACAGCGGTAATGGAGGCTGGTGTATCTCATGAATATAATAATAAACGGCAATAAGTAGCAATACATGTGTATATATATACATATATATTTAGATTTATTATAATAATTATTATAATAATTATAATAATACTATTATAATAATCTTAGGATAATAATCATATACTTTATATATTCAATGAATAATATTCATCTTCAACTATTCATATTTAATTATGTTATACTTAGTATAGTAATAATAATAATTATTATTATAATTATTATAATAATTATAATAATACCAAAGATTTTCCGAAGGAATTATATAACACTTAGGCGAAATCGTGTAATTCGAATTTGTATACAAAATACCCCAGTGCCACCTATAGCGGGTTACTTTTAGAAACTATGTGTTGTTTATAATGTAAATTCGTATTTAACTATACACTTTTAAAATGTTAAATAATATGCTTTAAATTAATATTTATATGATGAAAACAAAGTGTTCATTACTAATATTATATTAGTAATATATAACAAACAAATATGATATGTATGTTTTAAATGCTATAAGTATATATTTAGTAAGTAAAAGCTAATTTATATTGCATGTAATTTAATAGATCAATGAACAAATTGTTGTATACAAACAGAGCCGAACCTAAATCTATTTCAGTGATTTTGATACTACTGCTAGCAGCGGTAGGGGATATTACTAAATTACATTGCATGCATAGGAAGTGTTATATCTTTGCTTCGCAAAATCTTTGATAATACTATTATAATAATCTTAGTATAATAATCATATACTTTATATATTCGATGAATAATATACATCTTTATTTATATTTATTTCAACAGTTACTAATATCATATTAAAGTGTGTTAAAATATATATTTTAATAAATAAATATAAGAATATAATCTACTATTGATAATTGATAATTGAAGTTAACTTATACTATCATAGTAGTAATTATATGATACATTTTAAAATTAAAATCAAGGTTTTTTCTGAAATAAAATTATCGTTAGTCCGAATACAGGTCTTAGGCTCATTCAATGAGTCGATGGCTAATATAATTATTATATTATAATAATATTTAATAATAATAATTATTATATTAAATATACATATATTGAATTGAAAGTTTATTTAAACATTTAAATAAATCATAAATGATTTATCAAAAGTGTATATATAGAATACAAATAATAAAAGTAGGTAAAACAATAAATACCAATAATAGTAATAAAATAAAATAGAATAAATCGTAAGGAAATTAATAAATAAAATAATAATGACAAATAATATTAGTATTACAGGTTGCCTGAAACCATATATATATATAACATATTTTAAATTTGATCTCCGGACTAACAGAAATTTTATTTCAGAAAACATTGCATTTAATTCTGAAAATGTATTATATATAATAATAACTATAGTTATTCATATAATAGTATAATTATTATAAATCTAGCAGGGTTGGCGGTTTTTAGGGTTTTTTTATTGTTATTTTGGTTTTTTTTGTGGTTTTATTGTTTTTTTTTGGTTTATTTGGTTTTTTTGGTTTTTTTATAATTAAATGTTAAGATTATTAATTAGAAAATATTATATATACCTAGATCGATTATTAAATGTCTGTGCAAAACATACATATATAGAGTAAGTATAAAATATACAACACTAATGAATATTATTTATATATATTAATTATATATATATATATTATTAAATTTTCAATAATATATTATTAATATTAAATGTTAATAACATTATTTTATTAAAATATATTTATTATAAAAATAAAGTAAAATATAATAAAAAAAATAGTTAACAATTTTAACAAAATAATAATTAAAAAAAATATTTAATATCAATACAGTAATTAGAAATATAATCAATATAATTCTCGAAATAAAAAAACAAGTTTTGCAGCCTTATCATTGCATAATCGATTCCTTATTTTTGATTGAACGCTTTTATAATGTTAAAAAAACCAAATAAACCAATGGTTTTTTTGATCAAAAAAACCGACCAACCCTGAAATCTATACATAATATAACTTATACTACGTATAAGTTATACTATGTGTACATTAACTTAAATCATCAATTATCAATAATAGATTATATTCTTGTATTTATTTATTAAAATATATATATATATAAATGGCGTTAATTTAACACATATTGAAACTATTTAAATAAATATAAACATCGGTGAATTCATTGTAGATAAGTTATATGATTATTATATAATATCATATCATATTAAATATGGTTAACAATATAATAGTACAACATAATGAAATGTATAAATAATATACACAATCAGCGTTAGTCGATATGTAGAAATACAATTTCTATAAATCCTTTGCAACCCAATTGTGTTCTTAAATGAAGATGTCAGCATATGTAAAGTGAAAAGTCGGCACATATATACCTAGGTTGTAATTAGAACGCCCGCTACAATAACATATCGGCAAATAATATAAATAGTGATTCGGTGCAAAATATTTAATTGTAGCAGGCATTCGAATTTCAACTTAATTATATGTTTTTTTTTGGTGCGTAGATTTTTCATTTTACGTGTGCCGACATCCTTTTGTAACCTATAATTTGCGTCTATAATGAATGAGTTCATATGAAAAGTATAATCAAGTAAAGATTGGTCCTTTAGTAATAAAATAATTTGATATCAACTGGTACATTTTTATGTTAATTTTTTGCATTTAGATTGCCGATATTAATTAATAATTAAATTAATATTTCTATAGCGTTTTATTATCGTTAGCAAATATTTATACTTTATAATTTCGAATATATATTTCGACTATGTATTTGCTTAAATAAATTATCAATCAATAACTAATATAAATCAAAGATATATGTATAATTATTATATTATACACATTCTTATTATATTATACATACTATAAATTATAAGTACGTAATATATGTTGTATATTTGTTATTTTGGATGTTTATGAGGAGGTAATGAATGGTGCTTTTGTTTCTAAATTACATACTTATTATATAGTATATGAATGAATGAATGAAATCAGTTTATAGACAATTGTCTAAGGAGGATCATTGAAAGCTATAATTAGCTTTATTAAGTCGATACCTCCATAGTATATGAATATAATAGCTTTGGGACATTTATACAATAATAATAAGACTTGTGTACTAGAATTCAATATAATAAGAGTAAAGAAATATATATAAAGAGAATAATAATAATAATAAAAATAATGTCCCTCAGCGTATTTCATCATGTTTCATCAATCCATTAAATAAACTAATAAAATAAAATGTGTTAAAACTTGTGCAAACAAATATAAAACAAAAAGTGCGAATAAAATAATAAAAAAGTATTGAAATGTAATAACATAAAATGATTCAAATGGTTTAGTATATACAAATTAAAATAAAATATGTTTAAAACTTGTGCAAACAATTATATAACAAAAAAGTGCGAATAAAATAATAAAAAATGATAAAAATATAATAACATAAAAATGACCCAAGTAGTTTTAAATATACAAATTTTTAAAATTGACGAAGATTAAAAATATTAAAAATGATTAAAATGCTAAAATATAAAAACTAATATTTATTTAAAAAGTAATTCTTTAATACTTTTTTTAATTTGTGTATATTATGTATATTTTCAGATTTTAATATATTATTACTCATTATATTATTATAGTATTTTGGGCCTTTAAAAAAAATTGTGTTTTGAAATTTCGTTGTTTTCATTAATGGTAAAATAAATCTTGTTTTGTCTTTATTATAAATAAAAAATATTATTATATACTATATTAATATAGTTATATTATATAGTATGTAATATAGTATATACTATATAATATATTTATTATATAGTATAATATACGTGGTATATACATATGTAATATAGGCGTTTAGACTACACTAATTAGTGTTAATGTTAACATGTAAATAAACGTTAGATCAATTGATGTGAAAACAAATATTTTGCAAAGATATTTTATATATAGTACATGAATTAATATACAAATTATTATAATAAGTATACTATTATGTATATTTTTGAGCTATGGTTGCGTATATTATCTCCAAGTTTTATCCTAATTAATTTCGTGATCAACGACGACCACTATCTGGAGGAAGTCTGCTGGTTCAAGTCGACACGCGTACAACCTTACAACTAGGTTATACCTAGCTCTGAGTGTGCTTATACCTCCCTCTACGATATTATACGCATCCGCACCTATAAATCCACCAACTCGATCACATTTCTATTAAAATCACATCTATATACCACTGCATATCCCCGAGCGCTATTTATTTCACTATTTATAAAAATATATTGATTTAGAGTACTCCCGTTATTCCGTATTATAATTAGTTATTTTATTTTTCCGTTTATGTTCCGTTTTTTATTATTTGCGTTATACAATTTTGTTTTATATTCGACGCTTGATTTCTCCGTCGCAGAGTCATTAAAATACATTAAATTAAATCTAATATATCGATGTAATACAATAATATTCAGCGCGTTTTCAATATAGTTGTTGACAGGAATACACCTCATCTTCCTATTAAACATATGTGCCGACTTATTTCACTTGAATATATGAACCGATATCGTATTGTGCCGGGTGGTATATATATATATATATACATGGATATAAACTAGCTATAATTATAACTTAAGTATATATGTAAATGTTGTATGTGCTGACTTTCTCCCGTAACTCGATGACAAAACTAACGACGACTAGTACATTTATGATAGGAAATAAGGAAAAGTATAATTTATATGATAGGAAATAAGGAGAAGTATAATTTATAAGTAGTAGTTCGTGACATGTTTAAGTAAAGATATTGCACTCCCTATCTATCTCTAGTACCTCAAAATGTAAATTTAAAATGAAAAAACAATATTAACACTAGATGGCGAAATAGTATATGAAATATTAAATCATGTGATATTTTTATTTATGTAATAAAAAGGGTCGAATTTACTGAAATAAATAAACCACCACTCAATTATGATAGGGGAACGTTATATTCACTCTTTATTTATATATTAAAACAAGAAAAATCCATACACTAAAATCTCCACGTGCCAAGATATAATCAGAAATGAAAATATTATTATTAAATTTAATATGGTTCAGATTATATTATTTCCATGCGACGGTTATATAACACTAAATAAAAACACTAAATAAAAAACACAAAAATCACAATATATAAAATCAACATTCCTACTTTTAATTATTACATAAATGAAAACAAAAATATAACCAATTAAAAATATATAATAAAGTAAATACTAAATAACATTAACTAAAAAAACAAAAATCACTAGGCGAAATAAACATTTATAATTATTACATAATACACAAATAAATAAAATAACTAAATTAAAAATATATGATAACATAAAACATAACTATACATAAAATAACTCTAACATAAAATAACTATACAACCATATAACCAGATGTTAGTATGTTACATACACCCATTCTAATTTTTAAAATGTACATTTATAAAATTTTAAAACTTCACTCACTAAGTTTTATATATGTACTACCCTATAGGGTATATCTATTATATACGATCGGTACACCATTTAATTAATCACATCTACTATAAACTTTTGTAATGGACTTGTCATAGTTTTAAAATCTATCATGAATTTACTATAGTATACTAGCGTATACACTACAAAACCCATACAATATCTTAATTCATTTACCATATCTGGCCATTTCCTAACTGCCTCTATCTTTCCTTCACCTGAATCCTCTATACCTTCACTATTTTCTACTCTAATGTTTAACCATGGAGAAGGTTTTCCTACTTTTATATTATCTATTTTATTTAGGAAACTATATGGAATGATAGATACTTGACTGCTCGTATCAATAAAATATTCTATCTTATTCTCCTCTATGCATCCTACTTTACTCTCCTCTTTATATTCTACTTTACTAACACACTCACCAATCAACTGATGGCTATCTACAATTTCCTTTGACCCAATTATCGATGTTTTCTCTTTTACATCTACTCTACAAGTACTACTTATATGACCTAATATATTACATCAAGAGCACCGAACCTCTCTAATATAGTTATCAACATGACCTCTACCATAATTTGTCCTTGGACTACACGACCTTAAAGATACATTTCTATCTATAATCTGACCATCATGCCAATTACGTTGACTACTCCCTCCCTTAACACCATAACTTTCATATGTATCCGTCTTCGATACTTCCTCCCAACTATCAATAAATTTCCTCAATTCCTTAACTGAGATATCCTTCTCCAAACTACACATAGCCTGCCTTAATCTCATATTAATTAAGTTTCTCCTAAAACTCTCTACAACAATCTCCTCCCACTGATTATCTACTTTTTTTAATTCCATACCTAATTTTAATAATTTATCTGAAAACACCATAGAAGTCTCATTATACCCCTGCTTAGTACCCATCAACTCATAAATAATCTCACTCCTATTTCTAATCCTCAGATAACCTTCTTGCAAACTCTCTTTAATTCCTTTTATTGTAGTTAGATTATCCCCTAACATTGACAAATACAGTTTAGCATCTCCGGTGACATGATATAACGCATAGGACGCCGCCTCCTCTTCCTTTATACCTAATAAACTAATACTATCATCCAAATCTCTCAACCATTCATCTACATCACCTTCCCCATTGAACTTACTTAATCTGTACATAACTCCCTTGCATATTCACAACTAAACTACTACGCAATTACATAACATATAGTATACTATAATTAAATGACAAGGAAATATGCATAGAAATATCAGTCGCGTAGTAATAATATAATCTGAACTATTGTAATCAAAAGTAAAAAAAATAATTTAAACGCGGAAATTTGTAACGAACCCATTCAATATCCTAATACGACGACAATAATCGGTGACTTCCACTCCTTGATTCCTTTAACAGTTCCGTCTGCATTCAATCAGCTCCGCTAGCCTTCCACAAACTCCGTCCGTAGTGTATGGTTTTTTTCAAATGAAAACATAAATATAAATAAAGAGTAAAAATGTGCTATTTTTTTAAATACAATCAATCCATTTTAATCCCGCCGCTGTCACCAAAAAACCGATAAAACCCGATAAAAACCGGGTTTTTTGGTTTTTACGTAAAATCCGAAAAAACCATCAACCCTGGTCTCAAGTGAATTATGGCGCTTCTATCCGTGAATCGTGTACACATACTAATATTATAGAAACCAGCGTCGGAGCGATATATATTACCTCCTAATATATTTAAAATACCGTTTACAATTATATTATTGTAGTGGAGCCCTTTCATCCCATTAACCCAGAATCTATACATATATATATAGTATAGATTTGACACATGCACAGTAAGGTGGAGTGATTTTCATAAATGTATAACCAGGGTTCCATTATTTGTGGTAAAAACCTGTTTTTACCGGGCAAAAATGGCAAGAAGTGGTAAAAACCTATCTCTACCATGTTAATTTACGGTAAAAACCGGCAATAACCGGTAATTACCGGTATAAACCTAGTACCCATAAAATATAATACCTTTAAAAAAATGTTATATAGAAATTTAAAGTAATATTAATTCATTTATATATAAATGTTATGGCTAATTAATCTAGCAGCTTTATTTGAAAATTTGTCCAAACATTTTATCACTCTGCTTTAATTATGCCATTTATAGTACATTGATTTTTTTAAATCCAACTGGTTTTTGAGGTCTGCCACAATATATTGTAAAATTAACAAGTTTATGTAATTGGATACATTTTATAAATGAAATAAAATCATATTGTGCTATTCATAAAATTACACAATGAAAATATTACTAAATAGTTATACAGTATTTTTAAAAATATATGTTTAACTATATTTAATTTCATATATATAAAAATAAATATTCTATTCAGTATTTATATATATATATAATTAACAATATCTATAGATATATTTAATTAAATATCATGGTATAAAATCAAATTATGAATACATTCAAATAATTTCTCAATGAAAATATTATTAGTTCTGTTGTTTAATATATATTTTTTTTTTAATTCATTCCAACCGAAAAAGTCGGCTGATTTTTCACCGATATCGTACCGATTTTCTCTGTCTCTGTGCCTCTGACACCCATACCGATATATCACCAATATATCAACTATATCATGACAATATCGCTATTCATAATTTGGAGATATCTCTAAATATTTAACGATTTCTCGACGATTTCATTACTGCGCATATCGGTGAAAAATCGGCCACTTTTTTTGGTGTGAATGGGGCTTTACCTTTTACTAATACATAAATAAATATATTATTATATTCAATATTTTATATATTGAATTATTTACTCGTTTATTTAAATTTCAATATCATATTATTTATTTTACAAAATTTTTCTTTACATAGAGTCAAAATTAATAAAGGTTGTTTTTAAAAAAATATAAAAAATCTTAAAATATTGATTTTAATGTAGTATTGTTTAACTTTATAATTATATATATCTATTACATATAACATATATAAATAATATATAATTGTAAATTATATAGACAATAGTAGGTTTAATATATTATAGATATTATATTTAATTATATAGATAACACTAGGTTTTTACCATGGTAAAAACCTGTTTTTACCGGACAGGTTATTACCGGTTATTACCATAGGCGGTAATAACCTATGGAACACTGTATAACACCTGGTCTGCAACTTATAGATTATTGAATGACAAACATTTTGGTCTAGGTTTTATAATTGATGGTGAACTAGAACCTAGTACGCATTTTATACCATATTATACTATATTATACACTATAAAATGCTATATCGAAAATATTTACGCTAATAAATGAGTTAAAAATTACTATTAATGTCTGATGGAAACAAGTTTCATATATACAGAGCCACCTATAAATAAATAGACATCTATACATAGCTTGGTGTACTGTTTATATTCCTCGCTTAGAGTATGCCTAAGAGGTATTTAATCCTGACACGCGAGGCAAATAACATTATATTTATATGTGTATCTAAAACCACGATGGTGCAAGTGAAATAATAGTTCTACCATATAAAGCTTATATTTTACACTACCCCCCCTACTCTAATATCACCTTCGCCTACTCTCATACCACATCCGCCTGATAACCAGTGATCTCGTGTGATCTAGTGCTTTCATTTGGTTTCGTGATTTCATATGCAGTGTAAATTTTACTATTTATAAATAAATATATATATTATCATTGCGCGCACGAAATCACTGGATTCACCTACTCCGATACTAACTACGCTGCCACTACCACTACTACTACCGCTACTACTGGTACTATACTCTCCTACAGATAGACCCCACCCCCACTACGACTTCTATGACTACCTACACATAAACCTGCCCCCCTTACTACCCCTACACCACCCCTCATTACTACCACCACCACTATACCCCTATACCCACCTACAGACAGACCCGCCCCTCCTACCGATGTAGCTGACTTTGCGGCGCTGTGTGAGGAACTGTTCGATGACACAGTCGCTGACACGCATCTCGTGGACATCCGAGATAACCTCTCCAACATACGCAAGAATCTCGTCGATCACGAGGCTCTCCTTCGCGATGAACTCAATCGTTAAGTAACAAATATCTCAGATTTTCACGCGATTTAAATATGGCGAATATTAAAATTTTTAAAATAATTTATAATATTGTTAAATTAACATGAATCCTTTCGATTAATTAGCAACACTTTCATATTTATGTGTTAATTATGAAACACCAGTATAATATATACATATTCTTTCCATCGTATTCATCCATATTTCATAATATTTACTTATTCGAATAGAGGTGATTTATATAATTGTGCCACTTTTTCAGATATTTTAGAACATATCCGTCTAAACTTCATTGTCCGATATCACTATTTATAACCGTTCATTCCGACGTTGCCCGATATCGGATGTTCACCGTTATAGGTCTATTTTGTGTGTGAACGCAGCTCAAGTTATCGCTTATATCGCTCGTTTTTAACCGAATTCAGGCGTAGAAGTATTAAAATTTAATATCTGAAAACAATATTAGAAAAATTATTCCGTAAACTAATTCGATTGGACGTTAACATAACAACGATGCGTGATCGCGGAAAATAGCGTTTTAATGTCGCGCCTAGTATTCGAAGTGAAGTGCCGTATCTTACCTCGTGTAACGTGTTCTATTATTACATCCATACGACGTACGTTAAACATATAGTTTAATACAACCTCACTCCCTCTACTCCATCTTGAATAAAGCAGCTCTGAACCTATAAACTTATCATCTTCAAACGTATCCTTATCGCGTTCTAACCAACACTCGACTAAACTATACAGCTAGTTTATATATATATATATATATATATATATATCCGTATAATCTTGAAATAATTAAAATTTAATTTTATAATATAATATTTTCTAAAAATGTAAATATAAATATATAACATAATCTATAAAAACATGTTACTGCAAATATTTACAGAAACACACCTTTACAGCCGCCCATGGATGTTTGTATCGATGAAAATAGTGATGTTGTAGTATACGACTATAACTGTAACATATAATAATGATCAATGATTTCGTACGTTGACAAGATTATTAAGTACTAATAATAATATATAGTGTATTAGGTAAACACAAATTTGGAAGATATAGATATGAATTGATACCCAAATCGACATTGTACAAAAATTAACATTGGGTTTACATTTAATAACAAAACGCATTGGTTTATGCATGCCGAACATGTGTACAAACGTATTAACGATAGCAAATATTTTAAATATCAAATAAATCATATATTCTCATTTATAAAATACAAATTGACACTAGTGTTGTGTCTCGGGTTGTAATGATATGATTATGTTTTGAATTAAACTAAATTGAAATATTTATATTTACTTTTATTAAATATTTTTATTAAATATTTATTTTTAAGAAAATATTATATTATAAAATTTAAATAAATTTAAATTATTTCAAGATTATAAAGATATATATATATATATATATTCTAGTTTATTAAATATTACTTTTTATTTTAATTATCATAATATAAGTAAATAAATTAATGATTAGTATAATAACAATTATTATTCTTAATATTATTAATTTACTATTAAAAAGTATAATTTTAGTTATGTATTTATTAAATATTCTATATATAATAATGTTATCTGAAAATATTATAATCAAATAGAGAATTTTTGTTATTCAAACTTCAATATTAAATAAGTGAAAAACCTATAAATGATATATTTACAGATGAACTGGCTAACAAGAAGGCTGTACTTGATAAAGGTTCCGAATTGTCAATCAAACACGAAGCTGATAGAATCGACGTTGAAGATTTTGAAATAATAATAGGGGTCAATAAAAAATTGAAAATACAGGTAACATATATATATATATATATATATTTTCAATTATTAATAATTACTTTCATAGATATTAGACAATCGATGATATATCTAATTGATATGTAGATTTTAAACAATTAGTATGAAGTTGAAATTCTATATTATAATTAATGAATATATTAAATAATGCCACCATATTAGTTTTTCTAAATAAGCTTTAGTGTAACATTAATAATTTTCTACCTACAATAATTGTCTACCTAAACATTTTAAATCTAAGTATACATGATATGACATAGTATTATATTTTATATACTATTAAGGTCACTCATAAAATAAAATTGCAAAATAAAATCATAATTAAAATGGTGCTTAAATTATGATTTTATACAGTAGACGATTTTTTATAAAAGAAGAATTTTTAAACGCCACTAAAGCTATACATTTATGACAAATATTTTAATAAATTTTTATATAATTTTTAATATATATATATAATATATATTATATATATTTTTTATAATTTTTATTTATTTATGTTATATTATTATATATACTCATGATATATATTTAGTTTCTATAAATATAATGAAATATATTTTACATATTTGTATTTGAGTAAATGCAATATATATTTCATGCCATTTTTATTTGTTGAATGAAATGGTGACAATTTAATTAAAAAAGGATTTATTCAAAATTAATATTTTTTTCAATTGCGTTCACATACATTCTATAGTAATAATGAATACTTCTATTTAAAATTTGTTGTATATTATAATGACATATTTATCATTTTTCGTAAGTTTTTAATAATATTAAGTATTTGTCATTTTTCAGTGTTTGTTTCTAAATATATGTTTTATATACTTATCTTATACATAACATATAAAAAATAGATAAATAAAAAAAAACAGATTTTATTATAATATATATTTATTGATAAAAACATAACATAAATATTGTTGATAAAATATGATAGACAAATTATTCTTTGAAAACTAGTACTATTTTATATATTTTACATTTAAAAATATTAAAAAATATGGATGTATTTTCTACCCTTAAGTAGACATTATGTATACATTATGTAATGATATCATGTAAACACGATCTTTCAATCTAGCTAAGTCAGAATTCAGAGTATAATCGAATGCTACAACTCGCAAACATGCATCTATCACATACCTACACATACCTATATATGCATCTGTAAACCCATGTGTGCATGCGTATGTATGTGCATATATGTATACACGTGTATATGTATACGAATACATATAAATATATATATATATATATATATATAAGTATATTAACGCATGTTTTGTCTATCAATTATAATATTTATTTGAAGAATGGTATCGTTTTCTTGTTTATAATATTAATATACCTTTACCTCCTAAAGGGCTTCACAATCAACTAGCATTTCACCTGTTGTTATCGCCCGTTTAATGAATTATAAACGAGTCAGACATCACTGTGTGACCTACATTGTATGCATATAAACATATGGCTCATTCTACGCCGAAGTTGTAGCGAGGATATCATCGGGAATATTACACTCGGTTGTTACTTATCCTTCACTGATGATATTCTCGATGCTTTTATTTAAAATGTCAACATCGACGCTTGATACCGTACAGGACAACTGTTAATGTATTACCCCTACACCTCTGTGCTATACTGTCATCGGCGTATAACAATGAGTAACAATCTGTATCTATTACGCCTCATATGATAGGTTGTACCTTATCGAGACGGCTCTGCATTAACTGATGGGTTCTATACCCATTTAATAAATGTGTACAAATGTTAAAAGTTTCCAAATTCGAATCGTAGACGATATCCTAGATGATGTTTAGAGTAGCCAAGGATTTATGTGTAATAAATATGTATATGTACGTGCGCGTGTGTACGAATATACAATCGTGTGTGTATTATTGAATGTATATGAATATATCTACGTATACACAATAACTATAAAGTAAGATTTTTATTGTTGAAAATTAGTAAAAAATAATTGTTTCCTTAAAATAATATATAAAACATCTATTTATAACCATATTGGGATTACTATTTTATTTTAATAATCTGAATTATTTCAGAATACATATGTGTTAATATTTTAAATAAACTGTATTTCTAATTAAAATTTAAGTTTTATAATTTTGTTTGAAAATATTTCATAATAGTTTTAGGAACACTCTATTACGTCATGTGACAAGTATTCATACAGATTATTTTTTTAAAGTCTTCATTGAACCTACATTTGTATATACTTTACATATACAAATTTCAAACATCAACCGATGTTGCTCCCCTTTAATCACTATAAATATTGAATTATATTTATTATATCCATTTTATTAATATACTGCACCATATGTAGCTGGTCCTAATTCCTGAAGGCTTGGAGGATTTTAAGAACACACGAATTATGGAATGTTGCTATTGAAAAATAATAGGTTTTATAAATAATTATTCATAACTATTTAATATCCATAAACAGGGGTGATTCCATTTGAATCACAAAATTAATATCATAATTTAAATCAAAATTTTGTTTTAAATATTTATTATTTCATTCAATATATCAAAGAATATTATTATGCCATTGCCATTGAAATAATATAGTAGTATCAATAGTTACTAGTAATTGTAGTATCAAGATTAAAATACCTAAATAAACATCTTTATTTAATTATTTTAAATTTTTCTAATCATAGATATATTAATGTGATATTTTTCATTGATTATTATATAACATTTTAATACTTTACTAAATTTTTGTTTTAATGATTTTTTATTTTTTGCAAAAAATGAAATTATGCTAAAATAATTGAGTAAATTAAGTTTGAAAATGAAATATATTTTTTATTACAATATAGTGCTAATTTGAGTAAAAAATAGGTGGTGTTATAAAACTTTTATTTTGATGTTTTATTAATCGTTTTGAACTAATTTTTTGATATTTGTAAAAAAACATCTATAATATTACATTTTTCTTATAACATTATAACATTTTTTTTTCTTTTTTTTTCCAAAGGTAGCTTAAAAAACCCCTTACATGGTCATAGTTTTATTGAACATGAATATTTTCATGAAATAGATGTTTATACATGCATTCTCATATTTTGTTGATAATATATGGTTTTCAATACTTAATATATTATATGTATTGACACCTTTTTTTTCTGATTTACCTTTGTTTTAGTTTTCTAAAATTGAGTAATATATCATTAATAGAAAAATTAATTTTGTTATTCTTATTTCAATAAGATAATATTGTGAGTTATTGATTATTATTATTTATCAATATTATATTATAGTATTACATATAGTACCTTTGATATATTTATCAACTTTTAACTATTATATTTACTATGACTACCAATATCAGATGCAACTTTATACAATACAATAATATAATAATGTACATATGTATTGTATTAAGGCCCTTCAAGTGTTTTTATTTTAAAAATATATTATTAAATGTATTCATTATAATATCTGAAAATATTAAAAGTAATGTAGTATACTTCCTTTTTTATTTTTTAAAATTTTTTTAAATTTTTACATTTTTTACATTCCTAATAAAATTATGAATAAAAAAATTATTGTTTACTAGTATACTGTTATTTTTCAATAATATTACTTTATCAATTTAAAAACAATATTATCGACAATAATGTAAACAAGATATTTAATTTCATGCCAACCAGATTATCATAAAAGTTATATATTAATATTATTCTATCATAAGAACAAGTTAAATAATTTTAATTACCATGATGTAGTCAAAAAAATACATAAATATTATGGCCAATCTTTAACATCGATTATCTCAGAATATTAGTTTTTCACATAAACACTCCTATTTCTCAGTCAATAATTAACTATTATTTTTTTTTAATAATTATTTTTTAATGAATTTTATTACATTTTTTATTACCTTTTTTTGAAATGAAATATTTTCAAAGTTAATGTTCCTATGTCATAGGACCTATGATAAATAAATTTGGAAGGGGTATTAACATAATATATATATATTAATATGGCTCAATTTAAATTATGTTACAAAATTAAGTATTTCAAGAGAAATAGAATTTTTTAAATAATATATCTCCTATATAATTACATTGATATCAAATACTTAGTTCACTTAAATAATAATTTTGTTTAGAATTTAATAATTACTATAACTAGTATTATAAAATAATTATCTAAATATTATTTATACTATAAATTATAGCAAACTAAACTTGTAATATTACTATTTAATATATTACTCATATTTAATTATTTTATAATACTAATTATAGTTTATTATAATTGTTAAGTCATAAATGCGATATAAATTAATTTTGTGAACCACCTAAGTATTGACTGGACACTAAAACTATTACGATAATATTTCCAACTGATGACGAATATGAAATAATTATATATGTATATTAATTATTATTATATATTTATAAGTTTTAAGTCAAGCATTAAATAAATTATTTATTAAGTTAATATTGAATATTATTAGCTGACAAATTACTTTTTCATATACTAAGTATACTAATTATAAATGACAAATTCAACGGACATCGATGTCCGTAGATTTTATCGCCGATCGTAAAGTTACTATAATATACATGATATGTCTATATATTTATAGATGTCCGCTGATCGTAAAGTGACTCTTATATACTATGCTATGTATATATATATTTAAATTATCTATACAGTACCCTGTTGGAGCAATACAGAGAAACTGGTGATATGTTATAGCATAAATGACTTCATCTGGATCTCTAATAAATACCTATATACAACAACTTATGGACGCTATAGAGTTACATGTCTGATGATCTAATAAATGTTATAGGTGATCGGAGAATTCATGTCATGGAATGCCGAAAAGGATCGACCTTGTAAGGTAAAGTTAGTGATATGTGTATACAATTTTTATATATAAATATATATAATCATCAATTAATTTCGTGTTACAAAATCTATATCCCACCACCACCACCTGTTCTACTACAGCTAAATAATGTAGATCTATGCCGGTCATTATATTTGGTTATCTTCATATTACTATTTAATGTTATATATTTATTATAATAATTAATATCTACTATTTTTTTAATTATCTATTATCTACTATTTTTCATAGCTCATTCGGTCAATATTTAAAAAATATATTCATTAATATCAGCCATTATTATATAGTTAAAGATCGCAAAAAACTATATGTCTATATCAATTAGTGGATGTTTGAATACCAGTAAACTACTCGACATGGTTATGCAGAGAGTCTGCGAACTGAGATGATTTGTTGTTGAAGATAGTGAGAAAATTCCCTCTACGATTCATGATTCACGGGATAAAATGTAAGTAAGAGTTGAACATATATACTTAGGTGAACTTGATAAATATCACCTTGGAATCATTTAACCGTTTGCGTTACTAAATTATATAATGCTTGATATTCATTTATTTTACGTATATAAAGTTTAAACCCTATAATCCAGTGAATTTGATAAATATATTCGATTCAAATACAAATATGAACATAAATAATATAATACATACTTTCATTCTTCCTTTATTACTTTTACTTTTCACTTTCGATGATAATCCAATATTAAATATAATTATTAAATTATTTATAAAATAATTGTTTTATTTATCAATAATTATTTTGAATTTGATCAAATATAAATATAATCTAACATACAAACAAGAATATAACAAAATAGTATACTGGATTTTGAAAATACAACAAATAACAATTTTTCTGAATCAATTAAATACAAATACATATATTTATGTATACTATCAAATACAAATATTGATGTACACTTGTAAATACAAACAAAAATATACTTTGAAATAAAATTAAAGCAAATCTAATTTTTATCATTATTAAATTACTAATGTTGATAATGCATTTGATCAATTACAAATATTTATATGTTTTATTCAAATATAATTAAAGTATTCTAAATCTGATTTTGATAATTATTAAAATACTAATTATGATAAACTATTCATGTGTAATATGGCGTATTCAAATCAATGTCGTATTCAAATCGAAATACTCCAGAAAATACAAATATATTTCTGTTTAATAATTCAAATACCGTAAATCTAATTTTAATAATTATTAAATTTCAAATTATAATTTCTGTGTGGATTCAGTTTTTTCATGATTAATCCTTTTTTTCAATCATAAAAACATTATTATAACATACAATAGTAGCTCATACATATTGTTAGTGTTATGAGTTAATAAAAAACATGTTAATTTAAACAGAGTTTTTAAATAAAGAATAAAAAAACAAAAAGAAAAAAATAGAAAAAAACAAAAATGTATATGTTATCTGCTCACATTATAATTGAAAAATGAATGATTATTTAATATAAGTATAAAAATATAATATTATTATATTAGTAACATTATAAATATATCTTATTTAAATATATGTTATAATATAATATATATTCAATACTTATAATTTTCATACTAATGTATAGTATGACAATATGATTTAATGATGCTAATAATACAGATAGTATGTTATTCTAATTAATAATGATTATTCACATAATATTTATACTTTATTATTAGTTTATTATTTAACAACAATTTATCTACTTTATTTAAATAATTTTATTTTTGTAAAAGAATATTGGGTATTAAAACGAAAAAACATGTTATAAACAAGCTTTAATAAAATAATGAGTTTTTTAACAACACTACATATTATTATAATAATTAAATATGCAAATAAATATTGTATATACATTATATTATAATACATATTAAAATATGTATATTTTATATAACAATATTTATTAATTTTTGATATTTTTTATATGAACCATACTTTTATTAATTCTTACAATTTTGTTTTTTAATATTATAATCATAATATATTAGATATATAATCTATTTTTAAATAATAATATATTTTAGAGTTTATCTATTTTCTCGAAAAATGGCAAAAAAAATTCTATGTATATTTATGATAAAAACCAATGATACTATATCAAATTCATTTTTATAAGTTTTATACTTTGATCTTGTAATATTTATTTATTTAAATATATGAAAAAATAAATATTTTATTGTATATTTATTAATAATTTTATATTAAAATAAATTTCCATATATCATAACATAGTTATCTTAATGTTCTGAAAATAAAAACAAGTTTTTGAACTTTATTAAGTCCTAGAGACTTACATATTTAAAACATTAATAATTCAAATGTACTAAATATGCTATCAATTGATGCCGATGAAGCTGTCATCAATAAGATATTCTTAAAATCATTATCTATTTGTTGAGCTAAAATTTTTGTCCACCAATTTACAGAATTAAAGTTGAGTCAAATTATTTGAGTCAAAATTAATATTGATATACTTAGATAAATACATAAATGAAATGATACTTTATATATAATTTAAGGTGTAATCCACCCACTAGTATAATTTTACAGGCTTAAGCCACCCATTATTAATTTTTATATAAAGAATTATATGTATAACAAAGTAGTAAATTACTACTTTATTAATTACTACTAGTAATGTATATTAATAATGTATATAATATGGCTAAATATATTGTTTGTTTGCATAAGGGAAGATGCTGTAATGCAGCATTACTAATGCTCTACTGCATATAAATGTATTTTACAACTCTATGATTCACAAGTCAGCTTATTAATTATATTTATATCCATTATATATTTCTCATGTATATTTTTATAATAAATTATGTGAAAAATAAATTATAAATATATTTATGATATATATGTATTCGTATTATTAAATAATAATCACATGTTAATATTACCATTGTATGATTCATATATGGCATCCCACTAATTTTATTTATAATACCATCTTATCTATATATTAATATATATATCTCAATTTGTATAGGTAATGGATACAAATGCAGCTAGTTACATATTGCTGCCTGCAGGTGTCTGAATGATTGGCTGCTTATCTATTGACAAATGATGGGTTTACAAATAACATTTATCATAAATATCTAATAGACATTAAAGCTATATATGTAATAAGTCATATAATAATGTAAATATGTAATGTATTAAGATGTGAGCGAAACCTCTGAAATGATTACAAAAAATGAATTAATAGATGTTTTTTTTTGTTAAAAATTAGTAGAATAATTTGGATCTTTATAATAATATATTGAAATTATATATAATTCAATTTTAACTATACGAAATAGTCATTATAAAACTTAACAAAATTAACATTAAAAAATGTATGGGGTCAATATTTTATTTTAATAATGTGATAAGTTATTTATGTGTTTATTTATATATTATATATTATATAGTATATATTATATGTATTAATATTTTAAATAAAGTTTGTATTTTAAATTTAAATTTAAAAGTTAATTATTCATAATTATTTTGAAAATATGTCTTACTATACTTATTTTAATAATACAATACATTAATTGAAATTATTATAAAATATCATTTATATATTAGTAAGATGGGATATACTAGAACCCGGTTTTATACAGTTTTATCCGTTTTGAATATAAGAATTGATAAATAACATGTTTATTGTTGATTAACACTACTAATATAAATTATACATATTAATATGTACATATTAAATATTATAATAGAGTTTGGTGAAAATAATCAGTTTCCAGCATATTATACACATTAATCATATTATTTATTATTTTCTACCCGGTTTGAATAATTTTTATTAAACAGCTGATATCCAAGTAAGATACTTTATTTATTTTAATTTAAAATCAATTGATAAATACATTTATTGTTCTCTGTAATTGATAATATTAATAATATTGTATTTAATTAATAAATTTGATATATTTTCTATAAATTATAATACTACTAATACTTTAATATTAATCATTGTGTTTAATATTATTTTGATAAATATTATGAATGACTACAAATATTTATAATGAATATATATTTTTCATATATTTTTCACATACACATATATACACATACACAAATATATTTATAAAACAGATGTTTCTCCCACCCCCATCACTATACATTATGAATTATTTTTGTTGTATATTTTTTATTTATTTGCCCTTATTATTTTTCTAAATATTCTGTATTTGTACAGGTAATGGATCAAATTGCAGCTACAGTTACATATTGCGGCCTGCTGCTAGTATCTGAATGCTTGGATGATTATCTATTGAAAAATAATGGGTTATCTAACTAACATTTATCATAACTATCTAATAGTCGTACAAATCTATGTATGATAATAGTCATACACTAATGTAAATATGTATTTAAAAAAAGAAATTATTTCTGAAATGATGAAAAAAAAAATTATAAAATAAGATTTTTTTTTGAAAATTTGTAAAATAATTTCTTAAAATGAAATATATAAAATATTCACTATAACACACACACATATATATATATATAAATATATTGGGTGAATATTTTATTTTAATGTAATCAATTATTTCTAGATTATAAATATATTATATGTATTAATATTTTAAATAAAGTTTGTATTTCAAATTTAAATTTAAAAATAATTTATTCATAATTATTTTGAAAATCTTACTATACGTATATACTTCTTCTCTTATAAATATATTTGTTTTCCCTTATTCATTTTCTATATCTTCTGTATTTGTATAGGTAATGGATAAAACTGCAGCTACAGCTACATATTGCGGCCTGCTGCTAGTATCTGAATGCTTGGAGGCTTATCTATTGACAAATAATGGGTTATCTAATTAATAATTATCATAACTATCTAACTATTAGAGTTTCTCTGGTAAAATATTTCTATAAAATTAAGATAATTTTATGATATTTTTATAAAAAAAATAAGGATTGAAATTAGTTGTCATTAAATTAAAAATATAAATAATATAATATTTAATATAATTATGATAGTGTATTTGATCAAACAAATATATATGTAATGTTAACACTAACAAATACAAATAAATTAATTGATAATTTTTTTATAGTGAAGTTATTATTGGTGTATCTTGACAACTAAAGAAAAGTGAAATTGATAAAACAGGATTGATTCAAGTTTAGTATATTAATTTTTAAATTAAATTTACATGTAAGAATACATTATTAATTTATTATTTATTATAGCTGGATTATACGTGGAAATCTTGATGCCTAAAGAAAATGGAAAAAACATTAATAATCTATGATTGTAATTAATATATTTAATATATTTTTATAAATGTATATATGTAATATTTAAATATATATAAATATTGAATATGCATTTAATGTTTATTTAAAGTGTATGCATTATGTACAATTGAAATCTGTTTTATATTATATTTATAATTTTATTTAAAATAATAAATAAAGTAAGATTTAACAAATTATGTAATTTTTTATAAATTATTAAATATTATTATATACTATTATTACATATAGTAAACTTTTTTCTTTTGTAAATTTAAAAAAACAAAAATACAACTATAGTATTTAAGTCTTAGAAAAAGATAAATTATTTAAATTGTTGATAAAAGAAATAAATTTTAAAATGATTTATGGTCTAATAAATATTATAAATAAATTAAAACATGCATAATTCCTATCTACACATTTCAAAGTTGATTTATATTTGTAAAATAAACATTTATGAGTTAAAATTTAAAATATTCATTATTACTGTCGGCGCCATCTAGTGCACATGGTAAACTAACTTAAGTATTTTCATATATAATAATATGTATTAGTTATTATAATCATATATGATTATAAATTATATAGGTATAAATGTAAAATATTAAAAATGTGACCTTAGTAATCATAATCAGAACACATGGGGGCATAGTCGACATTATCAGATTGTCAAAGATCTAAACTAACTAACCTATTACAGTTGTGTGGATTCAAATATTAGTTATGACATATTTTTATATTAATATATTAGAAAATAAATAATAAACATTACATAATTTATTATTATATAAATATAGATTAATATAAATAAAAATAACTTTTTTTAAATAAATAATAAAAAAAATGTTTCTCAAATAATTTATATGCCCCCCAAAATGTTGGACCCGTGTAATTGCCCGATTAACCCCCCCCCCTTAGGCCGGATTTACTCGGTATCAATTATAGTTCTACGCGTATTATTAAGATTAATTATTGAACTTCACTTTAGTTATTAACAGTTTAATCGATCTATTTGATACATGAGCAATTTACATAATATAAAGTATTTTATTATTTTTAAGGGAGAAGTTAGTTGTTTAGAAACGACTTTTTCTACGTTTTTATAGAGTATCTAGAAATAGGTCTACTGATATTAATAATTAATTATTAATTTAATTAATTATAATTATATATTAATTATTTATAATTATTAAAGGATGAGGGATCACTAGAACGTTTTTAAATGATAGGAGTGTTAATGGAATGTTTAACAATGATTGTACAGTCATTAATTAAGTGAGGTATATTACATAGCATGTGTGTGTGACATGAGCTAACATAGAGGAGATAGGTAGGTTAGTTATATCATTAAGTAGTTTTAAAGGAATATAATCTAATGAAATGCTAATTAGTTGATCAATATATGATATATAGAAGGTAAAGATAATGAAGTAAATATTGTATGAGAAGATGAGATAGATATAAAGATAGCATGGTCATAGAATATATTTGATTTTATCATTGAAAATAGTCAACAAAACTTGGTAGATTAGCTTTAGGAAAGTCAGGTTACGATGATTGTTACACCTACCATGTTTCTATAGATTAACATCACTAATAATATCGGCACGATTAGCATTTTATTATTATTTGTGTATGCTACTAATGATGAAGAATAATTGTGATTTGTCCATTTAGATTATCACTTACTTACACCTTTGAAAATATACATTATAGGTATAATAATATATAATAATATATACATTACATATATACAGAGCTGGGCAGTATCGCCGATACAGTATCTATTAAGGCACAAAATCAGTATCGTAGATACATTTGTATTTGTATTTGTATCTATTATAAAAATTATAAAAGTATTTGTAATCGTATCTATTAGTCATAAATAGTATCTACGATACGTATCTAGTAGATACTATCTACTAAGACAATTATGTAAACAGATACAGTTAATTAAATAATATATCATTTGGACATCATATGTATTTTATATCAATATTTTATATTAAATACAAATTAATTTTAATATATATAAATCATCAATATATTTTTAATCAAATATCTTTTGTAAATATTGAAATTAATTCATTGTTAACAATTATGATATATCAATTATAGTGATATTCTCAAAAACCATTATATATATTAATTGAAAACAAAGAAATTATGTTGATAATATATTTTATATACCTACTAATTGATTTATAATTCAAAATTATATATTACTTTGAAAGATAAAATCATTTTAATAAATATTATTAATCTAAATAATGATAATTAATAATATATTAATAATTTATTTTTTGCATATTTGATAATTTACTATATTCGTGTTGAACATTCTAAATTAAAGGTCGCTGATTATTTTGAGTTGAAAAATAGTATATTGTAATAATATATATTTCTCTATAGTATGTAATGGCTCATAGTATAATTTCAGATGAAATAAAGCTGGTATACCAGCGTGTGTACAACCAATGTATACTCTACAAATTCATCGTTGGTATCATTAAATGTCATTAAATGTCAACAAATTTATTCTATATCATCTATTAAAGAACACGTTGTAAGTATTTAATATGTCCTTTTAAAAGGGGTATCCCACAACCAGTTGTTCCGGAAATAATGTCCGGAAATGTTTGCTATAAAGTTATTTTCTAGCAAGTTAACTATAATTTTAGTTACTTGTTACCAGTTACCTAATTCGTTTAAGCACTTCCATCAACTTCTTTATGGAAGTTTTCTGACGTGCTTTTTAATGTATTTATTGAAAAAACGGTATATTTTAGATTTAAATTGAGTATTACAGTTGAGTCAATTGACCGGATATGGTGAAGTAGATCATTCCAGATTTTTGGAGCATGGACGGAGAAAGATTTATGTTGGGAAGATGTTAAATATGATAGAACTGGAGTTTTAAATTTGAATTTGTTTATTTTTTGTTTGTAAAAGTTATGTTGGGAAGTTAGTAAGTTGGCGAGATAGTCTGGTGTGTTATGGTGAGTAGATTAATGTATGATGAGTGAAATATTATATATTATACTGGATTTTATTGGCTGCCAATGTAAGTTGGTTCTTAGAGGAGATATATGTTGTCTGACATGTTTAGCTATGTTGAAAAATATATAAATCTGATAGCTAGCTAGTGTTTTGAAGGCATTGGAGTTTATTTATTAGATTGCGAGGAGGCATATATGTCCCTATAGGGACAGGAATTACAGTAATCAATGTGGGGTAGAATGAGGGATGTAGCGAGAAGATTGCAGTATTAAAATTAATAAAGGGTATTATTGTTCGTAAGTTTTGTAGTATGTAGTTAATTGACTGCGATAGTGATTTAGTCGGAATGTGAAATTTTAGTGTTGGGTCGATTAATATACCAAGGGTTTTTACTTTATTAGCATAAAAAATACTCAAATTGTTAATGGTAATTTGTGGTGGAAGGAATATAGTAGTAGATGTTTTAATATACAATGATTCAGTTTTAAGACAGTTTAGTGATAAGGAGTTGTTGGTGAGCCAGTTATGTATATCAGTAATTCAGTTGTTAAGTAAATGTATTTCATTGTTAGGGTCTATCAATCTACAGTGTAATATGTCATCTGTATACGAGTGATAGTCGACTATAGATCTATAGTGGGGGTATTTGTCAATAATTTTAAATAAAGGAAGTAGATTGATATTGAATAGGAGTGGACCAAGGACAGATCCTTGAGGTACTCCATGAGTAACTTTACGAGGTTTAGAAATTAGTGAATGTATGCTAATTTTGTAAACAAATGACCAGTTAGGTATGAGATGAACCAATCTAGTGAAGTACCAGATATTCCGATAAAGGATATTATGGTCAAGGGTATAGAAGGCAGCTGATAAATTAAGGAGAATGTAGTGAGTTACCCCATTACTTTCCGACAATTTTCGGGAAATATAGTGACTTTAAAGGGTCCTACTACAACTTGCTAGAAAATCACTTTCTAGCAAACATTTTGGGATATTATTCCGTGTAATATACCTTGATATGTACTATCTAATTCGTCATCGATGAATATATATATATATATATATATATATATATATATATTATATGATATAATATATATCTATATAATTTATATCTATATATTTATATATATATTTTATATAATTATAATGTATTTGTATCTACTAAGAAAATTCTGTATTTGTAATTGTATCTACTATTATTTTTTTTAAAGTAATTGTAGTTGTATCTATTATAAGAAAAAAGTGTGTAATTGTAATTGTATCTATTATACATTTTTTGAGTATCGTGCCCAGCTCTGCATATATACATATATAATTATTATAGTTGTTTAAACCCAATATATTGACCAGTCACTCGTAATAGGACATGTTTACCTAGTATCACGTGATTATTCGTGAATATTGACCGCGTGATAGGATTATTTAGGAGAATATACTATATAGGAGAAATACTTAGAATATTTACGAATAACTATCATTTAATAATAGTACGATAATCTTATGTCCAGAATAATAATGTTATACATACATAATGAATATTTATAGATATGAAATAGTACCTAATAAGTTGTAAAACGGGTATCCAGTTCCAGAATTCTATTAAAAGTTAACGTTTTAATATATTTGACAATACTTAAATTAAACTAGATTATTTTTGAAGATATTAATAGAAATAGTTGCTGACATTGCATTTATACGATACGTTTATACACATATTACTTTACGTTATTTCTCACAAAATTATATGCACTATAGGGGTAATTGTATCGATAATCAACACTGCTTCTATAATTACCCTGGCATTGCCTAAATCTGATAATAATAATAATAATAATAATAATATATCGCATATGTCATGGATATGCAGACATCATGTTCGACAATTCAGGGGGATGTATCCCCCACTGAAAATATAGTGGGGGATATCCCTCCTAACAAATTATTACTAAATAAATTATTTAAAATGTTTAATAATGCATACATATTTTATAAGAATGTTATCGAAGAGATTGTTATAGAATTATTGATATAGAAATTGAGTCAATAAATACATATTTTAATGCAATAGATATTAATATACCTACATACAAATGAACACATATTTACAAATATAGAACAAAATATTGATATAATAAAAGACTACCCAGAGTATGTAAAGAAGATTTGATTCCCGAAATTAGATTTTTTAAAAACGGTATAATAACATGAATCTGAACAATATTATAACAAATTTTAAAACTATGTAAAATTAAGTTATACAATTTTGTCCAGAAATTAAAACCCTATTAAAATTACTTATGGTATCACCTGCATGTTTATGTTAATGTTAATGTTTTTCAGTGCGTTAAGAAGATTTAAGACATTGATAGCATGACGCAGAGAAGATTAAATGGGAGAATAATTTGCACTATTCACTAAGAAAAATTGGAATAGATGACATATTAAAGTCATTTGTAAATTCATTTAAGAGAAGAAATATTAAATTTTGAAAATAACTTTTGTGAATAAATATATATATATATAAATATTCGATTTTTTTCCAATATCCCCCCTAATATTAAAATTAAAGTTTCTTCTCTGTATGACATAATATATTTAATATTTATAAACACATGTATACATATATTTAATATATATATATATATATATATATATATATATATATATATATATATATATATATTATATTTAAATTAATTTAATAGATAATTATTTTATCAATATTTTATTTAATATAACTGCTATAGCAGTATATTTTCAATTATTTTAAATCTTTATTTTGGAGTATCATGAAATCTTTAACAATATTCCATCTGTTTTCCATCCAACAATCTAGGATAATATATAATATGTAGGTTAAATATATGGTAAATAATATATATATATATATATATATATATATATATATTGTTATTGTTATTATATATTTAGTGGAGTCTTTCATCCCATCCAGGAACTTATATCAAGGTTTTACTTATAACCATATATGGCTCTATAGATTATATGATCTAAGACATTATAATGTCCCTTCGAAGCCGCTCTCGTGTTAAGGCATTCATGGTGTTAATGAGAGCCGATCATTTATTTATACACAATTATATAAGATCACTTCTAAATAATATGTTACGACCTATTTTATAAAATTAATTAATGGTCCGGACGAGGCTCGAAACAGTGTCCTACTGCTTATGTGTCTGACGCCTTAGCCACTGAGCCACACAGGCAGTTTTACATTAAATAATATTTAGTTTTAATATATATAGATATAATATAAGTATAATATATCATATAACTATAGTAACCTCTATTTCTTAGGACACGACGTTGATATTTGACACTTTTATCTCCACTAATGATGACTTTTGCTTTCGTTGAATATTTTCATATCTTATTTATACTTAAAAGCTAATTAAATAATTATTAATTCAAAGATGTATACTTCAATGTTATATCCGATATACCCACACACACACACACGAGTAACACAGCTAACTACTGGTAACTATGGGTTACACGGGTCATATACCTCGTCAAGAACTCATCGTGCAGAACGAGATAGTAGAAATAATCGTATAAGATAAATCACAGGTGGAAGAAAACGAAGAAATGTCAACAAATTCTGAAGGGCTCTACCCTATATATATATATATATATATATATATATATATATATATATATATATAAATATGTGAATAAATGGAAAAGGAAATAATTACATAAGAAGAAATAAAAGTAAAAGAATCATCCAGAAATGAAAACAATGAAATAATATAAATTACTAGTGCTAATAGCATTAGCCTGTATCTAATATATTTATATATATATATATACATAATATTAATTCTGTTTATTAATTCTATGATTTGTTACCTCTGCATTAACTATACTATATATATATAGTTAATTAATGGAGGATAATTAAACAGAATTAATGGATGCACAAGTAAACATATATTTGGGAGATTATAATACTACTACATCACCCGTTACATCTCTTCCGATTAAAAGTAAAACTAAACGATTCCTCTATAGAAAAGTGTACCACTGCCTAAGCCAATGAGAAGAGAGAAGGTAAACACACTGATGACTCACGCGTACGTATTTCTACTACACCTGTTCGTATTGCACTGTTGCTCACGATGGTTTTAATAATGCTCTCAGACCCGCCATTAACATAGATGTATATATACATTACATGTAAATATACATCCGATAACTCAACATTTATGAAAAATCAAAATACCACAAATATATGTTATTGGATTCGTATCTTTTACACGTAATAAAACTACATTGCTCAACAAATATAATTCAACATACATTATTCAACATGGTTTTATTTAATAATATATGGATATAAATATATAAACGTAAAAATACAATTACAATTATTATATTATCATACGAGTACTATTTTGAATGCATTTATGTGAACAAAACATTAATTAAGTCTATATATAGACTTATTAACTATCCCTCACAATGGACAATGACTCATGAGTGCATCCTTGCAAGGCATAATCGTATGCAAGGCATAAAACGTTTAACAATCATGTTGATAAAAATGTAATACAATCAAAAATGAATAATTACTTTAATAAAAAATGAATATAGTACTATTCCCAAGAAATCCTTGCTATTCCTATGACTTTTTATTTATTATAATTATTATTTTAGAACAATATAAAATCTATAAACTTAATAATAATCATAAACCATCATTAGGAGTACTATACTATTAGTAGCGTAACAAATATACCATTATAAATAAAAATAAATGTATACATCCGAAAACTCAACATACTCGCTAACTCAACATGAAAACTCCGTCCCGTCAATGTTGATTTATCGTGCTTTGACTGTATTTATATATATATATATATATATATATTTATATTAATTCTACCCTATTAAATAATAATATATTTTCTACAGGTATCTATAATGTTGAAAAAACAACAGGAGAATGTCTGTCATAATTAATATTAAATTGTTTGAAAGAACATAATCTACCAATAGAAAACTTACGTGGACAGTCATATGACGGGGCATCTAATATGTCCGGAAAATATAAAGGTGTTAAAACATTAATACAAAAACAACAGCCTTTAACATATTATACACATTGTGGGGCCCATCGTGGAAATCTGATAGCTCAGGCTGTTAGAACATCAGTGGCTATTAAAGATGAATTAACATTAATAAATGAAATTGGACTTCTTTTCAGCGATACAATTAAATTCAGAAATATACACTCTCAAAATTCAAATGAAAAAATAAGACCATTTTGTCCAACAAGATGGACTATAAGAAAATATGTTATTTTCAAAGTTCTAAATAACTACAAAGATACTACAAAACTCCTTCGGACGATCTTTGATAACTATAACGATATAGAAGAATTTGATATATTAAGCATAATAGAAAGAGTTGTTACATGTTATATAAATGTAAATACGACTCTTGAAAATACTTATAAGATTACAAAAATTTGTTTAGCGGAATTGAAAAGTCAGAGAGATGATTTGGGTGATAAGCCTGGACATCGAACTACTTGCAATGAAGAGAAAAAGGAAAATGCCTTAAAGGTGTATAATGAATTTATTAATTATATATTTATAATTTTATATTTAGATATGAAACTACAGGAAATGCATATATTCCAGAAAGTATAGAAAATATAAAAATTATATATATTATGTATAGGTATTATGTATAGGTATGTAAATAAAACCTATGTAAATATACACTAATACAAAATTATATATATAACTATAGGTATCTAGTTACTAATAGAATATTATATATAGTATATTATACCTATATATATTATATTATATTATAATACAATTATATATAATAAATTAAATTTATATTTATTACTGATATTATTTTAGATTGAAAAATATCCAGAACTTGATAATGTTGAGCTGTTTCAGGAAAAATTAATATTCCAAAGAAATTAATTAATAAACTAATATAAGCGAATTTATCGATTATTGTAATCGTTATGATAATTAAAAATGATTGTTTCCTAATATTATTAAACTTATTCGTATTCTTATCCTATATGCAAACCTGTTCGTTCAGCGGTCTAAGAAGATTGAAGACTTGGCTGAGAAATTCAATGTCTAACGAACGACTAAATAATCTACTGTTATGTCATGTTCACTAAGAACTATTGAATGAAGTTGATAATGATAATATAATGCGTCAATTTATTATGCAATCCAAATGGAGAAGATCCATGTTTAAATAAATAATGTCATAAATTTTATTTGAAAATATCCCCCCACTTTTGTTGACCCTGTGACGCCCCTACCCCCCGCCCCCTTCCGACGCCCCTAGGACCAATACATATACCTCCTATATGAGGTCCCCCTATATTTGAAAGTGGGGGCACATAGCCCCCCCGTCCCCCCTATTACCGCACCCCTATCTGCTCGGTATCAAGTATAGTTCTACGTGTATTATTAAGCTTAAATAAGGAACTTAACTTTATATATTACCAGTTTAATCAGGGAGTTTAATCGATCTATTTGATACATAAGTACTTTACTTAATAACTTTACATAAGTTAGAGTATTTTATTGTTTTTAGGGGAGAATTTAGTTATTTAGAAACAACTTTTTCTATGGTTTTAGAGAGTATGTACAAATAGGTCTATAGATATTAGGTACTAATTATATAATAGTTATATATAATTATTAAATAATGAGGGATCAATAATCCGTTTTTAAATGATAGGATTGTTAATAGAATATTTAAAAATGAATATATATTTATTAATTAAGTGAGTTATATATACATATGTATGATATTATCTAACATAGAGGATATATATCATTTAGTAGTTTTAAAGGAATATAATCTAATAAAATGCTAATCAGTTGGTCAATATATGATCTATAGAAGGTAAAGATAATGAAGTAAATATTGTATGAGAAGATGAGATAGATATAGAGATAGCGTGATCATAGAATATATTTGATGTTATCATTGAAAATAGTCAACAAAACTTGGTAGATTAGCTTTAGGGAAGTCAGGTTACGATGATTGTTACACTTACTATGTTCTATAGATTAACATCACTAATAATATCGGCACGATTAGCATTTTATTATTATTTTTGTATGCTACTAATGATGAAGAATAATTGTTATTTTTCCATTTGGATTCTCGCTTACACCTTTGAAAATATACATTATACTATAATTGTTATAGTTGTTTAAACAAAATATATTGACCAGTCACTCGTAATAGAACATGTTTACCTAGTATCACGTGATTATTCGTGAATGTTGACCACGTGATATATAGGAGAAATACTTAGAATACTTAAGAATAACTATCATTTAATAATAGTACGATAATCTTATGTCCAGAATAATAATGTTATACATACATAATGAATATTTATAGATATGAAATAGTACCTAATAAGTTGTAAAACGGGTATCCAGTTCCAGAATTCTATTAAAAGTTAACGTTTTAATATATTTGACAATACTTAAATTAAACTAGATTATTTTTGAAGATATTAATAGAAATAGTTGCTGACATTGCATTTATACGATACGTTTATACACATATTACTTTACGTTATTTCTCACAAAATTATATGCACTATAAAGGGGTAATTGTCTCGATAAGCAACACTGCTTCTATAATTACCCTGGCATTGCCTAAATCTGATAATAATAATAATAATAATAATAATATATCGCATATGTCATGGATATGCAGACATCATGTTCGACAATTCAGGGGAATGTATCCCCCACTGAAAATATAGTGGGGGATATCCCTCCTAACAAATTATTACTAAATAAATTATTTAAAATGTTTAATGCATATATATTTTATAAGAATGTTATCGAAGAGATTATTATAGAATTATTGATATAGAAATTGATTCAATAAATACATATTTTAATGCAACAGATATTAATATACCTACATACAAATGAACACATATTTACAAATATAGAACAAAATATTGATATAATAAAAGATTACCCAGAGTATGTAAAGAATATTTGATTGCCGAAATTAGATTTTTTAAAAACGGTATAACAACATGAATCTGAACAATATTATAACAAATTTTAAAACTATGTAAAATTAAGTTATACAATTTTGTCCAGAAATTAAAACCCTATTAAAATTACTTATGGTATCACCTGCATGTTTATGTTAATGTTAATGTTTTTCAGTGCGTTAAGAATATTTAAGACATTGATAGCATGACGCAGAGAAGATTAAATGGGAGAATAATTTGCACTAAGAAAAATTGGAATAGATGACATATTAAAGTCATTTGTAAATTCATTTAAGAGAAGAAATATTAAATTTTGAAAATAATTTTTGTGAATAAATATATATATATATATATAAATATTAGATTTTTTTCCAATATCCCCCCTTATATTAAAATTAAAGTTTCTTCTCTGTATGACATAATATATTTAATATTTATAAACACATGTATACATATATTTAATATATATATATATATATATATTATATTTAAATTAATTTAATAGATAATTATTTTATCAATATTTTATTTAATACAACTGCTATATCATTATTTTCAATTATTTTAAATCTTTATTTTGGAGTATCATGAAATCTTTAAAAATATTCCATCTGTTTTCCATCCAACAATCTAGGATAATATATAATGTGTAGGTTAAATATATGGTAAATTATATATATATATATATATATATATATATATATATATATATATATTGTTATTGTTATTATATAATTAGTGGAGTCTTTCATCCCATTCAGGAACGTATATGAAGTTTTCACTTTTTCACTTTATAACCATATATGGCTCTAATGTCCGTTCGAAGCCGCTCTCGTGTTAAGGCATTCATGGTGTTAATGAGAGCCGATCATTTATTTATACACAATTATATAAGATCACTTCTAAATAATATGTTACGACCTATTTTATAAAATTAATTAATGGTCCGGACGAGGCTCGAACCAGTGTCCTACTGCTTATGTGTCTGACGCCTTAGCCACTGAGCCACACAGGCAGTTTTATATTAAATAATATTTAGTTTTAATATATATAGATATAATATAAGTATAATATATCATATAACTATAGTAACCTCTATTTCTTAGGACACGACGTTGATATTTGACACTTTTATCTCCACTAATGATGACTTTTGCTTTCGTTGAATATTTTCATATCTTATTTATACTTAAAAGCTAATTAAATAATTATTAATTCAAAGATGTATACTTCCATGTTATATCCGATATACCCACACACACGAGTAACACAGCTAACTACTAGTAACTATGGGTTACACGGGTCATATACCTCGTCAATAACTCACCGTGCAGAACGAGATAGTAGAAATAATCGTATACGATAAATCACAGGTGGAAGAAAACGAAGAAATGTCAACAAATTCTTAAGGGCTCTACCCTATATATATATATATATATATATATATATATATATATATATAAATATGCGAATAAATGGAAAAGGAAATAATTACATAAGAAGAAATAAAAGTAAAAGAATCATCCAGAGGTGAAAACAATGAAATAATATAAATTACTAGTGCTAATAGCATTAGCCTGTATCTAATATATATTTATATATATATACATAATATTAATTCTGTTTATTAATTCTATGATTTGTTACCTCTGTATTAACTATACTATATATATAGTTAATTAATGGACGATAATTAAACAGAATTAATGGATGCACAAGTAAACATATATTTGGGAGATTATAATACTACTAATCCTACATCACCCGATACATCTTTTACGATTAAAAGTAAAACTAAACGATTCCTCTATAGAAAAGTGTACCACTGTCTAAGCCAATGAGGAGAGAGAAGATAAACACACTGAAGACTCACGTGTACGTATTTCTACTACACCTGTTCGTATTGCACTGTTGCTCGCGATGGTTTTAATAATGCTCTCAGACCCGCCATTAACACATATATTATTCCACAATTCACGATGTTCCTATACCTGTTATAATGCATACACTTTATAACGTAGCTCTATCATTACACCCCTCGTGCAGCAAGTCGCAGGGCTCGGTCGCCTTCCCCTATTATGTATAATATTTACTTCTAATTTTGCTGAATTGTATTTATAATTATATATATATATCAATTACGTAGGAGTGCACACACCAGTCTGAACGAGAGTTACAGGAGTGCGCACACCAGTCTGAACGAGAGTTACAGGAGTGCACACACCAGTCTGAACGAGAGTTACAGGAGTGCACACACCAGTCTGAACGAGAGTTACAGGAGTGCGCACACCAGTCTGAACGATAGTTACAGGAGTGCGCACACCAGTCTGAACGAGAGTTACAGGAGTGCGCACACCAGTCTGAACGAGAGTTACAGGAGTGTACACACCAGTCTGAACGAGAGTTACAGGAGTGCACACACCAGTCTGAACGAGAGTTACAGGAGTGCACACACCAGTCTGAACGAGAGTTACAGGAGTGCACACACCAGTCTGAACGAGAGTTACAGGAGTGCACACACCAGTCTGAACGAGAGTTACAGGAGTGCGCACACCAGTCTGAACGAGAGTTATAGGAGTGCACACACCAGTCTGAACGAGAGTTACAGGAGTGCACACACCAGTCTGAACGAGAGTTACAGGAGTGCACACACCAGTCTGAACGAGAGTTACAGGAGTGCACACACCAGTCTGAACGAGAGTTACAGGAGTGCACACACCAGTCTGAACGAGAGTTACAGGAGTGCGCACACCAGTCTGAACGAGAGTTACAGGAGTGCACACACCAGTCTGAACGAGAGTTACAGGAGTGCGCACACCAGTCTGAACGAGAGTTACAGGAGTGCACACACCAGTCTGAACGAGAGTTACAGGAGTGCACACACCAGTCTGAACGAGAGTTACAGGAGTGCACACACCAGTCTGAACGAGAGTTACAGGAGTGCACATACCAGTCTGAACGAGAGTTACAGGAGTGCACACACCAGTCTGAACGAGAGTTACAGGAGTGCGCACACCAGTCTGAACGAGAGTTACAGGAGTGCACACACCAGTCTGAACGAGAGTTACAGGAGTGCACACACCAGTCTGAACGAGAGTTACAGGAGTGCACACACCAGTCTGAACGAGAGTTACAGGAGTGCACACACCAGTCTGAACGAGAGTTACAGGAGTGCACACACCAGTCTGAACGAGAGTTACAGGAGTGCGCACACCAGTCTGAACGAGAGTTACAGGAGTGCACACACCAGTCTGAACGAGAGTTACAGGAGTGCACACACCAGTCTGAACGAGAGTTACAGGAGTGCACACACCAGTCTGAACGAGAGTTACAGGAGTGCGCACACCAGTCTGAACGAGAGTTACAGGAGTGCACACACCAGTCTGAACGAGAGTTACAGGAGTGCACACACCAGTCTGAACGAGAGTTACAGGAGTGCACACACCAGTCTGAACGAGAGTTACAGGAGTGCACACACCAGTCTGAACGAGAGTTACAGGAGTGCACACACCAGTCTGAACGAGAGTTACAGGAGTGCGCACACCAGTCTGAACGAGAGTTACAGGAGTGCACACACCAGTCTGAACGAGAGTTACAGGAGTGCGCACACCAGTCTGAACGAGAGTTACAGGAGTGCACACACCAGTCTGAACGAGAGTTACAGGAGTGCACACACCAGTCTGAACGAGAGTTACAGGAGTGCACACACCAGTCTGAACGAGAGTTACAGGAGTGCACATACCAGTCTGAACGAGAGTTACAGGAGTGCACACACCAGTCTGAACGAGAGTTACAGGAGTGCGCACACCAGTCTGAACGAGAGTTACAGGAGTGCACACACCAGTCTGAACGAGAGTTACAGGAGTGCACACACCAGTCTGAACGAGAGTTACAGGAGTGCACACACCAGTCTGAACGAGAGTTACAGGAGTGCACACACCAGTCTGAACGAGAGTTACAGGAGTGCACACACCAGTCTGAACGAGAGTTACAGGAGTGCGCACACCAGTCTGAACGAGAGTTACAGGAGTGCACACACCAGTCTGAACGAGAGTTACAGGAGTGCACACACCAGTCTGAACGAGAGTTACAGGAGTGCACACACCAGTCTGAACGAGAGTTACAAGAGTGCACACACCAGTCTGAACGAGAGTTACAGGAGTGCACACACCGTACGAATTACATTCAATACAATATTGCGAATCTGATAATGCAACTTAAATAATCGTAGCTCCATAGGGCTAGGTAACCCTACAATCCTACTAATAGCAATGAGGCATAGCATCAATAGGATGTATATAGACCTAGATATTGCAATTATAATATAAGATAAGATATCATAATTTCTAACTCTTTAAATAATCCGATGTTATCGAACATTTACATGTAGGATACCTACAAACATTTGTATTGTTAAGACTTAAATGATTGGTTGACATTAATATCTATACTAGTAAGTTGTCGTCAATGTTGTAACTTAATTAAACAAAAGATCCCTTAAAAAGGTACTGTTGTGTAGTATATAGTATATATGGGAAAGTAACCTAATACGGACACTTTAACATTAAATGGTCTTAACATTTTATGTCTCGTTATTTTTATTCAAAAATTACAATATATTAATATAATATGATTATATATATTATTGTGATTTTAAAATTTTATTTAATCTTTTAATTCCATAGATAACTAGGGTGTCCGTATTCTGTACCCATGTCCGAATACGGACACCCTGTGTTACAATACGGACACCCTATATACCACTTGATAAACTATATAGTATTGATGAATCAATCAGATAAATTACAATTACATTATTTATAATTAATTTTATGAAAAATTTATTCTAAACTAGGGTGTCCGTATTCTGTACCCATGTCCGAATACGGACACCCTGTGTTACAATACGGACACCCTATATACCACTAGATAAACTATATAGTAGTGATGAATCAATCAGATAAATTACAATTACATTATTTATAATTAATTTTATGAAAAATGTATTCTAATTTAATTAGTTAATGATTTATTTATTTTATTATTTTTTTAATTAATAATACAATTTAAGTATCTAAATAATAAATATGTTAGATTTAGCATTATTGGTGGTATTAATATTATAACACACGCGATTTTGATGAAAATCAGAATAGTTCATACGCTGCGCACTGATTGGTTATAGGGTGTCCGTATTAAGATACATTGAGTATCCGTATTAAAACATCTAGAGTGTCCGTATTAGGGACTTATATGACCTATAGATGTATGCGTATAACTTAATAAATATTTGATAACAAATATAGAAATTATATATATAATTTTAGAATGCTTTGTTTTTTTTATAATATAGTGTTATTTGTTATAACGATACATTTTTATATTCTTGAGAAGGTTGTAAGTTGACATTTTTTTTCATAAATTTAAAAACGTCATAAAAAAATCAGTTTATTGGAATCAGCAATATTTTGAATAATTAAAAAATAAATAATACTTTTTTAGACTATTTATATAATTATGAATATTTTATTCATTAGACCATTTTTTGTAGGGTTTTTATTTCTGAGATACCAATAGTGTCCGTATTCGGGCACTGTCCGTATTCGGTAACTTTCCCCTACTATATACACACACGTAAATAGTATACTGTTGTAGTACGACATTATAGGGGATAGTATTAGCAAATTAGGTATTAGGTAGGTATAGTAAAACATATGGGTGTAGTATTACTATAGTATTACTTAGTATTACTTTTCTGTATACTCGCCTGCAGTCACTAGGTGATTATATATCAAATGGCATTACTGGTAACTTTGGTCTGGGGAAAGAAACGAGCGAAGTGATCAATTTTTAGAATTTTGTAGTAGAAATGACATTCGAATCATGAATACATTCTTCAAGTTGCACCCACGGAGGCTTTATACATGGAGATCGCCTTAGATATGCTGACGACACTACATTGACAGCAGGAACAAAAGATGATCTCACAGAGCTAATTACAAAAGTCAAAAGAGCAAGCGAAGAAGCCGGATTATATTTAAATGTCAAGAAAACAAAGGTGATAACTGCGGTTAAATTGGACCATATACTAGTAGATGATAACAATATCGAAATCGTTGGTAAATTTATCTTCCTGGGAGTTCTAATTAATAATGATGGAGTTACTGATAAGGAGCTACGAAGAAGGTTGGCAATGGAAAAATGTGCCATGGGAAGTGTGACACGTATATTCAAAGACAGAGTCATTAGATTAACGACAACAATAATGATTGTTCAAACACTGGTATTTCCAATTATCCTTTATGGAGTAGAAACCTGGAATATCAAATAGGCAGATAGGAAAACAATTGATGCTTTTGAACTATGGTGCTGGAGGAAACTGCTCGATGTTACTTACTTAAGTAGCCTATCTAATTAGATAGGAAGAGAAATACTGAGATAATTGACATAATACAACCTAAAAGAACGCTCTAATCCAGAATTGTCAAGGCTGCCCTATCTTTTTTCGGACACGTTGTTAGATAAGATATGATGGAATTGCAAATGATGCTGGGAAGAATGGAAGGTCGGCGAGGAAGAGGCAGACCACATTGAACTTGGCCTGATAATATAAAAAAATATCTCTCTAAAGATATTATGAATCTCCGACTAGATTCTAGAGACAGAGCTGGATGGACAATAGCTACCATGGATGTCGCCAGGGGTCGGTTTCGACTCGACGACACAAGGTAACAAGGTACATAACTTATTTGTATGATATGAGCTATAACTCATTATGTTATATCGTATGTTATAACATATAGGAGATGTTACATGATTTAATAATTTTAAATGAATATTATCTAGAGAAGAACTACGACGAGCATGTTTTAAAAAGGCTAATTAATTGTTCATTAGAAGATAAATATAATGAAGTAAATATTGTATGAGAAGATGAGATAGATATAAAGATAGCGTGATCATAGAATATATTTGATTTTATCATTGAAAATAGTCAACTAAACTTGGTAGATTAGCTTTAGGGAAGTCAGGTTACGATGATTGTTACACTTACTATGTTTCTATAGATTAACATCACTAATAATATCGGCACGATTAGCATTTTATTATTATTGTTGTATGCTACTAATGATGAAGAATAATTGTTATTTTTCCATTTAGATTCTCGCTTATAAGCGTATAATAAGTATACTTATTGAAAATATAAATTATACAGTATAATTTATACTATAATTATTATAGTTGTTTAAACAAAATATATTGATCAGGCACTCGTAATAGAACATGTTTACCTAGTATCACGTGATTATTCGTGAATGTTTATGACGTGATATATAGGAGGAATACTTAGAATACTTACGAATAACTTACATTGGTATTTTACTTATATATGTTTATTTAACAAATAATAAGAAATATCCACATATAAAGAAACACATAATTATTATTCAAATTAATAGCACGGTAACCTTATTTCCAGAATAATACAATACAAAAATAATGTTATTCATACATAATTAATATATATATATATATATATGAAATAGTGGGTTGTTGGGGTACTAGTTACTGTCAAATCAACCAGCCTAGTATTCAACTCTAACAGCAGGCTCCTCGTGCCACACCCTGGAAACTACTTTAGTATGCTAATGCTGTAGGGGATTTCAGATAGGGATGGGCTCCGCTGATCTTATCTGCCCAAGATACGCAAATGATTTCAAAACAAAACTTAAACACCATACCAGCTCGGACGTCGCCCGGGAAAATAAGGTCCGCGTTATTTATTGAAAATCAGGATAATAACGTTAAGATGGTTACTGAACACAAGAAAATAAAGATAAGAAGAAAAAACACGTATATAGGTACTTGGAACGTACGTACTTTACGAGAAGAAGGTAAACTAGAAGAACTTACTCATGAACTAGATAGATATAGGTGGACTGTTGTAGGACTGTGTGAAGTACGCAGAAAAGGAGTAAACGAAATACAAACCACAGAAGGTTACAAACTGTACTACATTGGAAATGACAACAAACACATTAATGGTGTTGGATTTTTGATAAACAGTGAAGTAAGATGCATGGTTATGTGCTTCACTCGATAAATTTCAGAATAGCAATAATAAGACTGCATGCAACTCCTTTTAACATATCAAATATTCAAGTATATGCACCGACAACAGATCATACAGATAAAGAAATTGAAATATTCTACAATGAATTGTAAAACTCAATCTCAAAAATATCAAAGAAGGATATAATGGTGATTCAAGGTGATATGAATGCAAAAATTGGTAAGGATGCACATAAGAATTGGGGATCAACTTCTGGAATATTTTGCAATTCAGTAACAAACGAGAGAGGATATCGACTTCTGGAATTCGCGAAAACAAACGAGTTAAAAATTGTTAATACATTTGGCCCGCACAAAAAATCACGAATACAAACTTGGCATAGCCCTGGAGGAATATATCATAATCAAATCAATTATATTTTAGTGAGTAAACATTTTTCCACAAGTGTGAATATAAATAAGACTAGATCATTCCCTGGAGCTGACATAGGTAGTGACCATGACATACTGATGATGACTTTTAGTCTACACCTGAAAAATCCTAAGAAAAATAAATTTACTCGAAATAAATACGATCTAGAAATGCTGAAAAATCCAGAGACCAACAAAATATTTGAAAATAAAATAAATGAAAAACTGACGGAACAAAAATTAACAGAAATAGAAAATACAGAATAAATGTTACAGAAACTAAATAGAACTATGACAGAGACAGCAACTGAAATCCTAGGAAAACACAGAGAAAAGAAAAAAAATGAATAACAAATGAACTGATGGATATGTGTGACTTGAGAAGAGAACTGAAAAAGACTAAATTTGAACCAGGAAGATAACATCGATGGATTAGCAGGTAGTGAATCTGAATTAGCCAATCTTATTAAAATAATCGACAATACAACACGTGCATATGAAATGGAAATAAACTCTACGAAAACACAAATAATGGCAAATTCTGAAGGTAGTTTCACATCAGAAATAAAAATAAATAACGAGCCACTAAAAGTAGTTGACAGTTTTAAATACTTAGGAGAAATCATCGACGATAAAGGTTAAAAGGCTGAAATATTAGCTAGAACCGGACAGACGATTGCAGCTCTGTCTAGACTAAATGTTATATGGTACGATAAAACACTAAAACTGAAACTGAAAATCCGACTACTGCAGTCACTAGTTAACTCAATTTTCTTATATGCGTGTGAGACATGGACAATAACGAAGGAACTGCAAAGAAAAATAACTACATTAGAAATGCGGTGCTTAAGACGATTATTGTACGTATCATACAGAGATAGAATTACTAACATTGAAGTACGCAATAGAGTTACCAAAGAAATCGGTCCACATTCGGAACTACTAGTAATGGTCATCACGAAGAAACTGAGATGGTTTGGTCATGTGATAAGATCAGATTCAATGTCCAAAACAATTCTTCAGGGTTCTATTGAAGGTATAAGAAGACGAGGTAGGCCAAAAATGCAATGGCAAGATAATATCGTGAAATGGACTGGTCTTGATAAAATAAAGCGATGAGAGCTGCAGAAAATAGAGAGGGATGGAAAAAAATGTTGACGAAATCTACCGCGCCCCTACGGCATCAAAATACTATGGGATAGATAAAAGGTAAAAAAAAAATATGAAATAGTACCTAATAAGTTGTAAAACGGGTATCCAGTTCCAGAATTATATTATAAGTTATCGTTTTAATAGATTTGACAATACATCAATATAAAGTAAACTAGATTATTTGTAAAGATGTTAATAGAAATAGTTGCTGACATTGCATTTATACGATAGGTTCTATAGTATGTATGTATACATATGTCATGGATATGCATACATCATGGGCGAAACTTTAGGGGGATGTATCCCCCACTGAAAATATAGTGGGGGGGTATCCCTCCTAACAAATTATTACTAAATAAATTATTTAAAATATTTAATAATGCACAAATATTTTATAAGAATATTATCGAAGAGATTATTATAGAATTATTGATATAGAAATTGAGTCAATAAATACATATTTTAATGCAACAGATATTAATATACCTACATACAATGAACACATATTTACAAATATAGAACAAAATATTGATATAATAAAATACTACCCAGAGTTATGTAAAGAAGATTTGATTACCGAAATTATGTGTTATAAAAATCGGTATAAGAACATGAATCTGAACAATATTAAAACAAATTTTAAAACTATGTAAAATTAAGTTATACAATTATTTCCAGAAATTAAAACCCAATTAAAATTACTTATGGTATCACATGCATGCTCTGGTGACGCTGACATGTTTTTCAGTGCGTTAAGAAGATTAAAGACATTGATATCATGAAGCAGAGAATATTAAATGGGAGAATGATTTACACTATGCACAAAGAAAAATTGGAATAGATGTCATATTAGAATCATTTACAAATTGATTTGAGAGAAGAAGTATTACATTTGGAAAATAATTTTGTGAATAAATATATATATATATATATATATATATATATAAATATTCGATTTTATTTCCAATATCCCCTTTATATTGAAAGTAAATTTTCTTCTCTGGCAGACATCATATATTTAATATTTATAAACACATGTATATATATATTTAATATATATATATATATATATATATATATATATATATATATATATATATATATTATATTTAAATTAATTTAATAGATAATTATGTTATCAATATTTTATTTAATACAACTGCTAGTTAGTATATTTTCAACTATTTTAAATCTTTATTTTGGAGTATCATGAAATCTTTAACAATATTCCATCTGTTTTCCATCCAACAATCTAGTATAATATATAATATTTAGGGTAAATATATGGTAAATAATATATATATATATATATATATATATATATATATATATATTATATAATATATATATACATTGTTATTATTATTTTATATTTAATGGAGTCTTTCATCCCATCCAGGAACTTATATGAAGTTTTCACGTATAACCATATATGGCTCTAATACCCTTCGAAGCCGCTCTCGTGTTAAGGTATTCATGTATTTATACACAATTATATAAGATCACTTCTAAATAATATGTTACGACCTATTTTATCAAATTAATTAATGGTCCGGACGAGGCTCGAACCAGTGTCCTACTGCTTGTGTGTCTGACGCCTTATCCACTGAGCCACACAGGCAGTTTTATATTAAATAATAATTAGTTTTAATATATATAGATATAATATAAATATAATATATCATATAACTATAGTAACCTCTATTTCTTAGGACACGACGTTGATATTTGACACTTTTATCTCCACTAATGATGACTTTTGCTTTCGTTGAATATTTTCATATCTTATTTATACTTAAAAGCTAATTAAATAATTATTAATTCAAATATGTATACTTCCATGTTATATCCGATATACCCACACACACACACATACGAGTAATACAGCTACTAGTAACTATGGGTTACACGGGTCATATACCTCGTCAAGAACTCATCGTGCAGAACGAGATAGTAGAAATAATCGTATAAGATAAATCACAGGTGGAAGAAAACGAAGAAATGTCAACAAATTCTGAAGGGCTCTACCCTATATATATATATATATATATATATATATATATATATATATATATATATATATATATAAATATGCGAATAAATGGAAAAGGAAATAATTACATAAGAAGAAATAAAAGTAAAAGAATCATCCAGAGGTGAAAACAATGAAATAATATAAATTACTAGTGCTAATAGCATTAGCCTGTATCTAATATATATTTATATATATATACATAATATTAATTCTGTTTATTAATTCTATGATTTGTTACCTCTGCATTAACTATACTATATATATAGTTAATTAATGGAGGATAATTAAACAGAATTAATGGATGCACAAGTAAACATATATTTGGGAGATTATAATACTACTAATCCTACATCACCCGATACATCTTTTCCGATTAAAAGTAAAACTAAACGATTCCTCTATAGAAAAGTGTACCACTGTCTAAGCCAATGAGAAGAGAGAAGCTAAACACACTGATGACTCACGCGTACGTATTTCTACTACACCTGTTCGTATTGCACTGTTGCTCACGATGGTTTTAATAATGCTCTCAGACCCGCCATTAACACATCTATTATTCCACAATTCACGATGTTCCTATACATGTTATAATGCATACACTTTATAACGTAGCTCTATCATTACACCCTTCGTGCAGCAAGTCGCAGGGCTCGGTCGCCTTCCCCTATTATGTATAATATTTACTTCTAATTTTGCTGAATTGTATTTATAATTATATATATATATCAATTACGTAAAATTCGAAGTGACTATTATACATAATAGGGGAAGGCGACCGAGCCCTGCGACTTGCTGCACGAGGGGTGTCCTAGGGAACCCTTACCCAAGCTTAGGGGATATAAACCAGCAAGTTGCGTGATCCATAAAGACGAATACGGGGTAGAAGCAGCTTTTAGAAAGTATGCGTATCGCGCTGATGTCACTCAACAATATTGCAGCGATGACGTTATCATCTGACACGGCAATGTAGTGTCCGGTATTGTGTACGCCTGTCACTGCAATTACCAACAGAAGGCAGGCTAAGACTGAATATTAATAACGCTTCGATAACATAGCTATCTATAGACGGGGAAGGAAAGAAAACACTCAAGTAGTATGCTGACATGACACCGGAACTATTGAAAACTGCAGTTTTATACAACTTTTATATATGTATATATAATATATATAAATAAATGTATGCTATAAATATATGAATACATTTATTTATTTCAATACCGACAAATTTGAGGTAAGAATTATACATAAGAATGTATACTATAATTATATTATGTCTATATTAACTTCTCAATATATGTATATCGGACATACAATGGAAACATACATCTCTGAATTAGTAATTATTGAATTAGCTTCAAAGCATAAATAAGATATAGAACTGTTCAACGATAGCAAAAGTCATCGCTGACATCGACATATCTTCAATAGCGAGGACATATGTTACCTGTAGGCATCGAGATGAGCAACTGAGCGTTCCATCCAAGCAATTACCGCGATACAACGGAGCCCCGATACAAGAGATACGTTACAAGTTAGGTACTTCGTTATAAATGTACCTGATGAATAATAGAATTATTAGTGACCTATATAGATTATATTTAATAATATGTTATGTGGAACTTATTGAGGAAGCAATATTAATAGACACGCGTTATATAATAACATTATAATAGATCTATCTATAATGTATAGTTAACAATTACATTTGCACGAACAAATATTAATGTAGATATATTCAGTATATATTATACTATTTAACTTACGTAGAATATTATTAGTCGTTAATTAATATAATATAATGTTATATGTATATATATATATATGACAATATATATATATATATATATATATATATATATATATGTATTTTATGTTATTGTTATTTTGGTGGAGTAATATAAAGGACTCCACCATGAATTCACACATCCAGGAACTTATATGAAGTTTTCACTTATAATCATATGGCTCTAATATCCCTTAGAAAACGCTATCATATTAAGGCATCCATGGTTTTAACGAGAGCCATTAATTATGTATATATACATATTATACATATACATATACAATTATATATAAGAGATAAAAGATTAAAGAGATAATTTAACTCACACGCATGTATGTGTATTACGAATACCCATGTATAAATAAAGTAGGCGTATTAGTATATATATACATATATATATATATATATATATATATATATATATATATATATATTAGCTATGCTACTAACGACATTTCCACTATTTCAGGTTCTTCATTCTCGTCCTCCTCTTCCCATCCTCCTAATCCGAATAAAGAACCCCAGTTAAACCAGCCACGTCGATGTCCTTACGTCTTGTTCTTCGATATAGCGACGTGAGCCGGCTTCGGTTGGGCGGGGGCGGGGAGCCATCTGTCGACGTGACCCTTTGACCTTTAGATGCGTTACCGGAGTATCGGGAGTTCGTTCTACGCGGGGGCGACGTATAGTGACCGGAGTCGGCGTTATATCGGCGAGTCGAGTTATCCGAGTAACGGGCTGACGTGCACGTGGAAGCGACGTTGTATCGGGAGTTACTAGACGTTCTATAGCTGACTTCACCGTCTTCGCCGTAATGAGGGGAATCTTCCTGTATGTGTGGGTTACGTGTAATACGGGTGTTACTCTATAGAGTGGACAGCGGTAATGGAGGCTGGTGTATCTCATGAATATAATAATAAACGGCAATAAGTAGCAATACATGTGTATATATATACATATATATTTAGATTTAATATATGTCTTTGAATTGGTATTTAAAAGATTCGAATATAATGTTTACTTTTCAATTATCATCATTAGTTAATAATTATAAATAGGTACACTGGTATACCTACTTCATCTTGATTATAGGATTTTTTAATTATATATTAATATACTATAATAAATAATAAACTAAACTAATAAATTAGCATTTAATTAATATATATGTAATAATTAATAGTTAATAATGTAATGGTACTCAATACATAATGAATATTAGTAATCTGAGTTACATAACGTATATAGGTAGTATATATATATGTATGTGTGTATGTGTGTGTATGTGTGGGTATAGAAAATATGATATATAAATAATAACAGTTACGTTTGACTCCAAGGTAATATGAATGTAGTTCGTAGCGGAGTTTGTAAACAATGATATATTTTATTTATTTTATTTTTCTGTTAAATTTACATTTTTTGTTTATGTTTAAAAAAAATTAAATTGGTTACTAAATTAAATGCACTAATTAAAAGAAATATATTTAATATTGACAGAATAACGATAATAGATTAGAATACAAATCAGAAATTATTTACATTTAATTATCTTTTTTATTTATATAATAGTATTATTATATTATTTAAGCATGATGGTAATTTATTTGTCGAATAGTTAAATATAATATCTATGACGAATTAGCACACAAATATATAGTATACCTGAATAGACCTATTATTATAACAATTAAGATGTATATGGTAATTTTGTTATGAATTAAATATACATAATATAATAGTTAGGCATTACACACAACGCTAAGTTACCACTCCATGTAGTGCACACTCCAGTCTGAACGAGAGTTACAGGAGTGCACACACCAGTCTGAACGAGAGTTGCAGGAGTGCGCACACCAGTCTGAACGAGAGTTACAGGAGTGCACACACCAGTCTGAACGAGAGTTACAGGAGTGCACACACCAGTCTGAACGAGAGTTACAGGAGTGCACACACCAGTCTGAACGAGAGTTACAGGAGTGCACACACCAGTCTGAACGAGAGTTACAGGAGTGCACACACCAGTCTGAACGAGAGTTACAGGAGTGCACACACCAGTCTGAACGAGAGTTACAGGAGTGCGCACACCAGTCTGAACGAGAGTTACAGGAGTGCACACACCAGTCTGAACGAGAGTTACAGGAGTGCACACACCAGTCTGAACGAGAGTTACAGGAGTGCACACACCAGTCTGAACGAGAGTTACAGGAGTGCGCACACCAGTCTGAACGAGAGTTACAGGAGTGCACACACCAGTCTGAACGAGAGTTACAGGAGTGCACACACCAGTCTGAACGAGAGTTACAGGAGTGCACACACCAGTCTGAACGAGAGTTACAGGAGTGCACACACCAGTCTGAACGAGAGTTACAGGAGTGCACACACCAGTCTGAACGAGAGTTACAGGAGTGCACACACCGTGCGAATTACATTCAATACAATATTGCGAATCTGATAATGCAACATAAACAATCATAGCTCCATAGGGCTAGGTAACCCTACAATCCTACTAATAGCAATGAGGCATAGCATCAATATGATGTATATATACCTAGATATTGCAATTATAATATAATATAAGATATCATAATTTCTAACTCTTTAAATAATCCGATGTTATCGAACATTTACATGTAGGATACCTACAAACATTTGTATTGTTAAGACTTAAATGATTGGTTGACATTAATATCGATACTAGTAAGTTGTCGTCAATGTTGTAACTTAATTAAACAAAAGATCCCTTAAAAGGGTACTGTTGTGTAGTATATAGTATATATGGGAAAGTAACCTAATACGGACACTTTAACATTAAATGGTCTTAACATTTTATGTCTCGTTATTTTTATTCAAAAATTACAATATATTAATATTATATGATTATAGATATTATTGTGATTTTAAAATTTTATTTAATCTTTTAATTCCATAGATAACTAGGGTGTCCGTATTATTTACCAATGTCCGAATACGGACACCCTGTGTTACAATACGGACACCCTATATACCACTAGATAAATTATATAGTATTGATGAATCAATCAGATAAATTACAATTACATTATTTATAATTAATTTTATGAAAAATGTATTCTAATTTAATTAGTTAATGATTTATTTATTTTATTATTTTTTTAATTAATAATACAATTTAAGTATCTAAATAATAAAAATGTTAGATTTAGCATTATTGGTGGTATTATTATAACACACGCGATTTTGATGAAAATCAGAATAGTTCATACGCTGCGCACTGATTGGTTATAGGGTGTCCGTATTAAGATACCTTGAGTATCCGTATTAAAACATCTAGATTGTCCGTATTAGGGACTTATATGACCTATAGATGTATGCGTATAACTTAATAAATATTTGATAACAAATATAGAAATTATATATATAATTTTAGAATGCTTTGTTTTTTTTATAATATAGTGTTATTTGTTATATCGATACATTTTTATATTCTTGAGAATGTTGTAAGTTGACATTTTTTTTCATAAATTTAAAAACGTCATAAAAAAATCAGTTTATTGGAATCAGCAATATTTTGAATAATTAAAAAATAAATAATACTTTTTTAGACTATTTATATAATTATGAATATTTTATTCATTAGACCATTTTTTGTAGGATTTTTATTTCTGAGATACCAATAGTGTCCGTATTCGGGCACTGTCCGTATTCGGTAACTTTCCCCTACTATATACACACACGTAAATAGTATACTGTTGTAGTACGACATTATAGGGGATAGTATTAGCAAATTAGGTATTAGGTAGGTATAGTAAAACATATGGGTGTAGTATTACTATAGTATTACTTAGTATTACTTTTCTGTATACTCGCCTGCAGTCACTAGGTGATTATATATCAAATGGCATTACTGGTAACTTTGGTCTGGGGAGAGAAACGAGCGAAGTGATCAATTTTTAGAATTTTGTAGTAGAAATGACATTCGAATCATGAATACATTCTTCAAGTTGCACCCACGGAGGCTTTATACATGGAGATCGCCTTAGATATGCTGACGACACTACATTGACAGCAGGAACAAAAGATGATCTCACAGAGCTAATTACAAAAGTCAAAAGAGCAAGCGAAGAAGCCGGATTATATTTAAATGTCAAGAAAACAAAGGTGATAACTGCGGTTAAATTGGACCATATACTAGTAGATGATAACAATATCGAAATCGTTGGTAAATTTATCTTCCTGGGAGTTCTAATTAATAATGATGGAGTTACTGATAAGGAGCTACGAAGAAGGTTGGCAATGGAAAAATGTGCCATGGGAAGTGTGACACGTATATTCAAAGACAGAGTCATTAGATTAACGACAACAATAATGATTGTTCAAACACTGGTATTTCCAATTATCCTTTATGGAGTAGAAACCTGGAATATCAAATAGGCAGATAGGAAAACAATTGATGCTTTTGAACTATGGTGCTGGAGGAAACTGCTCGATGTTACTTACTTAAGTAGCCTATCTAATTAGATAGGAAGAGAAATACTGAGATAATTGACATAATACAACCTAAAAGAACGCTCTAATCCAGAATTGTCAAGGCTGCCCTATCTTTTTTCGGACACGTTGTTAGATAAGATATGATGGAATTGCAAATGATGCTGGGAAGAATGGAAGGTCGGCGAGGAAGAGGCAGACCACATTGAACTTGGCCTGATAATATAAAAAAATATCTCTCTAAAGATATTATGAATCTCCGACTAGATTCTAGAGACAGAGCTGGATGGACAATAGCTACCATGGATGTCGCCAGGGGTCGGTTTCGACTCGACGACACAAGGTAACAAGGTACATAACTTATTTGTATGATATGAGCTATAACTCATTATGTTATATCGTATGTTATAACATATAGGAGATGTTACATGATTTAATAATTTTAAATGAATATTATCTAGAGAAGAACTACGACGAGCATGTTTTAAAAAGGCTAATTAATTGTTCATTAGAAGATAAATATAATGAAGTAAATATTGTATGAGAAGATGAGATAGATATAAAGATAGCGTGATCATAGAATATATTTGATTTTATCATTGAAAATAGTCAACTAAACTTGGTAGATTAGCTTTAGGGAAGTCAGGTTACGATGATTGTTACACTTACTATGTTTCTATAGATTAACATCACTAATAATATCGGCACGATTAGCATTTTATTATTATTGTTGTATGCTACTAATGATGAAGAATAATTGTTATTTTTCCATTTAGATTCTCGCTTATAAGCGTATAATAAGTATACTTATTGAAAATATAAATTATACAGTATAATTTATACTATAATTATTATAGTTGTTTAAACAAAATATATTGATCAGGCACTCGTAATAGAACATGTTTACCTAGTATCACGTGATTATTCGTGAATGTTTATGACGTGATATATAGGAGGAATACTTAGAATACTTACGAATAACTTACATTGGTATTTTACTTATATATGTTTATTTAACAAATAATAAGAAATATCCACATATAAAGAAACACATAATTATTATTCAAATTAATAGCACGGTAACCTTATTTCCAGAATAATACAATACAAAAATAATGTTATTCATACATAATTAATATATATATATATATATATGAAATAGTGGGTTGTTGGGGTACTAGTTACTGTCAAATCAACCAGCCTAGTATTCAACTCTAACAGCAGGCTCCTCGTGCCACACCCTGGAAACTACTTTAGTATGCTAATGCTGTAGGGGATTTCAGATAGGGATGGGCTCCGCTGATCTTATCTGCCCAAGATACGCAAATGATTTCAAAACAAAACTTAAACACCATACCAGCTCGGACGTCGCCCGGGAAAATAAGGTCCGCGTTATTTATTGAAAATCAGGATAATAACGTTAAGATGGTTACTGAACACAAGAAAATAAAGATAAGAAGAAAAAACACGTATATAGGTACTTGGAACGTACGTACTTTACGAGAAGAAGGTAAACTAGAAGAACTTACTCATGAACTAGATAGATATAGGTGGACTGTTGTAGGACTGTGTGAAGTACGCAGAAAAGGAGTAAACGAAATACAAACCACAGAAGGTTACAAACTGTACTACATTGGAAATGACAACAAACACATTAATGGTGTTGGATTTTTGATAAACAGTGAAGTAAGATGCATGGTTATGTGCTTCACTCGATAAATTTCAGAATAGCAATAATAAGACTGCATGCAACTCCTTTTAACATATCAAATATTCAAGTATATGCACCGACAACAGATCATACAGATAAAGAAATTGAAATATTCTACAATGAATTGTAAAACTCAATCTCAAAAATATCAAAGAAGGATATAATGGTGATTCAAGGTGATATGAATGCAAAAATTGGTAAGGATGCACATAAGAATTGGGGATCAACTTCTGGAATATTTTGCAATTCAGTAACAAACGAGAGAGGATATCGACTTCTGGAATTCGCGAAAACAAACGAGTTAAAAATTGTTAATACATTTGGCCCGCACAAAAAATCACGAATACAAACTTGGCATAGCCCTGGAGGAATATATCATAATCAAATCAATTATATTTTAGTGAGTAAACATTTTTCCACAAGTGTGAATATAAATAAGACTAGATCATTCCCTGGAGCTGACATAGGTAGTGACCATGACATACTGATGATGACTTTTAGTCTACACCTGAAAAATCCTAAGAAAAATAAATTTACTCGAAATAAATACGATCTAGAAATGCTGAAAAATCCAGAGACCAACAAAATATTTGAAAATAAAATAAATGAAAAACTGACGGAACAAAAATTAACAGAAATAGAAAATACAGAATAAATGTTACAGAAACTAAATAGAACTATGACAGAGACAGCAACTGAAATCCTAGGAAAACACAGAGAAAAGAAAAAAAATGAATAACAAATGAACTGATGGATATGTGTGACTTGAGAAGAGAACTGAAAAAGACTAAATTTGAACCAGGAAGATAACATCGATGGATTAGCAGGTAGTGAATCTGAATTAGCCAATCTTATTAAAATAATCGACAATACAACACGTGCATATGAAATGGAAATAAACTCTACGAAAACACAAATAATGGCAAATTCTGAAGGTAGTTTCACATCAGAAATAAAAATAAATAACGAGCCACTAAAAGTAGTTGACAGTTTTAAATACTTAGGAGAAATCATCGACGATAAAGGTTAAAAGGCTGAAATATTAGCTAGAACCGGACATACGATTGCAGCTCTGTCTAGACTAAATGTTATATGGTACGATAAAACACTAAAACTGAAACTGAAAATCCGACTACTGCAGTCACTAGTTAACTCAATTTTCTTACTGCAAAGAAAAATAACTACATTAGAAATGCGGTGCTTAAGACGATTATTGTACGTATCATACAGAGATAGAATTACTAACATTGAAGTACGCAATAGAGTTACCAAAGAAATCGGTCCACATTCGGAACTACTAGTAATGGTCATCACGAAGAAACTGAGATGGTTTGGTCATGTGATAAGATCAGATTCAATGTCCAAAACAATTCTTCAGGGTTCTATTGAAGGTATAAGAAGACGAGGTAGGCCAAAAATGCAATGGCAAGATAATATCGTGAAATGGACTGGTCTTGATAAAATAAAGCGATGAGAGCTGCAGAAAATAGAGAGGGATGGAAAAAAATGTTGACGAAATCTACCGCGCCCCTACGGCATCAAAATACTATGGGATAGATAAAAGGTAAAAAAAAAATATGAAATAGTACCTAATAAGTTGTAAAACGGGTATCCAGTTCCAGAATTATATTATAAGTTATCGTTTTAATAGATTTGACAATACATCAATATAAAGTAAACTAGATTATTTGTAAAGATGTTAATAGAAATAGTTGCTGACATTGCATTTATACGATAGGTTCTATAGTATGTATGTATACATATGTCATGGATATGCATACATCATGGGCGAAACTTTAGGGGGATGTATCCCCCACTGAAAATATAGTGGGGGGGTATCCCTCCTAACAAATTATTACTAAATAAATTATTTAAAATATTTAATAATGCACAAATATTTTATAAGAATATTATCGAAGAGATTATTATAGAATTATTGATATAGAAATTGAGTCAATAAATACATATTTTAATGCAACAGATATTAATATACCTACATACAATGAACACATATTTACAAATATAGAACAAAATATTGATATAATAAAATACTACCCAGAGTTATGTAAAGAAGATTTGATTACCGAAATTATGTGTTATAAAAATCGGTATAAGAACATGAATCTGAACAATATTAAAACAAATTTTAAAACTATGTAAAATTAAGTTATACAATTATTTCCAGAAATTAAAACCCAATTAAAATTACTTATGGTATCACATGCATGCTCTGGTGACGCTGACATGTTTTTCAGTGCGTTAAGAAGATTAAAGACATTGATATCATGAAGCAGAGAATATTAAATGGGAGAATGATTTACACTATGCACAAAGAAAAATTGGAATAGATGTCATATTAGAATCATTTACAAATTGATTTGAGAGAAGAAGTATTACATTTGGAAAATAATTTTGTGAATATATATATATATATATATATATATATATATATATAAATATTCGATTTTATTTCCAATATCCCCTTTATATTGAAAGTAAATTTTCTTCTCTGGCAGACATCATATATTTAATATTTATAAACACATGTATATATATATTTAATATATATATATATATATATATATATATATATATATATATTATATTTAAATTAATTTAATAGATAATTATGTTATCAATATTTTATTTAATACAACTGCTAGTTAGTATATTTTCAACTATTTTAAATCTTTATTTTGGAGTATCATGAAATCTTTAACAATATTCCATCTGTTTTCCATCCAACAATCTAGTATAATATATAATATTTAGGGTAAATATATGGTAAATAATATATATATATATATATATATATATATATATATATATTATATAATATATATATACATTGTTATTATTATTTTATATTTAATGGAGTCTTTCATCCCATCCAGGAACTTATATGAAGTTTTCACGTATAACCATATATGGCTCTAATACCCTTCGAAGCCGCTCTCGTGTTAAGGTATTCATGTATTTATACACAATTATATAAGATCACTTCTAAATAATATGTTACGACCTATTTTATCAAATTAATTAATGGTCCGGACGAGGCTCGAACCAGTGTCCTACTGCTTGTGTGTCTGACGCCTTATCCACTGAGCCACACAGGCAGTTTTATATTAAATAATAATTAGTTTTAATATATATAGATATAATATAAATATAATATATCATATAACTATAGTAACCTCTATTTCTTAGGACACGACGTTGATATTTGACACTTTTATCTCCACTAATGATGACTTTTGCTTTCGTTGAATATTTTCATATCTTATTTATACTTAAAAGCTAATTAAATAATTATTAATTCAAATATGTATACTTCCATGTTATATCCGATATACCCACACACACACACATACGAGTAATACAGCTACTAGTAACTATGGGTTACACGGGTCATATACCTCGTCAAGAACTCATCGTGCAGAACGAGATAGTAGAAATAATCGTATAAGATAAATCACAGGTGGAAGAAAACGAAGAAATGTCAACAAATTCTGAAGGGCTCTACCCTATATATATATATATATATATATATATATATATATATATATATATATATATATATATAAATATGCGAATAAATGGAAAAGGAAATAATTACATAAGAAGAAATAAAAGTAAAAGAATCATCCAGAGGTGAAAACAATGAAATAATATAAATTACTAGTGCTAATAGCATTAGCCTGTATCTAATATATATTTATATATATATACATAATATTAATTCTGTTTATTAATTCTATGATTTGTTACCTCTGCATTAACTATACTATATATATAGTTAATTAATGGAGGATAATTAAACAGAATTAATGGATGCACAAGTAAACATATATTTGGGAGATTATAATACTACTAATCCTACATCACCCGATACATCTTTTCCGATTAAAAGTAAAACTAAACGATTCCTCTATAGAAAAGTGTACCACTGTCTAAGCCAATGAGAAGAGAGAAGCTAAACACACTGATGACTCACGCGTACGTATTTCTACTACACCTGTTCGTATTGCACTGTTGCTCACGATGGTTTTAATAATGCTCTCAGACCCGCCATTAACACATCTATTATTCCACAATTCACGATGTTCCTATACATGTTATAATGCATACACTTTATAACGTAGCTCTATCATTACACCCTTCGTGCAGCAAGTCGCAGGGCTCGGTCGCCTTCCCCTATTATGTATAATATTTACTTCTAATTTTGCTGAATTGTATTTATAATTATATATATATATCAATTACGTAAAATTCGAAGTGACTATTATACATAATAGGGGAAGGCGACCGAGCCCTGCGACTTGCTGCACGAGGGGTGTCCTAGGGAACCCTTACCCAAGCTTAGGGGATATAAACCAGCAAGTTGCGTGATCCATAAAGACGAATACGGGGTAGAAGCAGCTTTTAGAAAGTATGCGTATCGCGCTGATGTCACTCAACAATATTGCAGCGATGACGTTATCATCTGACACGGCAATGTAGTGTCCGGTATTGTGTACGCCTGTCACTGCAATTACCAACAGAAGGCAGGCTAAGACTGAATATTAATAACGCTTCGATAACATAGCTATCTATAGACGGGGAAGGAAAGAAAACACTCAAGTAGTATGCTGACATGACACCGGAACTATTGAAAACTGCAGTTTTATACAACTTTTATATATGTATATATAATATATATAAATAAATGTATGCTATAAATATATGAATACATTTATTTATTTCAATACCGACAAATTTGAGGTAAGAATTATACATAAGAATGTATACTATAATTATATTATGTCTATATTAACTTCTCAATATATGTATATCGGACATACAATGGAAACATACATCTCTGAATTAGTAATTATTGAATTAGCTTCAAAGCATAAATAAGATATAGAACTGTTCAACGATAGCAAAAGTCATCGCTGACATCGACATATCTTCAATAGCGAGGACATATGTTACCTGTAGGCATCGAGATGAGCAACTGAGCGTTCCATCCAAGCAATTACCGCGATACAACGGAGCCCCGATACAAGAGATACGTTACAAGTTAGGTACTTCGTTATAAATGTACCTGATGAATAATAGAATTATTAGTGACCTATATAGATTATATTTAATAATATGTTATGTGGAACTTATTGAGGAAGCAATATTAATAGACACGCGTTATATAATAACATTATAATAGATCTATCTATAATGTATAGTTAACAATTACATTTGCACGAACAAATATTAATGTAGATATATTCAGTATATATTATACTATTTAACTTACGTAGAATATTATTAGTCGTTAATTAATATAATATAATGTTATATGTATATATATATATATGACAATATATATATATATATATATATATATATATATATGTATTTTATGTTATTGTTATTTTGGTGGAGTAATATAAAGGACTCCACCATGAATTCACACATCCAGGAACTTATATGAAGTTTTCACTTATAATCATATGGCTCTAATATCCCTTAGAAAACGCTATCATATTAAGGCATCCATGGTTTTAACGAGAGCCATTAATTATGTATATATACATATTATACATATACATATACAATTATATATAAGAGATAAAAGATTAAAGAGATAATTTAACTCACACGCATGTATGTGTATTACGAATACCCATGTATAAATAAAGTAGGCGTATTAGTATATATATACATATATATATATATATATATATATATATATATATTAGCTATGCTACTAACGACATTTCCACTATTTCAGGTTCTTCATTCTCGTCCTCCTCTTCCCATCCTCCTAATCCGAATAAAGAACCCCAGTTAAACCAGCCACGTCGATGTCCTTACGTCTTGTTCTTCGATATAGCGACGTGAGCCGGCTTCGGTTGGGCGGGGGCGGGGAGCCATCTGTCGACGTGACCCTTTGACCTTTAGATGCGTTACCGGAGTATCGGGAGTTCGTTCTACGCGGGGGCGACGTATAGTGACCGGAGTCGGCGTTATATCGGCGAGTCGAGTTATCCGAGTAACGGGCTGACGTGCACGGGGAAGCGACGTTGTATCGGGAGTTACTAGACGATCTATAGCTGACTTCACCGTCTTCGCCGTAATGAGGGGAATCTTCCTGTATGTGTGGGTTATGTGTAATACGGGTGTTACTCTATAGAGTGGATATCGGTAATGGAGGCTGGTGTATCTCATGAATATAATAATAAACGGCAATAAGTAGCAATACATGTGTATATATATACATATATATTTAGATTTAATATATGTCTTTGAATTGGTATTTAAAAGATTCGAATATAATGTTTACTTTTCAATTGTTATCATTAGTAAACAATTATAAATAGGTATTGTACATGGGTATACCTACTTCATCTTGATTATAGGATTTTTTAATTATATATTAATAATATAATTGAATATACTATAATAAATAATAAACTAAACTAATAAATTAGCATTTAATTAATATATATGTAATAATTAATAGTTAATAATGTAATGGTACTCAATACATAATGAATATTAGTAATCTGAGTTACATAAAGTATATAGGTAGTATATATATATATATGTATGTGTGTATGTGTGTGTATGTGTAAGTATAGAAAATATGATATATAAATAATAACAGTTACGTTTGACTCCAAGGTAATATGAATGTAGTTCGTAGCGGAGTTTGTAAACAATGATATATTTTATTTATTTTATTTTTCCGTTAAATTTACTTGCGATTTAAATTTGTTTGTTTATGTTTAAAAAAAATTAAATTGGTTACTATATTAAATGCACTAATTAAAAGAAATATATTTAATATTGACAGAATAACGATAATAGATTAGAATCAAAATCAGAAAATATATACATTTAATTATCTTTTTTTATTTATATAGTAGTATTATTATATTATTTAAAAATGATGGTAATGTATTTGTCGAATAGTTAAATATAATATCTATGACGAATTAGCGCACAAATATATTGTATACCTGAATAGACCTATTCTTATAACAATGAAGATGTATATGGTACTTTTGTTATGAATTAAAGATACATAATATAATAGTTAGGCATTAAACACAACGCTAAGTTACCACTCCATGGAGTGCACACACCAGTCTGAACGAGAGTTACAGGAGTGCACACACCAGTCTGAACGAGAGTTACAGGAGTGCACACACCAGTCTGAACGAGAGTTACAGGAGTGCACACACCAGTCTGAACGAGAGTTACAGGAGTGCGCACACCAGTCTGAACGAGAGTTACAGGAGTGCGCACACCAGTCTGAACGAGAGTTACAGGAGTGCACACACCAGTCTGAACGAGAGTTACAGGAGTGCACACACCAGTCTGAACGAGAGTTACAGGAGTGCGCACACCAGTCTGAACGAGAGTTACAGGAGTGCACACACCAGTCTGAACGAGAGTTACAGGAGTGCACACACCAGTCTGAACGAGAGTTACAGGAGTTCGCACACCAGTCTGAACGAGAGTTACAGGAGTGCACACACCAGTCTGAACGAGAGTTACAGGAGTGCACACACCAGTCTGAACGAGAGTTACAGGAGTGCACACACCAGTCTGAACGAGAGTTACAGGAGTGCACACACCAGTCTGAACGAGAGTTACAGGAGTGCACACACCAGTCTGAACGAGAGTTACAGGAGTGCGCACACCAGTCTGAACGAGAGTTACAGGAGTGCGCACACCAGTCTGAACGAGAGTTACAGGAGTGCACACACCAGTCTGAACGAGAGTTACAGGAGTGCACACACCGTACGAATTACATTCAATACAATATTGCGGATCTGATAATGCAACATAAATAATCATAGCTCCATAGGGCTAGGTAACCCTACAATCATACTAATAGCAATGAGGCATAGCATCAATAGGATGTATATAGACATAGATATTGCAATTATAATATAAGATAAGATATCATAATTTCTAACTCTTTAAATAATCCGATGTTATCGAACATTTACATGTAGGATACCTACAAACATTTGTATTGTTAAGACTTAAATGATTGGTTGACATTAATATCGATACTAGTAAGTTGTCGTCAATGTTGTAACTTAATTAAACAAAAGATCCCTTAAAAAGGCACTGTTGTGTAGTATGTAGTATATATGGGAAAGTAACCTAATACGGACACTTTAACATTAAATGGTCTTAACATTTTATGTCTCGTTATTTTTATTCAAAAATTACAATATATTAATATGATATGATTATAGATATTATTGTGATTTTAAAATTGTATTTAATCTTTTAATTCCATAGATAACTAGGGTGTCCGTATTCTGTACCCATGTCCGAATACGGATACCCTGTATTACAATACGGACACCCTATATACCACTAGATAAACTATATAGTATTGATGAATCAATCAGATAAATTACAATTACATTATTTATAATTAATTTTATGAAAAATTTATTCTAATTTAATTAGTTAATGATTTATTTATTTTATTATTTTTTTAATTAATAATACAATTTAAGTACATTACGTATTAAGTACAGTAAAACCTATAAGCATTATATTATTTACTTATAAGATAGTATAAAATAGAGAGAGAGAGAGAGAGAGAGAGAGAGAGAGAGAGAGAGAGAGAGAGAGAGAGAGAGAGAGAGAGAGAGAGAGAGAGAGAGAGAGAGAGAGAGAGAGAGAGAGAGAGAGAGAGAGAGAGAGAGAGAGAGAGAGAGAGAGAGAGAGAGAGAGAGAGAGAGAGAGAGAGAGAGAGAGAGAGAGAGAGAGAGAGAGAGAGAGATAGAGAGAGAGAGAGAGAGAGAGATATATATATATAATAGAGAGAGAGAGAGAGAGATATATATATATAATAACACATTTTGTAAACTATTAGCATCGATGTGCAGTTATGACTTTAGGGAAGGTTGCTCCATCTACATATTTTATAAGTAGTATACAATTTATTGGGACCTAGGTACACGTGTACTTAAATATCTAATAATACGGTTTAGTTAAGGAGATAATGATGAATGAAGTTAACAAAGTAGTATAGGACAGTGTACTTCTATATTACATTATAGAGTGTTAATTAGTATATTAATATCGAGAGAATACAAGAGAGAGGGGAACGTTTAAAAATATAGAACTAGTTTCTGTAGACTACAGACTGTAGTGAAATATTAACTACGGAGTTTTATGTGGATATTTATGAAGCTTAAATTAGATGATCGTATATATAAATCGATGTATATATATATATATATATATATATATATATATATATATATATATATATATATATATATATATATATCATACATGTATGTGCTGTCGTGCTGACAATGTTTATAAAATATATTATCTATTGTTTTAATATGGCAATTTCGATTAATAATATTCTAGAGAAATTAAGCTTCATTCTTGCATATATGGCTATATTATTTCAGGTATATATGAAGGTATACGATGATGGTAGGCAAGATACGTTAGTATTAATATATTGTATTTTTACGCGAAGCAAAATTAGGTCTACCTCAATTTATGTTATTCATTGAGCTAGTGATACATATATAGTTATTGATTTATCGATATGGCAATTATAGATCGCTCTTTTTTGTAACTATACTAACTAATCTAGATCTTTAGCTATAAGATTAATTAGTAGAATATTACAATAATCTAAGTTAGATAATACAAGATTAGTTACTATTGATACCCGTTATAAAAGTGATTATTTAACGAATTTTACGAATTAATAACAAATTAATAACATATGTATTATAGGGGGGTTCCTATACATCGGGTTACGATCAAAAAGCACGAGTTGAGTTGCAAAGGTTAACTTAGGCATTTTAAATGTGAAATAAATGTGCATAGGCTCACCAAAGATTTTCCTTCGGAAAATCTTTGGGCTCACTTTGTGATGTAATATAGCTAAATAAAAACCAAGCAGGACAAACTAAACCAACTAAACCAAATAACCCACAAATATCAATACAAAATATATATATTATATATTGGTACTCACTGAGTACCAGTAAACCGTTTACAGTAAACGAGGTAGAAGTTGGTTGGAGTGAAATTTGAAATAATTATGGCGATCTGGTTATGACTCGCGATAGTGATGTAACGTTATACGTGAATTAGTGACATTTATAACTCCACATAAAATGTTACATTACTATGGTGAGTCATAACCAGATCGCCATAATTATTTCAAATTTCACTTCAACCATATATATTATAAATACTATAAACTCGTATTTCAATTGTAACATTTAACCACAGAGCTAGAGAGAAAGTTTCTCTCTAGCTCTATGCATTTAACCATAGATATGGAGTACCACTAAAGCTATGTATTCTAAATCTAAGGTACTCTAAATCTATGCATTTAACCCTTAACATCTCCTTTTTGTATCCACCTTATAATATATTACAATAATTATAAATTTCTGATAGCCAATGATAATAAAAAAAAATAAATTGTTATTTATTTGAAAATATATATTTGTTTATTTAATTATAATATTAATTTATTAAGCTTCATTAGCTTTTTAATAATATTTAATAACTACTGATTCATTTGGAATTATGAATACCACCTATGAAGGTAAGTTATGAACAGATTTGTTTTTAGTATGTATATAAACAACAAATAAATATATTGAAATGTAACATTTCTAACCGTTTTTTAAAAACTTTTTATTCAAAATTGTAATCATTAAATTAGTTTAATATTTATAATGCCATTATTAATGGTCGTATTCATATTAAATGTAATTAATTTTAATTTAAATAATATTAAATTACTAGAAGTGCATTGGTTATCATAACCGTTATGGGTAGCGGAAATTCGTGAACACCCTCCACACGGTATTAATATAGGAAAAATCGGCGTATTTAATAAATTATTAAATAATTAAATACGCCGATTTTTCCTATACACAACATTAATCATTAATCATTATGCTAATGATTATCCTAATTATTCCATAGGCGGTTACAACGGACTAACGGATATTTTATTTAAACATGTTTATGTAATATTATAATAATTATATCGATTTTAATTAATACTGATCGTATATATTATGTATATATCATATACAATATATATGTATTATAATAATACTATTATTATAATAATTATATCGATTTTAATTAATACTGATCGTATATATTATGTATATATTTAATTATGATATACTTAGTATAATAATAATAATAATTATTATTATTATTATTATAATTATTATAATAATTATTATAATAATTATAATAATACTATTATAATAATCTTAGGATAATAATCATATACTTTATATATTCAATGAATAATATTCATCTTCAACTATTCATATTTAATTATGTTATACTTAGTATAGTAATAATAATAATTATTATTATAATTATTATAATAATTATAATAATACCAAAGATTTTCCGAAGGAATTATATAACACTTAGGCGAAATCGTGTAATTCGAATTTGTATACAAAATACCCCAGTGCCACCTATAGCGGGTTACTTTTAGAAACTATGTGTTGTTTATAATGTAAATTCGTATTTAACTATACACTTTTAAAATGTTAAATAATATGCTTTAAATTAATATTTATATGATGAAAACAAAGTGTTCATTACTAATATTATATTAGTAATATATAACAAACAAATATGATATGTATGTTTTAAATGCTATAAGTATATATTTAGTAAGTAAAAGCTAATTTATATTGCATGTAATTTAATAGATCAATGAACAAATTGTTGTATACAAACAGAGCCGAACCTAAATCTATTTCAGTGATTTTGATACTACTGCTAGCAGCGGTAGGGGATATTACTAAATTACATTGCATGCATAGGAAGTGTTATATCTTTGCTTCGCAAAATCTTTGATAATACTATTATAATAATCTTAGGATAATAATCATATACTTTATATATTCGATGAATAATATACATCTTTATTTATATTTATTTCAACAGTTACTAATATCATATTAAAGTGTGTTAAAATATATATTTTAATAAATAAATATAAGAATATAATCTACTATTGATAATTGATAATTGAAGTTAACTTATACTATCATAGTAGTAATTATATGATACATTTTAAAATTAAAATCAAGGTTTTTTCTGAAATAAAATTATCGTTAGTCCGAATACAGGTCTTAGGCTCATTCAATGAGTCGATGGCTAATATAATTATTATATTATAATAATATTTAATAATAATAATTATTATATTAAATATACATATATTGAATTGAAAGTTTATTTAAACATTTAAATAAATCATAAATGATTTATCAAAAGTGTATATATAGAATACAAATAATAAAAGTAGGTAAAACAATAAATACCAATAATAGTAATAAAATAAAATAGAATAAATCGTAAGGAAATTAATAAATAAAATAATAATGACAAATAATATTAGTATTACAGGTTGCCTGAAACCATATATATATATATAACATATTTTAAATTTGATCTCCGGACTAACAGCAATTTTATTTCAGAAAACATTGCATTTAATTCTGAAAATGTATTATATATAATAATAACTATAGTTATTCATATAATAGTATAATTATTATAAATCTATCAGGGTTGGCGGTTTTTAGGGTTTTTTTATTGTTATTTTGGTTTTTTTTGTGGTATTTTTGTTTTTTTTTGGTTTATTTGGTTTTTTTGGTTTTTTTATAATTAAATGTTAAGATTATTAATTAGAAAATATTATATATACCTAGATCGATTATTAAATGTCTGTGCAAAACATACATATATAGAGTAAGTATAAAATATACAACACTAATGAATATTATTTATATATATTAATTATATATATATATATTATTAAATTTTCAATAATATATTATTAATATTAAATGTTAATAACATTATTTTATTAAAATATATTTATTATAAAAATAAAGTAAAATATAATAAAAAAAATAATTAACAATTTTAACAAAATAATAATTAAAAAAAATATTTAATATCAATACAGTAATTAGAAATATAATCAATATAATTCTCGAAATAAAAAAACAAGTTTTGCAGCCTTATCATTGCATAATCGATTCCTTATTTTTGATTGAACGCTTTTATAATGTTAAAAAAACCAAATAAACCAATGGTTTTTTTGATCAAAAAAACCGACCAACCCTGAAATCTATACATAATATAACTTATACTACGTATAAGTTATACTATGTGTACATTAACTTAAATCATCAATTATCAATAATAGATTATATTCTTGTATTTATTCATTAAAATATATATATATATAAATGGCGTTAATTTAACACATATTGAAACTATTTAAATAAATATAAACATCGGTGAATTCATTGTAGATAAGTTATATGATTATTATATAATATCATATCATATTAAATATGGTTAACAATATAATAGTACAACATAATGAAATGTATAAATAATATACACAATCAGCGTTAGTCGATATGTAGAAATACAATTTCTATAAATCCTTTGCAACCCAATTGTGTTCTTAAATGAAGATGTCAGCATATGTAAAGTGAAAAGTCGGCACATATATACCTAGGTTGTAATTAGAACGCCCGCTACAATAACATATCGGCAAATAATATAAATAGTGATTCGGTGCAAAATATTTAATTGTAGCAGGCATTCGAATTTCAACTTAATTATATGTTTTTTTTTGGTGCGTAGATTTTTCATTTTACGTGTGCCGACATCCTTTTGTAACCTATAATTTGCGTCTATAATGAATGAGTTCATATGAAAAGTATAATCAAGTAAAGATTGGTCCTTTAGTAATAAAATAATTTGATATCAACTGGTAAATTTTTATGTTAATTTTTTGCATTTAGATTGCCGATATTAATTAATAATTAAATTAATATTTCTATAGCGTTTTATTATCGTTAGCAAATATTTATACTTTATAATTTCGAATATATATTTCGACTATGTATTTGCTTAAATAAATTATCAATCAATAACTAATATAAATCAAAGATATATGTATAATTATTATATTATACACATTCTTATTATATTATACATACTATAAATTATAAGCACGTAATATATGTTGTATATTTGTTATTTTGGATGTTTATGAGGAGGTAATGAATGGTGCTTTTGTTTCTAAATTACATACTTATTATATAGTATATGAATGAATGAATGAAATCAGTTTATAGACAATTGTCTAAGGAGGATCATTGAAAGCTATAATTAGCTTTATTAAGTCGATACCTCCATAGTATATGAATATAATAGCTTTGGGACATTTATACAATAATAATAAGACTTGTGTACTAGAATTCAATATAATAAGAGTAAAGAAATATATATAAAGAGAATAATAATAATAATAAAAATAATGTCCCTCAGCGTATTTCATCATGTTTCATCAATCCATTAAATAAACTAATAAAATAAAATGTGTTAAAACTTGTGCAAACAAATATAAAACAAAAAGTGCGAATAAAATAATAAAAAAGTATTGAAATGTAATAACATAAAATGATTCAAATGGTTTAGTATATACAAATTAAAATAAAGTATGTTTAAAACTTGTGCAAACAATTATATAACAAAAAAGTGCGAATAAAATAATAAAAAATGATAAAAATATAATAACATAAAAATGACCCAAGTAGTTTTAAATATAAAAATTTTTAAAATTGACGAAGATTAAAAATATTAAAAATGATTAAAATGCTAAAATATAAAAACTAATATTTATTTAAAAAGTAATTCTTTAATACTTTTTTTAATTTGTGTATATTATGTATATTTTCAGATTTTAATATATTATTACTCATTATATTATTATAGTATTTTGGGCCTTTAAAAAAAATTGTGTTTGAAATTTCGTTGTTTTCATTAATGGTAAAATAAATCTTGTTTTGTCTTTATTATAAATAAAAAATATTATTATATACTATATTAATATAGTTATATTATATAGTATGTAATATAGTATATACTATATAATATATTTATTATATAGTATAATATACGTGGTATATACATATGTAATATAGGCATTTAGACTACACTGATTAGTGTTAATGTTAACATGTAAATAAACGTTAGATCAATTGATGTGAAAACAAATATTTTGCAAAGATATTTTATATATAGTACATGAATTAATATACAAATTATTATAATAAGTATACTATTATGTATATTTTTGAGCTATGGTTGCGTATATTATCTCCAAGTTTTATCCTAATTAATTTCGTGATCAACGACGACCACTATCTGGAGGAAGTCTGCTGGTTCAAGTCGACACGCGTACAACCTTACAACTAGGTTATACCTAGCTCTGAGTGTGCTTATACCTCCCTCTACGATATTATACGCATCCGCACCTATAAATCCACCAACTCGATCACATTTCTATTAAAATCACATCTATATACCACTGCATATCCCCGAGCGCTATTTATTTCACTATTTATAAAAATATATTGATTTAGAGTACTCCCGTTATTCCGTATTATAATTAGTTATTTTATTTTTCCGTTTATGTTCCGTTTTTTATTATTTGCGTTATACAATTTTGTTTTATATTCGACGCTTGATTTCTCCGTCGCAGAGTCATTAAAATACATTAAATTAAATCTAATATATCGATGTAATACAATAATATTCAGCGCGTTTTCAATATAGTTGTTGACAGGAATACACCTCATCTTCCTATTAAACATATGTGCCGACTTATTTCACTTGAATATATGAACCGATATCGTATTGTGCCGGGTGGTATATATATATATATACATGGATATAAACTAGCTATAATTATAACTTAAGTATATATGTAAATGTTGTATGTGCTGACTTTCTCCCGTAACTCGATGACAAAACTAACGACGACTAGTACATTTATGATAGGAAATAAGGAAAAGTATAATTTATATGATAGGAAATAAGGAGAAGTATAATTTATAAGTAGTAGTTTGTGACATGTTTAAGTAAAGATATTGCACTCCCTATCTATCTCTAGTACCTCAAAATGTAAATTTAAAATGAAAAAACAATATTAACACTAGATGGCGAAATAGTATATGAAATATTAAATCATGTGATATTTTTATTTATGTAATAAAAAGGGTCGAATTTACTGAAATAAATAAACCACCACTCAATTATGATAGGGGAACGTTATATTCACTCTTTATTTATATATTAAAACAAGAAAAATCCATACACTAAAATCTCCACGTGCCAAGATATAATCAGAAATGAAAATATTATTATTAAATTTAATATGGTTCAGATTATATTATTTCCACGCGACGGTTATATAACACTAAATAAAAACACTAAATAAAAAACACAAAAATCACAATATATAAAATCAACATTCCTACTTTTAATTATTACATAAATGAAAACAAAAATATAACCAATTAAAAATATATAATAAAGTAAATACTAAATAACATTAACTAAAAAAACAAAAATCACTAGGCGAAATAAACATTTATAATTATTACATAATACACAAATAAATAAAATAACTAAATTAAAAATATATGATATAAACTTTAAAATAACTATACAACCATATAACCAGATGTTAGTATGTTACATACACCCATTCTAATTTTTAAAATGTACATTTATAAAATTTTAAAACTTCACTCACTAAGTTTTATATGTGTACTACCCTATAGGGTTTATCTATTATATACGATCGGTACACCATTCAATTAATCACATCTACTATAAACTTTTGTAATGGACTTGTCATAGTTTTAAAATCTATCATGAATTTACTATAGTATACTAGCGTATACACTACAAAACCCATACAATATCTTAATTCATTTACCATATCTGGCCATTTCCTAACTGCCTCTATCTTTCCTTCACCTGAATCCTCTATACCTTCACTATTTTCTACTCTAATGTTTAACCATGGAGAAGGTTTTCCTACTTTTATATTATCTATTTTATTTAAGAAACTATATGGAATGATAGATACTTGACTGCTCGTATCAATCAAATATTCTATCTTATTCTCCTCTATGCATCCTACTTTACTCTCCTCTTTATATTCTACTTTACTTACACACTCACCAATCAACTGATGGCTATCTACAATTTCCTTTGACCCAATTATCGATGTTTTCTCTTTTACATCTACTCTACAAGTACTACTTATATGACCTAATATATTACATCAAGAGCACCGAACCTCTCTAATATAGTTATCAACATGACCTCTACCATAATTTGTCCTTGGACTACACGACCTTAAAGATACATTTCTATCTATAATCTGACCATCATGCCAATTACGTTTACTACTCCCTCCCTTAACACCATAACTTTCATATGTATCCGTCTTCGATACTTCCTCCCAACTATCAATAAATTTCCTCAATTCCTTAACTGAGATATCCTTCTCCAAACTACACATAGCCTGCCTTAATCTCATATTAATTAAGTTTCTCCTAAAACTCTCTACAACAATCTCCTCCCACTGATTATCTACTTTTTTTAATTCCATACCTAATTTTAATAATTTATCTGAAAACACCATAGAAGTCTCATTATACCCCTGCTTAGTACCCATCAACTCATAAATAATCTCACTCCTATTTCTAATCCTCAGATAACCTTCTTGCAAACTCTCTTTAATTCCTTTTATTGTAGTTAGATTATCCCCTAACATTGACAAATACAGTTTAGCATCTCCGGTGACATGATATAACGCATAGGACGCCGCCTCCTCTTCCTTTATACCTAATAAACTAATACTATCATCCAAATCTCTCAACCATTCATCTACATCACCTTCCCCATTGAACTTACTTAATCTGTACATAACTCCCTTGCATATTCACAACTAAACTACTACGCAATTACATAACATATAGTATACTATAATTAAATGACAAGGAAATATGCATAGAAATATCAGTCGCGTAGTAATAATATAATCTGAACTATTGTAATCAAAAGTAAAAAAAATAATTTAAACGCGGAAATTTGTAACGAACCCATTCAATATCCTAATACGACGACAATAATCGGTGACTTCCACTCCTTGACTCCTTTAACAGTTCCGTCTGCATTCAATCAGCTCCGCTAGCCTTCCACAAACTCCGTCCGTAGTGTATGGTTTTTTTCAAATGAAAACATAAATATAAATAAAGAGTAAAAATGTGCTATTTTTTTAAATATAATCAATCCATTTTAATCCCGCCGCTGTCACCAAATGTAATAATGAGGGTCGAGTTTACTGAAATAAATAAACCACCACTCAATTATGATAGGGGAACGTTATATTCACTCTTTATTTATATATCAAAACAAGAAAAATCCATACACTAAAATCTCCACTTGCCAAGATATAATCAGAAATGAAAATATTATTATTAAATTTAATATGGTTCAGATTATATTATTTCCACGCGACGGTTATATAACACTAAATAAAAACACTAAATAAAAAACACAAAAATCACAATATATAAAATCAACATTCCTACTTTTAATTATTACATAAATGAAAACAAAAATATAACCAATTAAAAATATATAATAAAGTAAATACTAAATAACATTAACTAAAAAAACAAAAATCACTAGGTGAAATAAACATTTATAATTATTACATAATACACAAATAAATAAAATAACTAAATTAAAAATATATGATATAAACTTAAAAATAACTATACAACCATATAACCAAATGTCAGTCTGTTACATTTAAATTACTTGTTTTCTAATTATATCATAGATTTATAGTTTACATTATGTAGACTATAAATCTATGATATAATTAGAAAACATTTTAAAAACATTTTAAATTTTAAAATCATTACAATATAATACAAATTATAATACAATACATGTAGTTTTTTTTAATATTATAATTTATAAATAATATATATTTATATTATATATTTATTTTGTACATTAAATTACATAATTACTAATTAGTTTAAGTTCTTGTTTTATAATTATATACATAAGTTTAAATTCATAACAATACAATACATGTTTTTTTTAATATTATGATTTATAACAATATATTTATCATTTATTTTATTTGTTATAATTAAATATAACTAATCAGTGTATTCTATTGTTATATAATTATATTATCATTTTAAAATCATGTCAATACATATTATAATACAATATACATGTATATTGTATATAATTTATTATTTACAATTACAATAAATATAGAAAATTCTTATAATCATACTAATACCGCTAGATGGCCATATCGAATTATTAGGTTACACAAATATACACAAGTGCAATATCTTTCCTTTGGAAAATCTTTGGTAATATCATGTGCTCATAACTGTATACAAATTTGTTAGTAATAAATGTACATATATAATATACGTTGATTACGAAAATTAAAAAACTATACTAATAAGTGTTTAATAGCCCGTATCAATATATATATATTGATACAGGATATTGTACACTTATTAGTATAGTTTTTTAATTGTCGCAATAAACGTATACAACCATGCATATCGTAGTCCATCTATGTTACTATGATCTTTTATGTTATGATTTATACTACGGTCTATTTTTGATGCACACTTTGTTTACATTTTAGCATGGTCTCAAGCAGGGTTGATTCGGTTTTTAAAATTGGTTTTTTCAAATGGGTTTTTACGTCGGTTTTTACGGTTTTTTCAAGTTGTAAAAACCATGGTTTTTATGGTTTTTACGGTTTTTAACAAATTAATTTAACTTTTAAATTATAAGTTATAATTGCCTACATTATATGTTATATCAGTGAGTGGGTAGGACTCTCATCTAATTATACTTACATGCCTACGATACAATGATTATGTGATAACAAATTTAATTACGCCACCATTAGGCAGAATATTCTAATTACGAATTATTTATATATTGAAATGTAAAAATATATCGTTTTTATGATAATACATTATTATTAATAATAGTTATTTATATGTAATAACCAAATATTACCAAACTTAATCATTTTACTAAATAATATGAAGTAAAGCACTGCTTTAAAAGCAGGGTTGATTCGGTTTTTAAAATTGGTTTTTTCAAATTTGTTTTTTCGTCGGTTTTTTCAAGTTGAAAAAACCATGGTTTTTACGGTTTTTAACAAATTAATTTAACTTTTAAATTATAGTTTTTATGATAATACATTATTATTAATAATAGTTATTTATATGTAATAGCCAAATATTACCAAACTTAATTATTTTATTAAATAATATAAAGTAAAGTACTATTTTTTGTTATGAAAAAATTATAATTTGTACTTGTTTTTAATATAAAAACCGTAAAAACCATAAAAACCGATAAAACCAGATAAAACCCGATAAAAACCATCAACCCTGGTCTCAAGTGAATTATGGCGCTTCTATCCGTGAATCGTGTACACATACTAATATTATAGAAACCAGCGTCGGAGCGATATATATTACCTCCTAATATATTTAAAATACCGTTTACAATTATATTATTGTAGTGGAGCCCTTTCATCCCATTAACCCAGAATCTATACATATATATATAGTATAGATTTGACACATGCACAGTAAGGTGGAGTGATTTTCATAAATGTATAACCAGGGTTCCATTATTTGTGGTAAAAACCTGTTTTTACCGGGCAAAAATGGCAAGAAGTGGTAAAAACCTATCTCTACCATGTTAATTTACGGTAAAAACCGGCAATAACCGGTAATTACCGGTATAAACCTAGTACCCATAAAATATAATACCTTTAAAAAAATGTTATATAGAAATTTAAAGTAATATTAATTCATTTATATATAAATGTTATGGCTAATTAATCTAGCAGCTTTATTTGAAAATTTGTCCAAACATTTTATCACTCTGCTTTAATTATGCCATTTATAGTACATTGATTTTTTTAAATCCAACTGGTTTTTGAGGTCTGCCACAATATATTGTAAAATTAACAAGTTTATGTAATTGGATACATTTTATAAATGAAATAAAATCATATTGTGCTATTCATAAAATTACACAATGAAAATATTACTAAATAGTTATACAGTATTTTTTAAAATATATGTTTAACTATATTTAATTTCATATATATAAAAATAAATATTCTATTCAGTATTTATATATATATATAATTAACAATATCTATAGATATATTTAATTAAATATCATGGTATAAAATCAAATTATGAATACATTCAAATAATTTCTCAATGAAAATATTATTAGTTCTGTTGTTTAATATATATTTTTTTTTTAATTCATTCCAACCGAAAAAGTCGGCTGATTTTTCACCGATATCGTACCGATTTTCTCTGTCTCTGTGCCTCTGACACCCCTACCGATATATCACCAATATATCAACTATATCATGACAATATCGCTATTCATAATTTGGAGATATCTCTAAATATTTAACGATTTCTCGACGATTTCATTACTGCGCATATGGGTGAAAAATCGGCCACTTTTTTTGGTGTGAATGGGGCTTTACCTTTTACTAATACATAAATAAATGTATTATTATATTCAATATTTTATATATTGAATTATTTACTCATTTATTTAAATTTCAATATCATATTATTTATTTTACAAAATTTTTCTTTACATAGAGTCAAAATTAATAAAGGTTGTTTTTAAAAAAATCTTAAAATATTGATTTTAATGTAGTATTGTTTAACTTTATAATTATATATATCTATTACATATAACATATATAAATAATATATAATTGTAAATTATATAGACAATAGTAGGTTTAATATATTATAGATATTATATTTAATTATATAGATAACACTAGGTTTTTACCATGGTAAAAACCTGTTTTTACCGGACAGGTTATTATCGGTTATTACCATAGGCGGTAATAACCTATGGAACACTGTGTATAACACCTGGTCTGCAACTTATAGATTATTGAATGACAAACATTTTGGTCTAGGTTTTATAATTGATGGTGAACTAGAACCTAGTACGCATTTTATACCATATTATACTATATTATACACTATAAAATGCTATATCGAAAATATTTACGCTAATAAATGAGTTAAAAATTACTATTAATGTCTGATGGAAACAAGTTTCATATATACAGAGCCACCTATAAATAAATAGACATCTATACATAGCTTGGTGTACTGTTTATATTCCTCGCTTAGAGTATGCCTAAGAGGTATTTAATCCTGACACGCGAGGCAAATAAAATTATATTTATATGTGTATCTAAAACCACGATGGTGCAAGTGAAATAATAGTTCTACCATATAAAGCTTATATTTTACACTACCCCCCCTACTCTAATATCACCTTCGCCTACTCTCATACCACATCCGCCTGATAACCAGTGATCTCGTGTGATCTAGTGCTTTCATTTGGTTTCGTGATTTCATATGCAGTGTAAATTTTACTATTTATAAATAAATATATATATTATCATTGCGCGCACGAAATCACTGGATTCACCTACTCCGATACTAACTACGCTGCCACTACCACTACTACTACCACTACTACTGGTACTATACTCTCCTACAGATAGACCCCACCCCCACTACGACTTCTATGACTACCTACACATAAACCTGCCCCCCTTACTACCCCTACACCACCCCTCATTACTACCACCACCACTATACCCCTATACCCACCTACAGACAGACCCGCCCCTCCTAACGATGTAGCTGACTTTGCGGCGCTGTGTGAGGAACTGTTCGATGACACAGTCGCTGACACGCATCTCGTGGACATCCGAGATAACCTCTCCAACATACGCAAGAATCTCGTCGATCACGAGGCTCTCCTTCGCGATGAACTCAATCGTTAAGTAACAAATATCTCAGATTTTCACGCGATTTAAATATGGCGAATATTAAAATTTTTAAAATAATTTATAATATTGTTAAATTAACATGAATCCTTTCGATTAATTAGCAACACTTTCATATTTATGTGTTAATTATGAAACACCAGTATAATATATACATATTCTTTCCATCGTATTCATCCATATTTCATAATATTTACTTATTCGAATAGAGGTGATTTATATAATTGTGCCACTTTTTCAGATATTTTAGAACATATCCGTCTAAACTTCATTGTCCGATATCACTATTTATAACCGTTCATTCCGACGTTGCCCGATATCGGATGTTCACCGTTATAGGTCTATTTTGTGTGTGAACGCAGCTCAAGTTATCGCTTATATCGCTCGTTTTTAACCGAATTCAGGCGTAGAAGTATTAAAATTTAATATCTGAAAACAATATTAGAAAAATTATTCCGTAAACTAATTTGATTGGACGTTAACATAACAACGATGCGGGATCGCGGAAAATAGCGTTTTAATGTCGCGCCTAGTATTCGAAGTGAAGTGCCGTATCTTACCTCGTGTAACGTGTTCTATTATTACATCCATACGACGTACGTTAAACATATAGTTTAATACAACCTCACTCCCTCTACTCCATCTTGAATAAAGCAGCTCTGAACCTATAAACTTATCATCTTCAAACGTATCCTTATCGCGTTCTAACCAACACTCGACTAAACTATACAGCTAGTTTATATATATATATATATATATATATATCCGTATAATCTTGAAATAATTAAAATTTAATTTTATAATATAATATTTTCTAAAAATGTAAATATAAATATATAACATAATCTATAAAAACATGTTACTGCAAATATTTACAGAAACACACCTTTACAGCCGCCCATGGATGTTTGTATCGATGAAAATAGTGATGTTGTAGTATACGACTATAACTGTAACGTATAATAATGATCAATGATTTCGTACGTTGACAAGATTATTAGGTACTAATAATAATATATAGTGTATTAGGTAAACACAAATTTGGAAGATATAGATATGAATTGATACCCAAATCGACATTGTACAAAAATTAACATTGGGTTTACATTTAATAACAAAACGCATTGGTTTATGCATGCCGAACATGTGTACAAACGTATTAACGATAGCAAATATTTTAAATATCAAATAAATCATATATTCTCATTTATAAAATACAAATTGACACTAGTGTTGTGTCTCGGGTTGTAATGATATGATTATGTTTTGAATTAAACTAAATTGAAATATTTATATTTACTTTTATTAAATATTTTTATTAAATATTTATTTTTAAGAAAATATTATATTATAAAATTTAAATAAATTTAAATTATTTCAAGATTATAAAGATATATATATATATATATATTCTAGTTTATTAAATATTACTTTTTATTTTAATTATCATAATATAAGTAAATAAATTAATGATTAGTATAATAACAATTATTATTCTTAATATTATTAATTTACTATTAAAAAGTATAATTTTAGTTATGTATTTATTAAATATTCTATATATAATAATGTTATCTGAAAATATTATAATCAAATAGAGAATTTTTGTTATTCAAACTTCAATATTAAATAAGTGAAAAACCTATAAATGATATATTTACAGATGAACTGGCTAACAAGAAGGCTGTACTTGATAAAGGTTCCGAATTGTCAATCAAACACGAAGCTGATAGAATCGACGTTGAAGATTTTGAAATAATAATAGGGGTCAATAAAAAATTGAAAACACAGGTAACATATATATATATATATATATATTTTCAATTATTAATAATTACTTTCATAGATATTAGACAATCGATGATATACCTAATTGATATGTAGATTTTAAACAATTAGTATGAAGTTGAAATTCTATATTATAATTAATGAATATATTAAATAATGCCACCATATTAGTTTTTCTAAATAAGCTTTAGTGTAACATTAATAATTTTCTACCTACAATAATTGTCTACCTAAACATTTTAAATCTAAGTATACATGATATGACATAGTATTATATTTTATATACTATTAAGGTCACTCATAAAATAAAATTGCAAAATAAAATCATAATTAAAATGGTGCTTAAATTATGATTTTATACAGTAGACGATTTTTTATAAAAGAAGAATTTTTAAACGCCACTAAAGCTATACATTTATGACAAATATTTTAATAAATTTTTATATAATTTTTAATATATATATATAATATATATTATATATATTTTTTATAATTTTTATTTATTTATGTTATATTATTATATATACTCATGATATATATTTAGTTTCTATAAATATAATGAAATATATTTTACATATTTGTATTTGAGTAAATGCAATATATATTTCATGCCATTTTTATTTGTTGAATGAAATGGTGACAATTTAATTAAAAAAGGATTTATTCAAAATTAATATTTTTTTCAATTGCGTTCACATACATTCTATAGTAATAATGAATACTTCTATTTAAAATGTGTTGTATATTATAATGACATATTTATCATTTTTCGTAAGTTTTTAATAATATTAAGTATTTGTCATTTTTCAGTGTTTGTTTCTAAATATATGTTTTATATACTTATCTTATACATAACATATAAAAAATAGATAAATAAAAAAAAACAGATTTTATTATAATATATATTTATTGATAAAAACATAACATAAATATTGTTGATAAAATATGATAGACAAATTATTCTTTGAAAACTAGTACTATTTTATATATTTTACATTTAAAAAATATGGATGTATTTTCTACCCTTAAATAGACATTATGTATACATTATGTAATGATATCATGTAAACACGAGCTTTCAATCTAGCTAAGTCAGAATTCAGAGTATAATCGAATGCTACAACTCGCAAACATGCATCTATCACATACCTACACATACCTATATATGCATCTGTAAACCCATGTGTGCATGCGTATGTATGTGCATATATGTATACACGTGTATATGTATACGAATACATATAAATATATATATATATATATATATAAGTATATTAACGCATGTTTTGTCTATCAATTATAATATTTATTTGAAGAATGGTATCGTTTTCTTGTTTATAATATTAATATACCTTTACCTCCTAAAGGGCTTCACAATCAACTAGCATTTCACCTGTTGTTATCGCCCGTTTAATGAATTATAAACGAGTCAGACATCACTGTGTGACCTACATTGTATGCATATAAACATATGGCTCATTCTACGCCGAAGTTGTAGCGAGGATATCATCGGGAATATTACACTCGGTTGTTACTTATCCTTCACTGATGATATTCTCGATGCTTTTATTTAAAATGTCAACATCGACGCTTGATACCGTACAGGACAACTGTTAATGTATTACCCCTACACCTCTGTGCTATACTGTCATCGGCGTATAACAATGAGTAACAATCTGTATCTATTACGCCTCATATGATAGGTTGTACCTTATCGAGACGGCTCTGCATTAACTGATGGGTTCTATACCCATTTAATAAATGTGTACAAATGTTAAAAGTTTCCAAATTCGAATCGTAGACGATATCCTAGATGATGTTTAGAGTAGCCAAGGATTTATGTGTAATAAATATGTATATGTACGTGCGCGTGTGTACGAATATACAATCGTGTGTGTATTATTGAATGTATATGAATATATCTACGTATACACAATAACTATAAAGTAAGATTTTTATTGTTGAAAATTAGTAAAAAATAATTGTTTCCTTAAAATAATATATAAAACATCTATTTATAACCATATTGGGATTACTATTTTATTTTAATAATCTGAATTATTTCAGAATACATATGTGTTAATATTTTAAATAAACTGTATTTCTAATTAAAATTTAAGTTTTATAATTTTGTTTGAAAATATTTCATAATAGTTTTAGGAACACTCTATTACGTCATGTGACAAGTATTCATACAGATTATTTTTTTAAAGTCTTCATTGAACCTACATTTGTATATACTTTACATATACAAATTTCAAACATCAACCGATGTTGCTCCCCTTTAATCACTATAAATATTGAATTATATTTATTATATCCATTTTATTAATATACTGCACCATATGTAGCTGGTCCTAATTCCTGAAGGCTTGGAGGATTTTAAGAACACACGAATTATGGAATGTTGCTATTGAAAAATAATAGGTTTTATAAATAATTATTCGTAACTATTTAATATCCATAAACAGGGGTGATTCCATTTGAATCACAAAATTAATATCATAATTTAAATAAAAATTTTGTTTTAAATATTTATTATTTCATTCAATATATCAAAGAATATTATTATGCCATTGCCATTGAAATAATATAGTAGTATCAATAGTTACTAGTAATTGTAGTATCAAGATTAAAATACCTAAATAAACATCTTTATTTAATTATTTTAAATTTTTCTAATCATAGATATATTAATGTGATATTTTTCATTGATTATTATATAACATTTTAATACTTTACTAAATTTTTGTTTTAATGATTTTTTATTTTTTGCAAAAAATGAAATTATGCTAAAATAATTGAGTAAATTAAGTTTGAAAATGAAATATATTTTTTATTACAATATAGTGCTAATTTGAGTAAAAAATAGGTGGTGTTATAAAACTTTTATTTTGATGTTTTATTAATCGTTTTGAACTAATTTTTTGATATTTGTAAAAAAACATCTATAATATTACATTTTTCTTATAACATTTTTTTTTCTTTTTTTTTCCAAAGGTAGCTTAAAAAACCCCTTACATGGTCATAGTTTTATTGAACATGAATATTTTCATGAAATAGATGTTTATACATGCATTCTCATATTTTTTTGATAATATATGGTTTTCAATACTTAATATATTATATGTATTGACACCTTTTTTTTCTGATTTACCTTTGTTTTAGTTTTCTAAAATTGAGAAATATATCATTAATAGAAAAATTAATTTTGTTATTCTTATTTCAATAAGATAATATTGTGAGTTATTGATTATTATTATTTATCAATATTATATTATAGTATTACATATAGTACCTTTGATATATTTATCAACTTTTAACTATTATATTAACTATGACTACCAATATCAGATGCAACTTTATACAATACAATAATATAATAATGAACATATGTATTGTATTAAGGCCCTTCAAGGGTTTTTATTTTAAAAATATATTATTAAATGTATTCATTATAATATCTGAAAATATTAAAAGTAATGTAGTATACTTCCTTTTTTATTTTTTAAAATTTTTTTTAATTTTTACATTTTTTACATTCCTAATAAAATTATGAATAAAAAAATGATTGTTTACTAGTATACTGTTATTTTTCAATAATATTACTTTATCAATTTAAAAACAATATTATCGACAATAATGTAAACAAGATATTTAATTTCATGCCAACCAGATTATCATACAAGTTATATATTAATATTATTCTATCATAAGAACAAGTTAAATAATTTTAATTACCATGATGTAGTCAAAAAAATACATAAATATTATGGCCAATCTTTAACATCGATTATCTCAGAATATTAGTTTTTCACATAAACACTCCTATTTCTCAGTCAATAATTAACTATTATTTTTTTTTAATAATTATTTTTTAATGAATTTTATTACATTTTTTATTACCTTTTTTTGAAATGAAATATTTTCAAAGTTAATGTTCCTATGTCATAGGACCTATGATAAATAAATTTGGAAGGGGTATTAACATAATATATATATTAATATGGCTCAATTTAAATTATGTTACAAAATTAAGTATTTCAAGAGAAATAGAATTTTTTAAATAATATATCTCCTATATAATTACATTGATATCAAATACTTAGTTCACTTAAATAATAATTTTGTTTAGAATTTAATAATTACTATAACTAGTATTATAAAATAATTATCTAAATATTATTTATACTATAAATTATAGGAAACTAAACTTGTAATATTACTATTTAATATATTACTCATATTTAATTATTTTATAATACTAATTATAGTTTATTATAATTGTTAAGTCATAAATGCGATATAAATTAATTTTGTGAACCACCTAAGTATTGACTGGACACTAAAACTATTACGATAATATTTCCAACTGATGATGAATATGAAATAATTATATATGTATATTAATTATTATTATATATTTATAAGTTTTAAGTCAAGCATTAAATAAATTATTTATTAAGTTAATATTGAATATTATTAGCTGACAAATTACTTTTTCATATACTAAGTATACTAATTATAAATGACAAATTCAACGGACATCGATGTCCGTAGATTTTTCCGCCGATCGTAAAGTTACTATAATATACATTATATGTCTATATATTTATAGATGTCCGCTGATCGTAAAGTGACTCTTATATACTATGCTATGTATATATATATTTAAATTATCTATACAGTACCCTGTTGGAGCAATACAGAGAAACTGGTGATATGTTATAGCATAAATGACTTCATCTGGATCTCTAATAAAGACCTATATACAACAACTTATGGACGCTATAGAGTTACATGTCTGATGATCTAATAAATGTTATAGGTGATCGGAGAATTCATGTCATGGAATGCCGAAAAGGATCGACCTTGTAAGGTAAAGTTAGTGATATGTGTATACAATTTTTATATATAAATATATATAATTATCAATTAATTTCGTGTTACAAAATCTATATCCCACCACCACCACCTGTTCTACTACAGCTAAATAATGTAGATCTATGCCGGTCATTATATTTGGTTATCTTCATATTACTATTTAATGTTATATATTTATTATAATAATTAATATCTACTATTTTTTTAATTATCTACTATTTTTCATAGCTCATTCGGTCAATATTTAAAAAATATATTCATTAATATCAGCCATTATTATATAGTTAAAGATCGCAAAAAACTATATGTCTATATCAATTAGTGGATGTTTGAATACCAGTAAACTACTCGACATGGTTATGCAGAGAGTCTGCGAACTGAGATGATTTGTTGTTGAAGATAGTGAGAAAATTCCCTCTACGATTCATGATTCACGGGATAAAATGTAAGTAAGAGTTGAACATATATACTTAGGTGAACTTGATAAATATCACCTTGGAATCATTTAACCGTTTGCGTTACTAAATTATATAATGCTTGATATTCATTTATTTTACGTATATAAAGTTTAAACCCTATAATCCAGTGAATTTGATAAATATATTCGATTCAAATACAAATATGAACATAAATAATATAATACATACTTTCATTCTTCCTTTATTACTTTTACTTTTCACTTTCGATGATAATCCAATATTAAATATAATTATTAAATTATTTATAAAATAATTGTTTTATTTATCAATAATTATTTTGAATTTGATCAAATATAAATATAATCTAACATACAAACAAGAATATAACAAAATAGTATACTGGATTTTGAAAATAGAACAAATAACAATTTTTCTGAATCAATTAAATACAAATACATATATTTATGTATACTATCAAATACAAATATTGATGTACACTTGTAAATACAAACAAAAATATACTTTGAAATAAAATTAAAGCAAATCTAATTTTTATCATTATTAAATTACTAATTTTGATAATGCATTTGATCAATTACAAATATTTATATGTTTTATTCAAATATAATTAAAGTATTCTAAATCTGATTTTGATAATTATTAAAATACTAATTATGATAAACTATTCATGTGTAATATGGCGTATTCAAATCAATGTCGTATTCAAATCGAAATACTCCAGAAAATACAAATATATTTCTGTTTAATAATTCAAATACCGTAAATCTAATTTTAATAATTATTAAATTTCAAATTATAATTTCTGTGTGGATTCAGTTTTTTCATGATTAATCCTTTTTTTCAATCATAAAAACATTATTATAACATACAATAGTAGCTCATACATATTGTTAGTGTTATGAGTTAATAAAAAACATGTTAATTTAAACAGAGTTTTTAAATAAAGAATAAAAAAACAAAAAGAAAAAAATAGAAAAAAACAAAAATGTATATGTTATCTGCTCACATTATAATTGAAAAATGAATGATTATTTAATATAAGTATAAAAATATAATATTATTATATTAGTAACATTATAAATATATCTTATTTGAAATATATGTTATAATATAATATATATTCAATACTTATAATTTTCATACTAATGTATTGTATGACAATATGATTTAATGATGCTAATAATACAGATAGTATGTTATTCTAATTAATAATGATTATTCACATAATATTTATACTTTATTATTAGTTTATTATTTAACAACAATTTATCTACTTTATTTAAATAATTTTATTTTTGTAAAAGAATATTGGGTATTAAAACGAAAAAACATGTTATAAACAGGCTTTAATAAAATAATGAGTTTTTTAACAACACTACATATTATTATAATAATTAAATATGCAAATAAATATTGTATATACATTATATTATAATACATATTAAAATATGTATATTTTATATAACAATATTTTTGATATTTTTTATATGAACCATACTTTTATTAATTCTTACAATTTTGTTTTTTAATATTATAATCATAATATATTAGATATATAATCTATTTTTAAATAATAATATATTTTAGAGTTTATCTATTTTCTCGAAATTGGCAAAAAAAATTCTATGTATATTTATGATAAAAACCAATGATACTATATAAAATTCATTTTTATAAGTTTTATACTTTGATCTTGTAATATTTATTTATTTAAATATATGAAAAAATAAATATTTATTGTATATTTATTAATAATTTTATATTAAAATAAATTTCCATATATCATAACATAGTTATCTTAATGTTCTGAAAATAAAAACAAGTTTTTGAACTTTATTAAGTCCTAGAGACTTACATATTTAAAACATTAATAATTCAAATGTACTAAATATGCTATCAATTGATGCCGATGAAGCTGTCATCAATAAGATATTCTTAAAATCATTATCTATTTGTTGAGCTGTCCACCAATTTACAGAATTAAAGTTGAGTCAAATTATTTGAGTCAAAATTAATATTGATATACTTAGATAAATACATAAATGAAATGATACTTTATATATAATTTAAGGTGTAATCCACCCACTAGTATAATTTTACAGGCTTAAGCCACCCATTATTAATTTTTATATAAAGAATTATATGTATAACAAAGTAGTAAATTACTACTTTATTAATTACTACTAGTAATGTATATTAATAATGTATATAATATGGCTAAATATATTGTTTGTTTGCATAAGGGAAGATGCTGTAATGCAGCATTACTAATGCTCTACTGCATATAAATGTATTTTACAACTCTATGATTCACAAGTCAGCTTATTAATTATATTTATATCCATTATATATTTCTCATGTATATTTTTATAATAAATTATGTGAAAAATAAATTATAAATATATTTATGATATATATGTATTCGTATTATTAAATAATAATCACATGTTAATATTACCATTGTATGATTCATATATGGCATCCCACTAATTTTATTTATAATACCATCTTATCTATATATTAATATATATATCTCAATTTGTATAGGTAATGGATACAAATGCAGCTAGTTACATATTGCTGCCTGCAGGTGTCTGAATGATTGGCTGCTTATCTATTGACAAATGATGGGTTTACAAATAACATTTATCATAAATATCTAATAGACATTAAAGCTATATATGTAATAAGTCATATAATAATGTAAATATGTAATGTATTAAGATGTGAGCGAAACCTCTGAAATGATTACAAAAAATGAATTAATAGATGTTTTTTTTTGTTAAAAATTAGTAGAATAATTTGGATCTTTATAATAATATATTGAAATTATATATAATTCAATTTTAACTATTCGAAATAGTCATTATAAAACTTAACAAAATTAACATTAAAAAATGTATGGGGTCAATATTTTATTTTAATAATGTGATAAGTTATTTATGTGTTTATTTATATATTATATATTATATAGTATATATTATATGTATTAATATTTTAAATAAAGTTTGTATTTTAAATTTAAATTTAAAAGTTAATTATTCATAATTATTTTGAAAATATGTCTTACTATACTTATTTTAATAATACAATACATTAATTGAAATTATTATAAAATATCATTTATATATTAGTAAGATGGGATATACTAGAACCCGGTTTTATACAGTTTTATCCGTTTTGAATATAAGAATTGATAAATAACATGTTTATTGTTGATTAACACTACTAATATAAATTATACATATTAATATGTACATATTAAATATTATAATAGAGTTTGGTGAAAATAATCAGTTTCCAGCATATTATACACATTAATCATATTATTTATTATTTTCTACCCGGTTTGAATAATTTTTATTAAACAGCTGATATCCAAGTAAGATACTTTATTTATTTTAATTTAAAATCAATTGATAAATACATTTATTGTTCTCTGTAATTGATAATATTAATAATATTGTATTTAATTAATAAATTTGATATATTTTCTATAAATTATAATACTACTAATACTTTAATATTAATCATTGTGTTTAATATTATTTTGATAAATATTATGAATGACTACAAATATTTATAATGAATATATATTTTTCATATATTTTTCACATACACATATATACACATACACAAATATATTTATAAAACAGATGTTTCTCCCACCCCCATCACTATACATTATGAATTATTTTTGTTGTATATTTTTTATTTATTTGCCCTTATTAATTTTCTAAATATTCTGTATTTGTACAGGTAATGGATCAAATTGCAGCTACAGTTACATATTGCGGCCTGCTGCTAGTATCTGAATGCTTGGATGATTATCTATTGAAAAATAATGGGTTATCTAACTAACATTTATCATAACTATCTAATAGTCGTACAAATCTATGTATGATAATAGTCATACACTAATGTAAATATGTATTTAAAAAAAGAAATTATTTCTGAAATGATGAAAAAAAAAATTATAAAATAAGATTTTTTTTTGAAAATTTGTAAAATAATTTCTTAAAATGAAATATATAAAATATTCACTATAACACACACACATATATATATATATAAATATATTGGGTGAATATTTTATTTTAATGTAATCAATTATTTCTAGATTATAAATATATTATATGTATTAATATTTTAAATAAAGTTTGTATTTCAAATTTAAATTTAAAAATAATTTATTCATAATTATTTTGAAAATCTTACTATACGTATATACTTCTTCTCTTATAAATATATTTGTTTTCCCTTATTCATTTTCTATATCTTCTGTATTTGTATAGGTAATGGATAAAACTGCAGCTACAGCTACATATTGCGGCCTGCTGCTAGTATCTGAATGCTTGGAGGCTTATCTATTGACAAATAATGGGTTATCTAATTAATAATTATCATAACTATCTAACTATTAGAGTTTCTCTGGTAAAATATTTCTATAAAATTAAGATAATTTTATGATATTTTTATAAAAAAAATAAGGATTGAAATTAGTTGTCATTAAATTAAAAATATAAATAATATAATATTTAATATAATTATGATAGTGTATTTGATCAAACAAATATATATGTAATGTTAACACTAACAAATACAAATAAATTAATTGATAATTTTTTTATAGTGAAGTTATTATTGGTGTATCTTGACAACTAAAGAAAAGTGAAATTGATAAAACAGGATTGATTCAAGTTTAGTATATTAATTTTTAAATTAAATTTACATGTAAGAATACATTATTAATTTATTATTTATTATAGCTGGATTATACGTGGAAATCTTGATGCCTAAAGAAAATGGAAAAAACATTAATAATCTATGATTGTAATTAATATATTTAATATATTTTTATAAATGTATATATGTAATATTTAAATATATATAAATATTGAATATGCATTTAATGTTTATTTAAAGTGTATGCATTATGTACAATTGAAATCTGTTTTATATTATATTTATAATTTTATTTAAAATAATAAATAAAGTAAGATTTAACAAATTATGTAATTTTTTATAAATTATTAAATATTATTATATACTATTATTACATATAGTAAACTTTTTTCTTTTGTAAATTTAAAAAAACAAAAATACAACTATAGTATTTAAGTCTTAGAAAAAGATAAATTATTTAAATTGTTGATAAAAGAAATAAATTTTAAAATGATTTATGGTCTAATAAATATTATAAATAAATTAAAACATGCATAATTCCTATCTACACATTTCAAAGTTGATTTATATTTGTAAAATAAACATTTATGAGTTAAAATTTAAAATATTCATTATTAATGTCGGCGCCATCTAGTGCACATGGTAAACTAACTTAAGTATTTTCATATATAATAATATGTATTAATTATTATAATCATATATGATTATAAATTATATAGGTATAAATGTAAAATATTAAAAATGTGACCTTAGTAATCATAATCAGAACACATGGGGGCATAGTCGACATTATCAGATTGTCAAAGATCTAAACTAACTAACCTATTACAGTTGTGTGGATTCAAATATTAGTTATGACATATTTTTATATTAATATATTAGAAAATAAATAATAAACATTACATAATTTATTATTATATAAATATAGATTAATATAAATAAAAATAACTTTTTTTAAATAAATAATAAAAAAAATGTTTCTCAAATAATTTATATGCCCCCCAAAATGTTGGACCCGTGTAATTGCCCGATTAACCCCCCCCCCTTAGGCCGGCTCTACTCGGTATCAATTATAGTTCTACGCGTATTATTAAGATTAATTATTGAACTTCACTTTAGTTATTAACAGTTTAATCGATCTATTTGATACATGAGCAATTTACATAATATAAAGTATTTTATTATTTTTAAGGGAGAAGTTAGTTGTTTAGAAACGACTTTTTCTACGTTTTTATAGAGTATCTAGAAATAGGTCTACTGATATTAATAATTAATTATAATTATATATTAATTATTTATAATTATTAAAGGATGAGGGATCACTAGAACGTTTTTAAATGATAGGAGTGTTAATGGAATGTTTAACAATGATTGTACAGTCATTAATTAAGTGAGGTATATTACATAGCATGTGTGTGTGACATGAGCTAACATAGAGGAGATAGGTAGGTTAGTTATATCATTAAGTAGTTTTAAAGGAATATAATCTAATGAAATGCTAATTAGTTGATCAATATATGATATATAGAAGGTAAAGATAATGAAGTAAATATTGTATGAGAAGATAGCATGGTCATAGAATATATTTGATTTTATCATTGAAAATAGTCAACAAAACTTGGTAGATTAGCTTTAGGAAAGTCAGGTTACGATGATTGTTACACCTACCATGTTTCTATAGATTAACATCACTAATAATATCGGCACGATTAGCATTTTATTATTATTTGTGTATGCTACTAATGATGAAGAATAATTGTGATTTGTCCATTTAGATTATCACTTACTTACACCTTTGAAAATATACATTATAGGTATAATAATATATACATTACATATATACAGAGCTGGGCAGTATCGCCGATACAGTATCTATTAAGGCACAAAATCAGTATCGTAGATACATTTGTATTTGTATTTGTATCTATTATAAAAATTATAAAAGTATTTGTAATCGTATCTATTAGTCATAAATAGTATCTACGATACGTATCTAGTAGATACTATCTACTAAGACAATTATGTAAACAGATACAGTTAATTAAATAATATATCATTTGGACATCATATGTATTTTATATCAATATTTTATATTAAATACAAATTAATTTTAATATATATAAATCATCAATATATTTTTAATCAAATATCTTTTGTAAATATTGAAATTAATTCATTGTTAACAATTATGATATATCAATTATAGTGATATTCTCAAAAACCATTATATATATTAATTGAAAACAAAGAAATTATGTTGATAATATATTTTATATACCTACTAATTGATTTATAATTCAAAATTATATATTACTTTGAAAGATAAAATCATTTTAATAAATATTATTAATCTAAATAATGATAATTAATAATATATTAATAATTTATTTTTTGCATATTTGATAATTTACTATATTCGTGTTGAACATTCTAAATTAAAGGTCGCTGATTATTTTGAGTTGAAAAATAGTATATTGTAATAATATATATTTCTCTATAGTATGTAATGGCTCATAGTATAATTTCAGATGAAATAAAGCTGGTATACCAGCGTGTGTACAACCAATGTATACTCTACAAATTCATCGTTGGTATCATTAAATGTCATTAAATGTCAACAAATTTATTCTATATCATCTATTAAAGAACACGTTGTAAGTATTTAATATGTCCTTTTAAAAGGGGTATCCCACAACCAGTTGTTCCGGAAATAATGTCCGGAAATGTTTGCTATAAAGTTATTTTCTAGCAAGTTAACTATAATTTTAGTTACTTGTTACCAGTTACCTAATTCGTTTAAGCACTTCCATCAACTTCTTTATGGAAGTTTTCTGACGTGCTTTTTAATGTATTTATTGAAAAAACGGTATATTTTAGATTTAAATTGAGTATTACAGTTGAGTCAATTGACCGGATATGGTGAAGTAGATCATTCCAGATTTTTGGAGCATGGACGGAGAAAGATTTATGTTGGGAAGATGTTAAATATGATAGAACTGGAGTTTTAAATTTGAATTTGTTTATTTTTTGTTTGTAAAAGTTATGTTGGGAAGTTAGTAAGTTGGCGAGATAGTCTGGTGTGTTATGGTGAGTAGATTAATGTATGATGAGTGAAATATTATATATTATACTGGATTTTATTGGCTGCCAATGTAAGTTGGTTCTTAGAGGAGATATATGTTGTCTGACATGTTTAGCTATGTTGAAAAATATATAAATCTGATAGCTAGCTAGTGTTTTGAAGGCATTGGAGTTTATTTATTAGATTGCGAGGAGGCATATATGTCCCTATAGGGACAGGAATTACAGTAATCAATGTGGGGTAGAATAAGGGATGTAGCGAGAAGATTGCAGTATTAAAATTAATAAAGGGTATTATTGTTCGTAAGTTTTGTAGTATGTAGTTAATTGACTGCGATAGTGATTTAGTCGGAATGTGAAATTTTAGTGTTGGGTCGATTAATATACCAAGGGTTTTTACTTTATTAGCATAAGAAATACTCAAATTGTTAATGGTAATTTGTGGTGGAAGGAATATAGTAGTAGATGTTTTAATATACAATGATTCAGTTTTAAGACAGTTTAGTGATAAGGAGTTGTTGGTGAGCCAGTTATGTATATCAGTAATTCAGTTGTTAAGTAAATGTATTTCATTGTTAGGGTCTATCAATCTACAGTGTAATATGTCATCTGTATACGAGTGATAGTCGACTATAGATCTATAGTGGGGGTATTTGTCAATAATTTTAAATAAAGGAAGTAGATTGATATTGAATAGGAGTGGACCAAGGACAGATCCTTGAGGTACTCCATGAGTAACTTTACGAGGTTTAGAAATTAGTGAATGTATGCTAATTTTGTAAACAAATGACCAGTTAGGTATGAGATGAACCAATCTAGTGAAGTACCAGATATTCCGATAAAGGATAGTCCATTATAAGGATATTATGGTCAAGGGTATAGAAGGCAGCTGATAAATTAAGGAGAATGTAGTGAGTTACCCCATTACTTTCCGACAATTTTCGGGAAATATAGTGACTTTAAAGGGTCCCACTACAACTTGCTAGAAAATCACTTTCTAGCAAACATTTTGGGATATTATTCCGTGTAATATACCTTGATATGTACTATCTAATTCGTCATCGATGAATATATATATATATATATATATATATATTATATGATATAATATATATCTATATAATTTATATCTATATATTTATATATATATTTTATATAATTATAATGTATTTGTATCTACTAAGAAAATTCTGTATTTGTAATTGTATCTACTATTATTTTTTTTAAAGTAATTGTAGTTGTATCTATTATAAGAAAAAAGTGTGTAATTGTAATTGTATCTATTATACATTTTTTGAGTATCGTGCCCAGCTCTGCATATATACATATATAATTATTATAGTTGTTTAAACCCAATATATTGACCAGTCACTCGTAATAGGACATGTTTACCTAGTATCACGTGATTATTCGTGAATATTGACCGCGTGATAGGATTATTTAGGAGAATATACTATATAGGAGAAATACTTAGAATACTTACGAATAACTATCATTTAATAATAGTACGATAATCTTATGTCCAGAATAATAATGTTATACATACATAATGAATATTTATAGATATGAAATAGTACCTAATAAGTTGTAAAACGGGTATCCAGTTCCAGAATTCTATTAAAAGTTAACGTTTTAATATATTTGACAATACTTAAATTAAACTAGATTATTTTTGAAGATATTAATAGAAATAGTTGCTGACATTGCATTTATACGATACGTTTATACACATATTACTTTACGTTATTTCTCACAAAATTATATGCACTATAGGGGTAATTGTATCGATAATCAACACTGCTTCTATAATTACCCTGGCATTGCCTAAATCTGATAATAATAATAATAATAATAATATATCGCATATGTCATGGATATGCAGACATCATGTTCGACAATTCAGGGGGATGTATCCCCCACTGAAAATATAGTGGGGGATATCCCTCCTAACAAATTATTACTAAATAAATTATTTAAAATGTTTAATAATGCATACATATTTTATAAGAATGTTATCGAAGAGATTGTTATAGAATTATTGATATAGAAATTGAGTCAATAAATACATATTTTAATGCAATAGATATTAATATACCTACATACAAATGAACACATATTTACAAATATAGAACAAAATATTGATATAATAAAAGACTACCCAGAGTATGTAAAGAAGATTTGATTCCCGAAATTAGATTTTTTAAAAACGGTATAATAACATGAATCTGAACAATATTATAACAAATTTTAAAACTATGTAACATTAAGTTATACAATTTTGTCCAGAAATTAAAACCCTATTAAAATTACTTATGGTATCACCTGCATGTTTATGTTAATGTTAATGTTTTTCAGTGCGTTAAGAAGATTTAAGACATTGATAGCATGACGCAGAGAAGATTAAATGGGAGAATAATTTGCACTATTCACTAAGAAAAATTGGAATAGATGACATATTAAAGTCATTTGTAAATTCATTTAAGAGAAGAAATATTAAATTTTGAAAATAACTTTTGTGAATAAATATATATATATATAAATATTCGATTTTTTTCCAATATCCCCCCTAATATTAAAATTAAAGTTTCTTCTCTGTATGACATAATATATTTAATATTTATAAACACATGTATACATATATTTAATATATATATATATATATATATATATATATATATATATATATTATATTTAAATTAATTTAATAGATAATTATTTTATCAATATTTTATTTAATATAACTGCTATAGCAGTATATTTTCAATTATTTTAAATCTTTATTTTGGAGTATCATGAAATCTTTAACACTATTCCATCTGTTTTCCATCCAACAATCTAGGATAATATATAATATGTAGGTTAAATATATGGTAAATAATATATATATATATATATATATATATATATATATTGTTATTGTTATTATATATTTAGTGGAGTCTTTCATCCCATCCAGGAACTTATATCAAGGTTTTACTTATAACCATATATGGCTCTATAGATTATATGATCTAAGACATTATAATGTCCCTTCGAAGCCGCTCTCGTGTTAAGGCATTCATGGTTTTAACGTGAGCCGATCATTTATTTATACACAATTATATAAGATCATTTCTAAATAATATTTTAAGACCCATTTAATATAATTAATTAATGGTCCGGACGAGGCTCGAACCAGTGTCATACTGCTTATGTGTCTGACGCCTTAGCCACTGAGCCACACAGGCAGTTTTACATTAAATAATATTTAGTTTTAATATATATAGATATAATATAAATATAATATATCATATAACTATATTAACCTCTATTTCTTAGGACACGACGTTGATATTTGACACTTTTATCTCCACTAATGATGACTTTTGCTTTCGTTGAATATTTTCATATCTTATTTATACTTAAAAGCTAATTAAATAATTATTAATTCAAAGATGTATACTTCCATGTTATATCCGATATACCCACACACACACATACGAGTAATACAGCTACAGTAACTATGGGTTACACGGGTCATATACCTCGTCAAGAACTCATCATGCAGAACGAGATAGTAGAAATAAACGTATAAGATAAATCACAGGTGGAAGAAAACGAAGAAATGTCAACAAATTCTGAAGGGCTCTACCCTATATATATATATATATATATATATATATATATATATATATATATATATATATATATATATATATATAAATATGCGAATAAATGGAAAAGGAAATAATTACATAAGAAGAAATAAAAGTAAAAGAATCATCCAGAGGTGAAAACAATGAAATAATATAAATTACTAGTGCTAATAGCATTAGCCTGTATCTAATATATATTTATATATATATACATAATATTAATTCTGTTTATTAATTCTATGATTTGTTACCTCTGCATTAACTATACTATATATATAGTTAATTAATGGAGGATAATTAAACAGAATTAATGGATGCACAAGTAAACATATATTTGGGAGATTATAATACTACTAATCCTACATCACCCGATACATCTTTTCCGATTAAAAGTAAAACTAAACGATTCCTCTATAGAAAAGTGTACCACTGTCTAAGCCAATGAGAAGAGAGAAGCTAAACACACTGATGACTCACGCGTACGTATTTCTACTACACCTGTTCGTATTGCACTGTTGCTCACGATGGTTTTAATAATGCTCTCAGACCCGCCATTAACACATCTATTATTCCACAATTCACGATGTTCCTATACATGTTATAATGCATACACTTTATAACGTAGCTCTATCATTATACCCTTCGTGCAGCAAGTCGCAGGGCTCGGTCGCCTTCCCCTATTATGTATAATATTTACTTCTAATTTTGCTGAATTGTATTTATAATTATATATATATCAATTACGTAAAATTCGAAGTGACTATTATTCATAATAGGGGAAGGCGACCGAGACCTGCGACTTGCTGCACGAGGGGTGTCCTAGGGAACCCTTACCCAAGCTTAAGGGATATAAGCCAGCAAGTTGCGTGATCCATAAAGACGAATACGGGGTAGAAGCAGCTTTTAGAAAGTATGTGTATCGCGCTGATGCCACTCAACAATATTGCAGCGATGACGTTATCATCTGACACGGCAATGTAATGTCACGGTATTGTGTACGCCTGTCACTGCAATTACCAACAGAAGGCAGGCTAAGACTGAATATTAATAACGCTTCGATAACATAGCTATCTATAGACGGGGAAGGAAAGAAAACACTCAAGTAGTATGCTGACATGACACCGGAACTATTGAAAACTGCAGTTTTATACAACTTTTATATATGTATATATAATATATATAAATAAATGTATGCTATAAATATATGAATACATTTATTTATTTCAATACCGACAAATTTGAGGTAAGAATTATACATAAGAATGTATACTATAATTATATTATGTCTATATTAACTTCTCAATATATGTATATCAGATATATCATGGAAACATACATCTCTGAATTAGTAATTATTGAATTAGCTTCAAAGCATAAATAAGATATAGAAATATTCAACGATGGCAAAAGTCATCGCTGACATCGACATATCTTCAATAACGAGGACATATGTTACCTGTAGGCATCGAGATGAGCAACTGAGCGTTCCATCCAAGCAATTACCGCGATACAACGGAGCCCCGATACAAGAAATACGTTACAAGTTAGGTACTTCTTTAGAAATGTACCTGATGAATAATAGAATTATTAATGACCTATATAGATTATATTTAATAATATGTTATGTGGAACTTATTGAGGAAGCAATATAAATAGACACGCGTTATATAATAATATTATAATAGATCTATCTATAATGTATAGTTAACAATTACATTTGCACAAACAAATATTAATGTAGATATATTCAGTATATATTATACTATTTAACTTACGTAGAATATTATTAGTCGTTAATTAATATAATATAATGTTATATGTATATATATATAATGTTATATGTATATATATATATATGACAATATATATATATATATATATATATATATATATATATATATTTTATTATTATTTTTTATTTGGTGGAGTCCTTTCACCCATCCATGAACGTAGATGAAGTTTTCACTTATAACCATATGGTTCTAATACCCCTTAGAAAACGCTATCATATGCCATTAATTAGCCATTAATTATGTATATATACATATTATACATATACAATTATATATAAGAGATAAAAGATTAAAGAGGTAATTTAACTCACACGCATATATGTGTATTACGAATACCCATGTATAAATAAATTATGCGTATTAATATATATATATATATATATATATATATATATTAGCTATGCTACTAACGGAATTTCCACAATTTCCGGTTCTTCATTCTCCTCACCATCTTCCCATCCTCCAAATCCGAACAAAGAACCCCAGTTAAACCAGCCACGTCGATGTCCTTACGTATTGTTCTTCGATATAGCGACGTGAGCCGGATTCGGCTGGGCAGGGAGGGAGCCACATGTCGTCGTGACCCTTTGACCTTTAGACGCGTTAACATAGTATCGGGAGTTCGTTCTACGCGGGGGCGACGTATAGCGACCGGAGTCGGCGTTATATCGGCGAGTCGAGTTATCCGAGTAACGGGCTGACGTGCACGTGGAAGCGACGTTGTATCGGGAGTTACTAGACGATCTATAGCTGACTTCACCGTCTTCGTCGTAATGAGGGGGAATCTTCCTGTGTGTGTGGGTTACGTGTAATACGGGTGTTACTCTATAGAGTGGACAGCGGTAATGGAGGCTGGTGTATCTCATGAATATAATAATAAACGGCAATAAGTAGCAATACATGTGTATATATATACATATATATTTAGATTTAATATATGTCTTTGAATTGGTATTTAAAAGATTCAAATATATTGTGTACATTTCAATTGTCATCATTAGTTAACAATTATAAATAGGTATTGTACACGGGTATTAAATTATGTCTTAATAATATAATTGAATATACAATAATAAATAATAAACTAAACTAATCAATTAGCATTTAATTAATATATAGGTAATACAGTAATAGTTAATATTTTAATGGTACTAAATACATAATGAATATGAATAATCTGAGTTATATAAAGTATCTAGGTACTATATATATATATATATATATATATATATATGTGTGTGTGTATGTGTGTATGTGTGGGTATAGAAAATATGATATATAAATAATAACAGTTACGTTTGACTCGAAGTAATATGAATGTAGTTCGTAGCGGAGTTTGTAAACAATGATATATTTTATTTTTTTTATTTTTCCGTTAAATTTACATTTGTTTGTTTATGTTTAAAAAAAATTAAATTGGTTACTATATTAAATACACTAATTAAAAGAAATATATTTAATATTAACAGAATAACGATAATAGATTAGAATACAAATCAGAAATTATTTACATTTAATTATTTATTTATTTATATAATAGTATTATTATATTATTTAAGCATGATGGTAATTTATTTGTCGAATAGTTAAATATAATATCTATGACGAATTAGCACACAAATATATCGTATACCTGAATAGACCTATTATTATAACAATGAAGATGTATATGGTAATTTTGTTATGAATTAAAGATACATAATATAATAGTTAGGCATTACACACAACGCTAAGTTACCACTCCATGGAGTGCGCACACCAGTCTGAACGAGAGTTACAGGAGTGCACACACCAGTCTGAACGAGAGTTACAGGAGTGCGCACACCAGTCTGAACGAGAGTTACAGGAGTGCGCACACCAGTCTGAACGAGAGTTACAGGAGTGCACACACCAGTCTGAACGAGAGTTACAGGAGTGCGCACACCAGTCTGAACGAGAGTTACAGGAGTGCGCACACCAGTCTGAACGAGAGTTACAGGAGTGCGCACACCAGTCTGAACGAGAGTTACAGGAGTGCACACACCAGTCTGAACGAGAGTTACAGGAGTGCACACACCAGTCTGAACGAGAGTTACAGGAGTGCACACACCAGTCTGAACGAGAGTTACAGGAGTGCACACACCAGTCTGAACGAGAGTTACAGGAGTGCACACACCAGTCTGAACGAGAGTTACAGGAGTGCACACACCAGTCTGAACGAGAGTTACAGGAGTGCACACACCAGTCTGAACGAGAGTTACAGGAGTGCACACACCTGTCTGAACGAGAGTTACAGGAGTGCACACACCGTACGAATTACATTCAATACAATATTGCGAATCTGATAATGCAACTTAAACAATCATAGCTCCATAGGGCTAGGTAACCCTACAATCCTACTAATAGCAATGAGGCATAGCATCAATATGATGTATATATACCTAGATATTGCAATTATAATATAAGATAAGATATCATAATTTCTAACTCTTTAAATAATCCGATGTTATCGAACATTTACATGTAGGATACCTACAAACATTTGTATTGTTAAGACTTAAATGATTGGTTGACATTAATATCGATACTAGTAAGTTGTCGTCAATGTTGTAACTTAATTAAACAAAAGATCCCTTAAAAAGGCACTGTTGTGTAGTATGTAGTATATATGGGAAAGTAACCTAATACGGACACTTTAACATTAAATGGTCTTAACATTTTATGTCTCGTTATTTTTATTCAAAAATTACAATATATTAATATTATATGATTATAGATATTATTGTGATTTTAAAATTTTATTTAATCTTTTAATTCCATAGATAACTAGGGTGTCCGTATTATTTACCAATGTCCGAATACGGACACCCTGTGTTACAATACGGACACCCTATATACCACTAGATAAATTATATAGTATTGATGAATCAATCAGATAAATTACAATTACATTATTTATAATTAATTTTATGAAAAATGTATTCTAATTTAATTAGTTAATGATTTATTTATTTTATTATTTTTTTAATTAATAATACAATTTAAGTATCTAAATAATAAAAATGTTAGATTTAGCATTATTGGTGGTATTATTATAACACACGCGATTTTGATGAAAATCAGAATAGTTCATACGCTGCGCACTGATTGGTTATAGGGTGTCCGTATTAAGATACCTTGAGTATCCGTATTAAAACATCTAGATTGTCCGTATTAGGGACTTATATGACCTATAGATGTATGCGTATAACTTAATAAATATTTGATAACAAATATAGAAATTATATATATAATTTTAGAATGCTTTGTTTTTTTTATAATATAGTGTTATTTGTTATATCGATACATTTTTATATTCTTGAGAATGTTGTAAGTTGACATTTTTTTTCATAAATTTAAAAACGTCATAAAAAAATCAGTTTATTGGAATCAGCAATATTTTGAATAATTAAAAAATAAATAATACTTTTTTAGACTATTTATATAATTATGAATATTTTATTCATTAGACCATTTTTTGTAGGATTTTTATTTCTGAGATACCAATAGTGTCCGTATTCGGGCACTGTCCGTATTCGGTAACTTTCCCCTACTATATACACACACGTAAATAGTATACTGTTGTAGTACGACATTATAGGGGATAGTATTAGCAAATTAGGTATTAGGTAGGTATAGTAAAACATATGGGTGTAGTATTACTATAGTATTACTTAGTATTACTTTTCTGTATACTCGCCTGCAGTCACTAGGTGATTATATATCAAATGGCATTACTGGTAACTTTGGTCTGGGGAGAGAAACGAGCGAAGTGATCAATTTTTAGAATTTTGTAGTAGAAATGACATTCGAATCATGAATACATTCTTCAAGTTGCACCCACGGAGGCTTTATACATGGAGATCGCCTTAGATATGCTGACGACACTACATTGACAGCAGGAACAAAAGATGATCTCACAGAGCTAATTACAAAAGTCAAAAGAGCAAGCGAAGAAGCCGGATTATATTTAAATGTCAAGAAAACAAAGGTGATAACTGCAGTTAAATTGGACCATATACTAGTAGATGATAACAATATCGAAATCGTTGGTAAATTTATCTTCCTGGGAGTTCTAATTAATAATGATGGAGTTACTGATAAGGAGCTACGAAGAAGGTTGGCAATGGAAAAATGTGCCATGGGAAGTGTGACACGTATATTCAAAGACAGAGTCATTAGATTAACGACAACAATAATGATTGTTCAAACACTGGTATTTCCAATTATCCTTTATGGAGTAGAAACCTGGAATATCAAATAGGCAGATAGGAAAACAATTGATGCTTTTGAACTATGGTGCTGGAGGAAACTGCTCGGAGTTACTTACTTAAGTAGCCTATCTAATTAGATAGGAAGAGAAATACTGAGATAATTGACATAATACAACCTAAAAGAACGCTCTAATCCAGAATTGTCAAGGCTGCCCTATCTTTTTTCGGACACGTTGTTAGATAAGATATGATGGAATTGCAAATGATGCTGGGAAGAATGGAAGGTCGGCGAGGAAGAGGCAGACCACATTGAACTTGGCCTGATAATATAAAAAAATATCTCTCTAAAGATATTATGAATCTCCGACTAGATTCTAGAGACAGAGCTGGATGGACAATAGCTACCATGGATGTCGCCAGGGGTCGGTTTCGACTCGACGACACAAGGTAACAAGGTACATAACTTATTTGTATGATATGAGCTATAACTCATTATGTTATATCGTATGTTATAACATATAGGAGATGTTACATGATTTAATAATTTTAAATGAATATTATCTAGAGAAGAACTACGACGAGCATGTTTTAAAAAGGCTAATTAATTGTTCATTAGAAGATAAATATAATGAAGTAAATATTGTATGAGAAGATGAGATAGATATAAAGATAGCGTGATCATAGAATATATTTGATTTTATCATTGAAAATAGTCAACTAAACTTGGTAGATTAGCTTTAGGGAAGTCAGGTTACGAAGATTGTTACACTTACTATGTTTCTATAGATTAACATCACTAATAATATCGGCACGATTAGCATTTTATTATTATTGTTGTATGCTACTAATGATGAAGAATAATTGTTATTTTTCCATTTAGATTCTCGCTTATAAGCGTATAATAAGTATACTTATTGAAAATATAAATTATACAGTATAATTTATACTATAATTATTATAGTTGTTTAAACAAAATATATTGACCAGGCACTCGTAATAGAACATGTTTACCTAGTATCACGTGATTATTCGTGAATGTTTATGACGTGATATATAGGAGGAATACTTAGAATACTTACGAATAACTTACATTGGTATTTTACGTATATATGTTTATTTAACAAATAATAAGAAATATCCACAAATAAAGAAACACATAATTATTATTCAAATTAATAGCACGGTAACCTTATGTCCAGAATAATACAATACAGTAATAATGTTATTCATACATAATTAATATATATATATATATATATATATATATATATATATATATGAAATAGTGGGTTGTTGGGGTACTAGTTACTGTCAAATCAACCAGCCTAGTATTCAACTCTAACAGCAGGCTCCTCGTGCCACACCCTGGAAACTACTTTTAGTAGGCTAATGCTGTGGGGGATTTCAGATAGGGATGGGCTCCGCTGATCTTATCTGCCCAAGATACGCAAATGATTTCAAAACAAAACTTAAACACCATACCAGCTCGGACGTCGCCCGGGAAAATAAGGTCCGCGTCATTTATTGAAAATCAGGATAATAACGTTAAGATGGTTACTGATTAACACAAGAAAATAAAGATAAGAAGAAAAAACACGTATATAGGTACTTGGAACGTACGTACTTTACGAGAAGAAGGTAAACTAGAAGAGCTTACTCATGAACTAGATAGATATAGGCGGACTGTTGTAGGACTGTGTGAAGTACGCAGAAAAGGAGTGAACGAAATACAAACCACAGAAGGTCACAAACTTTACTACATTGGAAATGACAACAAACACATTAATGGTGTTGGATTTTTGATAAACAGTGAAGTAACACGCATGGTTATGTGCTTCACTCGATAAATGACAGAATAGCAATAATAAGACTGCATGAAACTCCTTTTAACCTATCAATTATTCAAGTATATGCACCGACAACAGATCATACAGATAAAGAAATTGAAATATTCTACAATGAATTGTAAAACTCAATCTCAAAAATTTCAAACAAGGATATAATGGTGATTCAAGGTGATATGAATGCAAAAATTGGTAAGGATGCACATAAGAATTGGGGATCAACTTCTGGAATATTTTGCAATTCAGTAACAAACGAGAGAGGATATCGACTTCTGGAATTCGCGAAAACAAACGAGTTAAAAATTGTTAATACATTTGGCCCGCACAAAAAATCACGAATACAAACTTGGCATAGCCCTGGAGGAATATATCATAATCAAATCAATTATATTTTAGTGGGTAAACATTTTTCCACAAGTGTGAATATAAATAAGACTAGATCATTCCCTGGAGCTGACATAGGTAGTGACCATGACATACTGATGATGACTTTTAGTCTACACCTGAAAAATCCTAAGAAAAATAAATTTACTCGAAATAAATACGATCTAGAAATGCTGAAAAATCCAGAGACCAACAAAATATTTGAAAATAAAATAAATGAAAAACTGACGGAACAAAAATTAACAGAAATAGAAAATACAGAATAAATGTTACAGAAACTAAATAGAACTATGACAGAGACAGCAACTGAAATCCCAGGAAAACACAGAGAAAAGAAGAAAAAATGGATAACAAATGAACTGATGGATATGTGTGACTTGAGAATAGAACTGAAAAAGACTAAATTTGAACCAGGAAGTACGTACAAACAAATAAATAACACAATAAAGAAGGAGATGAGAATATCAAGAGAAATCTGGATTAATAACAAATGTACTGATATTGGAGAATGTCTAATTAGAAACAATACCAAGAAAGCCTACCAAATTGTAAATGAGCTAACAAAAAAGAAGGACACAATAATAGTTAATGTACATGATAAAGATGGAAAGTGCATAACAGATAAAACAGAAGTTCTGAAACGTTGGACAGAATATTGTTCTGAACTGTATACACATAACGCAGAAGGAGATATATCAATACTAACAGTAAATGAACCATCAAACCAGGATAATTTTTCTATATTGGAAAGTGAAGTTGAGGCTGGTATCCAGGCATTAAAGATGGGAATATCAGCTGGTATTGACAATATACCAGCCGAATTAATTAAAGCTGGAGGACATATAGTGATTCAAATAATGCTAGATATATGTAACAAAATATTGGAAACTGGAATTTGGCCATAAGACTGGACAAAATAAATGATAATAAGTTTACATAAGAAAAGAAGCAAGCATAAATGTGAAAATTACAGTACAATAAGCCTTATATCACAATCTAGTAAAATAATGCTAAAGATAATCCTGAACATATTGCAACATTACACGGAAGAGTTCATTTATGAAGAACAAGCTGGATTTCGAACAGGTAAAAGTACAAGCGAACAGATATTTAACTTAAGAGTCATCTCAGAGAAATATGCTCAGCATAGTAAACCATTATTAAGTTTTCATCGATTTAAAAAAGCGTTTGATAAAATATGGTATAACGCGCTATGGTCGGCAATGAAAAGATTTAACATCAATTTAAAACTAATAGAATATATACAACATCTATACAATATAGCAGAAAGTCAGTTTACTTTGACGGGAAAATTGGAGAATGGTTTGAACAACAACTGGAGTTAGGCAAGGCTGTCTACTTTCACCCACACTATACAATATTTTGCTTGAACAAATAATGAACGATGCTTTAGATAATCATGTAGGTTCAGTAAATATTGGTTGTAAAATAATCACAAATTTAAGATTCGCAGATGACATCGATGGATTAGCAGGTAGTGAATCTGAATTATCCAATCTTATTAAAATTATCGACAATACAACACGTGCATATGAAATGGAAATAAACTCTACGAAAATACAAATAATTGCAAATTCTGAAGGTAGTTTCACATCAGAAATAAAAATAAATAACGAGCCACTAAAAGTAGTTGACAGTTTTAAATACTTAGGAGAAATCATCGACGATAAAGGTTAAAAGGCTGAAATATTAGCTAGAACCGGACAGACGATTGCAGCTCTGTCTAGACTAAATGTTATATGGTACGATAAAACACTAAAACTGAAACTGAAAATCCGACTACTGCAGTCACTAGTTAACTCAATTTTCTTATATGCGTGTGAGACATGGACAATAACCAAGGAACTGCAAAGAAAAATAACTACATTAGAAATGCGGTGCTTAAGACGATTATTGTACGTATCATACAGAGATAGAATTACTAACATTGAAGTACGCAATAGAGTTACCAAAGAAATCGGTCCACATTCGGAACTACTAGTAATGGTCATCAGGAAGAAACTGAGATGGTTTGGTCATGTGATAAGATCAGATTCAATGTCCAAAACAATTCTTCAGGGTTCTATTGAAGGTATAAGAAGACGAGGTAGGCCAACAATGTAATGGCAAGACAATATCGTGAAATGGACTGGTCTTGATAAAATAAAGCGATGAGAGCTGCAGAAAATAGAGAGGGATGGACAAAAATGTTGACGAAATCTACCGCGCCCCTACGGCATCAAAATACTATGGGATAGATAAAAGGTAAAAAAAAAATATGAAATAGTACCTAATAAGTTGTAAAACGGGTATCCAGTTCCAGAATTATATTATAAGTTATCGTTTTAATAGATTTGACAATACATCAATATAAAGTAAACTAGATTATTTTTAAAGATGTTAATAGAAATAGTTGCTGACATTTCATTTATACGATAGGTTCTATAGTATGTATGTATACATATGTCATGGATATGCATACATCATGGGCGAAACTTTAGGGGGATGTATCCCCCACTGAAAATATAGTGGGGGGGTATCCCTCCTAACAAATTATTACTAAATAAATTATTTAAAATATTTAATAATGCACAAATATTTTATAAGAATATTATCGAAGAGATTATTATAGAATTATTGATATAGAAATTGAGTCAATAAATACATATTTTAATGCAACAGATATTAATATACCTACATACAATGAACACATATTTACAAATATAGAACAAAATATTGATATAATAAAATACTACCCAGAGTTATGTAAAGAAGATTTGATTACCGAAATTATGTGTTATAAAAATCGGTATAAGAACATGAATCAGAACAATATTAAAACAAATTTTAAAACTATGTAAAATTAAGTTATACAATTATTTCCAGAAATTAAAACCCAATTAAAATTACTTATGGTATCACATGCATGCTCTGGTGACGCTGACATGTTTTTCAGTGCGTTAAGAAGATTAAAGACATTGATATCATGAAGCAGAGAATATTACATGGGAGAATGATTTACACTATGCACAAAGAAAAATTGGAATAGATGTCATATTAGAATCATTTACAAATTGATTTGAGAGAAGAAGTATTACATTTGGAAAATAATTTTGTGAATAAATATATATATATATATATATAAATATTCGATTTTATTTCCAATATCCCCTTTATATTGAAAGTAAATTTTCTTCTCTGGCAGACATCATATATTTAATATTTATAAACACATGTATATATATATTTAATATATATATATATATATATATATATATATATATATTATATTTAAATTAATTTAATAGATAATTATGTTATCAATATTTTATTTAATACAACTGCTAGTTAGTATATTTTAAACTATTTTAAATCTTTATTTTGGAGTATCATGAAATCTTTAACAATATTCCATCTGTTTTCCATCCAACAATCTAGTATAATATATAATATTTAGGGTAAATATATGGTAAATAATATATATATATATATATATATATATATATATATATATATATATATTATATAATATATATATACATTGTTATTATTATTTTATATTTAATGGAGTCTTTCATCCCATCCAGGAACTTATATGAAGTTTTCACGTATAACCATATATGGCTCTAATGTCCCTTCGAAGCCGCTATCGTGTTAAGGTATTCATGTATTTATACACAATTATATAAGATCACTTCTAAATAATATGTTACGACCAATTTTATAAAATTAATTAATGGTCCGGACGAGGCTCGAACCAGTGTCCTACTGCTTATGTGTCTGACGCCTTAGCCACTGAGCCACACAGGCAGTTTTATATTAAATAATATTTAGTTTTAATATATATAGATATAATATAAGTATAATATATCATATAACTATAGTAACCTCTATTTCTTAGGACACGACGTTGATATTTGACACTTTTATCTCCACTAATGATGACTTTTGCTTTCGTTGAATATTTTCATATCTTATTTATACTTAAAAGCTAATTAAATAATTATTAATTCAAAGATGTATACTTCCATGTTATATCCGATATACCCACACACACACGAGTAACACAGCTAACTACTAGTAACTATGGGTTACACGGGTCATATACCTCGTCAAGAACTCATCGTGCAGAACGAGATAGTAGAAATAATCGTATAAGATAAATCACAGGTGGAAGAAAACGAAGAAATGTCAACAAATTCTGAAGGGCTCTACCCTATATATATATATATATATATATATATATATATATATATATATATATATATGTATATTATATATATATATATATAAATATGTGAATAAATGGAAAAGGAAATAATTACATAAGAAGAAATAAAAGTAAAAGAATCATCCAGAGGTGAAAACAATGAAATAATATAAATTACTAGTGCTAATAGCATTAGCCTGTATCTAATATATATTTATATATATATACATAATATTAATTCTGTTTATTAATTCTATGATTTGTTACCTCTGTATTAACTATACTATATATATAGTTAATTAATGGACGATAATTAAACAGAATTAATGGATGCACAAGTAAACATATATTTGGGAGATTATAATACTACTACATCACCCGATACATCTTTTCCGATTAAAAGTAAAACTAAACGATTCCTCTATAGAAAAGTGTACCACTGCCTAAGCCAATGAGAAGAGAGAAGCTAAACACACTGATGACTCACGCGTACGTATTTCTACTACACCTGTTCGTATTGCACTGTTGCTCGGGATGGTTTTAATAATGCTCTCAGACCCGCCATTAACACATCTATTATTCCACAATTCACGATGTTCCATTACATGTTATGATTCATACACTTTATAACGTAGCTCTATCATTACACCCTTCGTGCAGCAAGTCGCAGGGCTCGGTCGCCTTCCCCTATTATGTATAATATTTACTTCTAATTTTGCTGAATTGTATTTATAATTATATATATATATCAATTACGTAAAATTGGAAGTGAATATTATACATAATAGGGGAAGGCGACCGAGCCCTGCGACTTGCTGCACGAGGGGTGTCCTAGGGAACCCTTACCCAAGCTTAGGGGATATAAGCCAGCAAGTTGCGTGATCCATAAAGACGAATACGGAATAGAAGCAGCTTTTAGAAAGTATGTGTATCGCGCTGATGTCACTCAACAATATTGCAGCGATGACGTTATCATCTGACACGGCAATGTAATGTCACGGTATTGTGTACGCCTGTCACTGCAATTACCAACAGAAGGCAGGCTAAGACTGAATATTAATAACGCTTCGATAACATAGCTATCTATAGACGGGCAAGGAAAGAAAACACTCAAGTATTATGCTGACATGACACCGGAACTATTGAAAACTGCAGTTTTATACAACTTTTATATATGTATATATAATATATATAAATAAATGTATGCTATAAATATATGAATACATTTATTTATTTCAATACCGACAAATTTGAGGTAAGAATTATACATAAGAATGTATACTATAATTATATTATGTCTATATTAACTTCTCAATATATGTATATCAGATATATCATGGAAACATACATCTCTGAATTAGTAATTATTGAATTAGCTTCAAAGCATAAATAAGATATAGAAATATTCAACGATAGTAAAAGTCATCGCTGACATCGACATATCTTTAATAGCGAGGATATATGTTACCTGTAGGCATCGAGATGAGCAACTCAGCGTTCCATCCAAGCAATTACCGCGATACAACGGAGCCCCGATACAAGAAATACGTTACAAGTTAGGTACTTCTTTAGAAATGTACCTGATGAATAATAGAATTATTAATGACCTATATAGATTATATTTAATAATATGTTATGTGGAACTTATTGAGGAAGCAATATAAATAGACACGCGTTATATAATAATATTATAATAGATCTATCTATAATGTATAGTTAACAATTACATTTGCACAAACAAATATTAATGTAGATATATTCAGTATATATTATACTATTTAACTTACGTAGAATATTATTAGTCGTTAATTAATATAATATAATGTTATATGTATATATATATAATGTTATATGTATATATATATATATATATGACAATATATATATATATATATATATATATATTATATAATATATATATATATATATATATATATATATATATATTTTATTATTATTTTTTATTTGGTGGAGTCCTTTCACCCATCCATGAACGTAGATGAAGTTTTCACTTATAACCATATGGTTCTAATATCCCTTAGAAAACGCTATCATATGCCATTAATTAGCCATTAATTATGTATATATACATATTATACATATACAATTATATATAAGAGATAAAAGATTAAAGAGGTAATTTAACTCACACGCATATATGTGTATTACGAATACCCATGTATAAATAAATTATGCGTATTAATATATATATATATATATATATTAGCTATGCTACTAACGGAATTTCCACAATTTCCGGTTCTTCATTCTCCTCACCATCTTCCCATCCTCCAAATCCGAACAAAGAACCCCAGTTAAACCAGCCACGTCGATGTCCTTACGTATTGTTCTTCGATATAGCGACGTGAGCCGGATTCGGCTGGGCAGGGAGGGAGCCACATGTCGTCGTGACCCTTTGACCTTTAGACGCGTTAACATAGTATCGGGAGTTCGTTCTACGCGGGGGCGACGTATAGCGACCGGAGTCGGCGTTATATCGGCGAGTCGAGTTATCCGAGTAACGGGCTGACGTGCACGGGGAAGCGACGTTGTATCGGGAGTTACTAGACGTTATATAGCTGACTTCACCGTCTTCGTCGTAATGAGGGGGAATCTTCCTGTATGTGTGGGTTATGTGTAATACGGGTGTTACTCTATAGAGTGGACAGCGGTAATGGAGGCTGGTGTATCTCATGAATATAATAATAAACGGCAATAAGTAGCAATACATGTGTATATATATACATATATATTTAGATTTAATATATGTCTTTGAATTGGTATTTAAAAGATTCAAATATATTGTGTACATTTCAATTGTCATCATTAGTTAACAATTATAAATAGGTATTGTACACGGGTATTAAATTATGTCTTAATAATATAATTGAATATACTATAATAAATAATAAACTAAACTAATCAATTAGCATTTAATTAATATATAGGTAATACAGTAATAGTTAATATTTTAATGGTACTAAATACATAATGAATATGAATAATCTGAGTTATATAAAGTATCTAGGTACTATATATATATATATATATATATATATATATATATGTGTGTGTGTATGTGTGTATGTGTGGGTATAGAAAATATGATATATAAATAATAACAGTTACGTCAGTTACGTTTGACTCGAAGTAATATGAATGTAGTTCGTAGCGGAGTTTGTAAACAATGATATATTTTATTTTTTTTATTTTTCCGTTAAATTTACATTTGTTTGTTTATGTTTAAAAAAAATTAAATTGGTTACTATATTAAATACACTAATTAAAAGAAATATATTTAATATTAACAGAATAACGATAATAGATTAGAATACAAATCAGAAATTATTTACATTTAATTATTTATTTATTTATATAATAGTATTATACTATTATTTAAGCATGGTGGTAATTTATTTGTCGAATAGTTAAATATAATATCTATGACGAATTAGCACACAAATATATCGTATACCTGAATAGACCTATTATTATAACAATGAAGATGTATATGGTAATTTTGTTATGAATTAAAGATACATAATATAATAGTTAGGCATTACACACAACGCTAAGTTACCACTCCATGGAGTGCGCACACCAGTCTGAACGAGAGTTACAGGAGTGCACACACCAGTCTGAACGAGAGTTACAGGAGTGCGCACACCAGTCTGAACGAGAGTTACAGGAGTGCGCACACCAGTCTGAACGAGAGTTACAGGAGTGCATACACCAGTCTGAACGAGAGTTACAGGAGTGCACACACCGTACGAATTACATTCAATACAATATTGCGGATCTGATAATGCAACATAAATAATCGTAGCTCCATAGGGCTAGGTAACCCTACAATCATACTAATAGCAATGAGACATAGCATCAATATGATGTATATAGACCTAGATATTGCAATTATAATATAAGATAAGATATCATAATTTCTAACTCTTTAAATAATCCGATGTTATCGAACATTTACATGTAGGATACCTACAAACATTTGTATTGTTAAGACTTAAATGATTGGTTGACATTAATATCGATACTAGTAAGTTGTCGTCAATGTTGTAACTTAATTAAACAAAAGATCCCTTAAAAAGGCACTGTTGTGTAGTATGTAGTATATATGGGAAAGTAACCTAATACGGGACACTTTAACATTAAATGGTCTTAACATTTTATGTCTCGTTATTTTTATTCACAAATTACAATTTAAGTACATTACGTATTAAGTACAGTAAAACCTATAAGCATTATATTATTTACTTATAAGATAGTATATAATAGAGAGAGAGGAGAGAAGAGAGAGAGAGAGAGAGAGAGAGAGAGAGAGAGAGAGAGAGAGAGAGAGAGAGAGGAGAGAGAGAGAGAGAGATAGAGAGAGAGAGAGAGAGAGAGAGAGAGAGAGAGAGAGAGAAGAGAGAGAGAGAGAGAGAGAGAGAGAGAGAGAGAGAGAGAGAGAGAGAAGAGAGAGAGAGAGAGAGAGAGAGAGAGAGAGAGAGAGAGAGAGAGAGAGAGAGAGAGAGAGAGAGAGAGAGAGAGAGAGATGAGAAGAGAGAGAGAGAGAGAGAGAGAGAGAGAGAGAGAGAGAGAGAGAGAGAGAGAGAGAGAGAGAGAGAGAGAGAGAGCGAGATAGAGCGAGAGAGAGAGAGATATATATATATATATAATAACACATTTTGTAAACTATTAGCATCGATGTGCAGTTATGACTTTAGGGAAGGTTGCTCCATCTACATATTTTATAAGTAGTATACAATTTATTGGGACCTAGGTACACGTGTACTTAAATATCTAATAATACGGTTTAGTTAAGGAGATAATGATGAATGAAGTTAACAAAGTAGTATAGGACAGTGTACTTCTATATTACATTATAGAGTGTTAATTAGTATATTAATATCGAGAGAATACAAGAGAGAGGGGAACGTTTAAAAATATAGAACTAGTTTCTGTAGACTACAGACTGTAGTGAAATATTAACTACAGAGTTTTATGTGGATATTTATGAAGCTTAAATTAGATGATCGTATATATAAATCGATTTATATATATATATATATATATATATATATATATATATATATCATACATGTATGTGCTGTCGTGCTGACAATGTTTATAAAATATATTATCTATTGTTTTAATATGGCAATTTCGATTAATAATATTCTAGAGAAATTAAGCTTCATTCTTGCATATATGGCTATATTATTTCAGGTATTATGAAGGTGTACGATGATGGTAGGCAAGATACGTTAGTATTAATATATTGTATTTTTACGCGAAGCAAAATTAGGTCTACCTCAATTTATGTTATTCATTGAGCTAGTCATACATATATAGTTATAGATTTATCGATATGGCAATTATAGATCGCTCTTTTTTGTAACTATACTAACTAATCTAGATCTTTAGCTATAAGATTAATTAGTAGAATATTACAATAATCTAAGTTAGATAATACAAGATTAGTTACTATTGATACCCGTTATAAAAGTGATTATTTAACGAATTTTACGAATTAATAACAAATTAATAACATATGTATTATAGGGGGGTTCCTATACATCGGGTTACGATCAAAAAGCACGAGTTGAGTTGCAAAGGTTAACTTAGGCATTTTAAATGTGAAATAAATGTGCATAGGCTCACCAAAGATTTTCCTTCGGAAAATCTTTGGGCTCACTTTGTGATGTAATATAGCTAAACAAAAACCAAGCAGGACAAACTAAACCAACTAAACCAAATAACCCACAAATATCAATACAAAATATATATATTATATATTGGTACTCACTGAGTACCAGTAAACCGTTTACAGTAAACGAGGTAGAAGTTGGTTGGAGTGAAATTTGAAATAATTATGGCGATCTGGTTATGACTCGCGATAGTGATATAACGTTATACGTGAATTAGTGACATTTATAACTCCACATAAAATGTTACATTACTATGGTGAGTCATAACCAGATCGCCATAATTATTTCAAATTTCACTTCAACCATATATATTATATATACTATAAACTCGTATTTCAATTGTAACATTTAACCACAGAGCTAGAGAGAAAGTTTCTCTCTAGCTCTATGCATTTAACCAGAGATATGGAGTACCACTAAAGCTATGTATTCTAAATCTAAGGTACTCTAAATCTATGCATTTAACCCTTAACATATCCTTTTTGTATCCACCTTATAATATATTACAATAATTATAAATTTCTGATAGCCAATGATAATAAAAAAAAAAAAATTGTTATTTATTTGAAAATATATATTTGTTTATTTAATTATAATATTAATTTATTAAGCTTCATTAGCTTTTTAATAATATTTAATAACTACTGATTCATTTGGAATTATGAATACCACCTATGAAGGTAAGTTATGAACAGATTTGTTTTTATTATGTATATAAACAACAAATAAATATATTGAAATGTAACATTTCTAACCGTTTTTTAAAAACTTTTTATTCAAAATTGTAATCATTAAATTAGTTTAATATTTATAATGCCATTATTAATGGTCGTATTCATATTAAATGTAATTAATTTTAATTTAAATAATATTAAATTACTAGAAGTGCATTGGTTATCATAACCGTTATGGGTAGCGGAAATTCGTGAACACCCTCCACACGGTATTAATATAGGAAAAATCGGCGTATTTAATAAATTATTAAATAATTAAATACGCCGATTTTTCCTATACACAACATTAATCATTAATCATTATGCTAATGATTATCCTAATTATTCCATAGGCGGTTACAACGGACTAACGGATATTTTATTTAAACATGTTTATGTAATATTATAATAATTATATCGATTTTAATTAATACTGATCGTATATATTATGTATATATCATATACAATATATATGTATTATAATAATACTATTATTATAATAATTATATCGATTTTAATTAATACTGATCGTATATATTATGTATATATTTAATTATGATATACTTAGTATAATAATAATAATAATTATTATTATTATTATTATAATTATAATAATTATTATAATAATTATAATAATACTATTATAATAATCTTAGGATAATAATCATATACTTTATATATTCAATGAATAATATTCATCTTCAACTATTCATATTTAATTATTTTATACTTAGTATAGTAATAATAATAATTATTATTATAATTATTATAATAATTATAATAATACCAAAGATTTTCCGAAGGAATTATATAACACTTAGGCGAAATCGTGTAATTCGAATTTGTATACAAAATACCCCAGTGCCACCTATAGCGGGTTACTTTTAGAAACTATGTGTTGTTTATAATGTAAATTCGTATTTAACTATACACTTTTAAAATGTTAAATAATATGCTTTAAATTAATATTTATATGATGAAAACAAAGTGTTCATTACTAATATTATATTAGTAATATATAACAAACAAATATGATATGTATGTTTTAAATGCTGTAAGTATATATTTAGTAAGTAAAAGCTAATTTATATTGCATGTAATTTAATAGATCAATGAACAAATTGTTGTATACAAACAGAGCCGAACCTAAATCTATTTCAGTGATTTCGATACTACTGCTAGCAGCGGTAGGGGATATTACTAAATTACATTGCATGCATAGGAAGTGTTATATCTTTGCTTCGCAAAATCTTTGATAATACTATTATAATAATCTTAGGATAATAATCATATACTTTATATATTCGATGAATAATATACATCTTTATTTATATTTATTTCAACAGTTACTAATATCATATTAAAGTGTGTTAAAATATATATTTTAATAAATAAATATAAGAATATAATCTACTATTGATAATTGATAATTGAAGTTAACTTATACTATCATAGTAGTAATTATATGATACATTTTAAAATTAAAATCAAGGTTTTTTCTGAAATAAAATTATCGTTAGTCCGAATACAGGTCTTAGGCTCATTCAATGAGTCGATGGCTAATATAATTATTATATTATAATAATATTTAATAATAATAATTATTATATTAAATATACATATATTGAATTGAAAGTTTATTTAAACATTTAAATAAATCATAAATGATTTATCAAAAGTGTATATATAGAATACAAATAATAAAAGTAGGTTAATAGTAAATAGATAAATACCATTAATAGTAATAAAATAAAATAGAATAAATCGTAAGGAAATTAATAAATAAAATAATAATGACAAATAATATTAGTATTACAGGTTGCCTGAAACCATATATATATATAACATATTTTAAATTTGATCTCCGGACTAACAGCAATTTTATTTCAGAAAACATTGCATTTAATTCTGAAAATGTATTATATATAATAATCCTGGATAATAATAACTATAGTTATTCATATAATAGTATAATTATTATAAATCTATCAGGGTTGGCGGTTTTTAGGGTTTTTTTATGGTTATTTTGGTTTTTTTTGTGGTTTTATTGTTTTTTTTTGGTTTATTTGGTTTTTTTGGTTTTTTTATAATTAAATGTTAAGATTATTAATTAGAAAATATTATATATACCTAGATCGATTATTAAATGTCTGTGCAAAACATACATATATAGAGTAAGTATAAAATATACAACACTAATGAATATTATTTATATATATTAATTATATATATATATATTATTAAATTTTCAATAATATATTATTAATATTAAATGTTAATAACATTATTTTATTAAAATATATTTATTATAAAAATAAAGTAAAATATAATAAAAAAAATAGTTAACAATTTTAACAAAATAATAATTTAAAAAAATATTTAATATCAATACAGTAATTAGAAATATAATCAATATAATTCTCGCAATAAAATAACAAGTTACAAATTGTAACAATATAATAATTTAAAAAATAATAATAATAATAATAATTAGATGATTTCTAATAGAAATATAATCAATTTAATTCTCGAAATAAAAAAACAAGTTTTGCAGCCTTATTGCATAATCGATTCCTTATTTTTGATTGAACGCTTTTATAATGTTAAAAAAACCAAATAAACCAATGGTTTTTTTGATCAAAAAAACCGACCAACCCTGAAATCTATACATAATATAACTTATACTACGTATAAGTTATACTATGTGTACATTAACTTAAATCATCAATTATCAATAATAGATTATATTCTTGTATTTATTTATTAAAATATATATATATATATAAATGGCATTAATTTAACACATATTTAAACTATTTAAATAAATATAAACATCGGTGAATTCATTGTAGATAAGTTATATGATTATTATATAATATCATATCATATTAAATATGGTTAACAATATAATAGTACAACATAATGAAATGTATAAATAATATACACAATCAGCGTTAGTCGATATGTAGAAATACAATTTCTATAAATCCTTTGCAACCCAATTGTGTTCTTAAATGAAGATGTCATCATATGTAAAGTGAAAAGTCGGCACATATATACCTAGGTTGTAATTAGAACGCCTGCTACAATAACATATCGGCAAATAATATAAATAGTGATTCGGTGCAAAATATTTAATTGTAGCAGGCATTCGAATTTCAACTTAATTATATGTTTTTTTTGGTGCGTAGATTTTTCATTTTACGTGTGCCGACATCCTTTTGTAACCTATAATTTGCGTCTATAATGAATGAGTTCATATGAAAAGTATAATCAAATAAAGATTGGTCTTTTAGTAATAAAATAATTTGATATCAACTAGCACCCGCTATAGGTAAATTTGTATGTTAACTTTTGCATTTAGATTGCCGATATTATTTAATAATTAAATTACTATTTCTATAGCGTTTTATTATCGTTAGCAAATATTTATACTTTATAATTTCGAATATATATTTCGACTATGTATTTGCTTAAATAAATTATCAATCAATAACTAATATAAATCAAAGATATATGTATAATTATTATATTATACACATTCTTATTATATTATACATACTATAAATTATAAGTACATAATATATGTTGTATATTTTGTATATTTGGTATTTTGGATGTTCATGAGGATGTAATGAATAGTACTTTTGTTTCTAAATTAAATACTTATTATATAGTATATACTATATTAATATAGTTATATTATATAGTATGTAATATAGTATATACTATATAATATATTTATTACATAGTATAATATACGTCGTAAATACATATGTAATATAAGCATTTAGACTACACTAATTAGTGTTAATGTTAACATGTAAATAAACGTTAGATCAATGTGAAAACAAATATTTTGCAAAGAAATCTTATATATAGTATACGAATTAATATACAAATTATTATAATAAGTATACTATTACGTATATTCTTGAGCTATAGTTTCGTATATTATCTCCTAGTTTTATCCTAATTAATTTCCACTATCTGGAGGAAGTCTGCTGGTTCAAGTCGACACGCATACAACCTTACAACTAGGTTATACCTAGCTCTAAGTGTGCTTATACCGCCCGCCACGATATTATACGCATCCGCACCTATAAATCCACCAACTCATTCACATTTCTATTAAAATCAAATCTATATACCACTGCATATCCCCGATCACTATTATTTCAAAAATCTATTGATTTAGAGTACTCCCGTTATTCCGTATTGTTCGTTATAATTAGTTATTTTATTTTTCTGTTTATGTTCCGTTTTATTGTTTGCGTTATACAATTTTGTTTTATATTCGACGCTTGATTGCTCTGTCGCAGAGTCATTAAAATACATTAAATTAAATATAAACTAATATATCGATGTAATACAATAATATTCAGCGCGTTTTCAATATAGTTGTTGACAGGAATACACCTCATCTTCCTATTAAACATATGTGCCGACTTATTTCACTTGAATATATGAGCCGATATCGTATTGGGCTGGGCGGTATATATATATATATATATATATACATGGATATAAACTAGCTATACTTATAACTTATGTATATATATAAGTGTTGTATGACTTTCTCCCGTAACTCGATGACAGAACTAACGACGACTAGTACATTTATATGATAAGAAATAAGAAGAAGTACAATTATATGATAGGAAATATGGATAAGTACAATTTATAAGTAGTAGTTCGTGACATATTTTAAAATCTGTAGTAATATCATGTGTTCGTAACTGTATACCAATTTTGTAGTAATAAATGTACATATATAATATACGTTGATTACGAAAATTAAATATATATATTGATATGGGCTATCATACACTTATTAGTATAGTTTTTTAATTGTCGTAATAAACGTATCCAACGGACAAATCCCATCATTCATCCATACATATCGTAGTCCATCTACGTTACTATGATCTTTTATGTTATGATTTATACTACGGTCTACTTTTGATGCACATTTTGTTTACATTTTAGCATGGTCTCAAGCGAATTATGGCGCTTCTATCGGTGAATCGTGTACACATACTAATATTATAGAAACCAGCGTCGGAGCGATATATATTACCTCCTAATATATTTAAAATACCGTTTACAATTATTTTATTGTAGTGGAGCCCTTTCATCCCATTAACCCAGAATCTATACATATATATATAGTATAGATTTGACACATGCACAGTAAGGTGGAGTGATTTTCATAAACGTATAACACCTGGTCTGCAACTTATAGATTATTGAATGACAAAAATTTTGGTATAGGTTTTATAATTTATGGTGAACTAGAACCTAGTACGCATTTTATACCATAATATACTATATTATAAACTATAAAATGCTATATCGAAAATATTTACGCTAATAAATAAGTTAAAAATTACTATTAATGTCTGATGGAAACAAGTTTCATATATACAGAGCCACCTATAAATAAATAGACATCTATACATAGCTTGGTGTACTGTTTTTATTCCTCGCTTAGAGTATAGGTAAGCGGTATTTAATCCTGACACGCGAGGCAAATAAAATTATATTTATATGTGTATCTAAAACCACGATGGTGCAAGTGAAATAATAGTTCTACCATATCAAGCTTATATTTTACACTACCCCCCCTACTCTAATATCACCCCCCCCCCTACTCTAATATCACCTTCGCCTACTCTCATACCACATCCGCCTGATAACCAGTGATCTCGTGTGATCTAGTGCTTTCATTTGGTTTCGTGATTTCATACGCAGTGTAAATTTTACTATTTATAAATAAATATATATATTATCATTGCGCGCACGAAATCACTGAATCACCTACTCCGATGATAACTCCGCCCCCCCTACCACTACTACTATCACTACTACTGGTACTATACTCTCCTACAGATAGACCCCCACACTACGACTTCTATGACTACCTACAGATAGACCTGCCCTCTGTAACTACCCCTATACCTGCCTACAGATAGACTCGCCCCCCTTACTACCCCTACACCACCCCTCATTACTACCACCACCACTATACCCCTATACCCACCTACAGACAGACCCGCCCCTCCTACCGATGTAGCTGACTTTGCGGCGCTGTGTGAGGAACTGTTCGATGACACAGTCGCTGACACTCATCTCGTGGACATTCGCGACAACCTCTCCAACATACGCAAGAATCTCGTCGATCACGAGGCTCTCCTTCGCGATGAACTCAATCGTTAAGTAACAAATATCTCAGATTTTCACGCGCTTTAAATATGGCGAATATTAAAATTTTTAAAATAATTTATAATATTGTTAAATTAACATGAATCCTTTCGATTAATTAGCAACACTTTCATATTTATGTGTTAATTATGAAACACCAGTATAATATATACATATTCTTTCCATCGTATTCATCCATATTTCATAATATTTACTTATTCGAATAGAGGTGATTTATATAATTGTGCCACTTTTTCAGATATTTTAGAACATATCCGTCTAAACTTCATTGTCCGATATCACTATTTATAACCGTTCATTCCGACGTTGCCCGATATCGGATGTTCACCGTTATAGGTCTATATTTGTGTGTGAACGCAGCTCAAGTTATCGCTTATATCGCTCGTTTTTAACCGAATTCAGGCGTAGAAGTATTAAAATTTAATATCTGAAAACAATATTAGAAAAATTATTCCGTAAACTAATTCGATTGGACGTTAACATAACAACGATGCGGGATCGCGGAAAATAGCGTTTTAATGTCGGGCCTAGTATTCGAAGTGAAGTGCCGTATCTTACCTCGTGTAACGTGTTCTATTATTACATCCATACGACGTACGTTAAACATATAGTTTAATACAACCTCACTCCCTCTACTCCATCTTGAATAAAGCAGCTCTGAACCTATAAACTTATCATCTTCAAACGTATCCTTATCGCGTTCTAACCAACACTCGACTAAACTATACAGCTAGTTTATATATATATATATATATATATATATATATATATCCGTATAATCTTGAAATAATTAAAATTTAATTTTATAATATAATATTTTCTAAAAATGTAAATATAAATATATAACATAATCTATAAAAACATGTTACTGCAAATATTTACAGAAACACACCTTTACAGCCGCCCATGGATGTTTGTATCGATGAAAATAGTGATGTTGTAGTATACGACTATAACTGTAACGTATAATAATGATCAATGATTTCGTACGTTGACAAGATTATTAGGTACTAATAATAATATATAGTGTATTAGGTAAACACAAATTTGGAAGATATAGATATGAATTGATACCCAAATCGACATTGTACAAAAATTAACATTGGGTTTACATTTAATAACAAAACGCATTGGTTTATGCATGCCGAACATGTGTACAAACGTATTAACGATAGCAAATATTTTAAATATCAAATAAATCATATATTCTCATTTATAAAATACAAATTGACACTAGTGTTGTGTCTCGGGTTGTAATGATATGATTATGTTTTGAATTAAACTAAATTGAAATATTTATATTTACATTTTTAAGAAAATATTATATTATAAAATTTAAATAAATTTAAATTATTTCAAGATTATAAAGATATATATATATATATATATATATTCTAGTTTATTAAATATTACTTTTTATTTTAATTATCATAATATAAGTATAGTTAATTATCATCATAATTAATGATTAGTAATAACAATTATTATTCTTAATATTATTAATTTACTATTAAAAAGTATAATTTTAGTTATGTATTTATTAAATATTCTATATATAATAATGTTATCTGAAAATATTATAATCAAATAGAGAATTTTTTGTTATTCAAACTTCAATATTAAATAAGTGAAAAACCTATAAATGATATATTTACAGATGAACTGGCTAACAAGAAGGCTGTACTTGATAAAGGTTCCGAATTGTCAATCAAACACGAAGCTGATAGAATCGACGTTGAAGATTTTGAAATAATAATAGGGGTCAATAAAAAATTGAAAATACAGGTAACATATATATATATGTTGTAAGGTATATTATTAGTATTATACAAGTGTGTGCACTGTAGCGTATCATATGCATTCCTATTTCCATTGTTGATATGCATGAATGATTTGATAAAAGTCATATCCTAAATTCAACAAGTCACTTCTAGAAATACAGTCAGTACTTAAACATCTATATTAGATATATAAAACAAGCGTAGCGCATATAACATTGGTGACAGCGGTATCCAGTGCTGACTAGGACCAGTGGCTAGAGGAAGAAATTGAAATACAACATAGGATAACAGGTTTGTGTATTGATATTGTTACTTTGCATACACTTGTATAATAAAATATTATTTTAGATAATAAAATATTATTTTTAAAATAATATTTTTAGTTTATTTACGTAATTAAACATAGTTATAAGAGGGATATAGAAGATATGGGAGAAGATAGTAAGCCAGTAGGTAGACCTGCTAAGAAAGATTTAGCATATGTTAAACTAGATTATTTTAATGAGGGTACAGATGCTGGTGAGTGGATTGCAAGAGCTGAGGAATGTGTAGATTTATTGGGGCATAAGGGTGAGGATGCGGCAGGGTATATTTTATATCATATAAGAGGTGGTGCAAAATTAGAATTATCAATGTTAGGCAATAAACTTTTAAATAAAGAGCATATATTTAATAGTTTAAGGGAGAGATGTAGTAGTAGGAGGTCACGGGGTGAGAGGTTACATGATCTAGTTGATAGGAAACAACGAGAAGGGGAGAATATTACTATGTTTATAGATGCTATATTAAAATTAGGGTTAAGTTTGAAAGAGGATGTAGATGGGTGGGAGGGGCTAATGACAGATTCATTCAAAACAAATGTATTTGACTGCGAATTACGGCGATATTTATTAATATCAGAAAAAAAAAAAGTTTTTCTGAAATACGCTCAATGGCGAGGGAGTTTGAATCTATGAGTAATGTGAAGGAGGGTGGTATATGCTATAAGATAGAAACTAATAAAGTAATAGGTGAAGTAACTAATAGAGGGAATGATGGTAGTAGGTTGGAGGAACGTATACAAATATTAGAGAGGAGGAATACTGAGTTGGAAGGTAGATTAAGAGGTAACTGGACAGACAGAGTTAGATGTTTTACATGTGGAGGGGAAGGGCATACTAGTAAATGGTGTAGGAATAGGAATTTAAACCGCCAACCTTTCCAGTAGATCAGGCAACTAGGAAAGGGGCGAATGCCTGGAAAATAAAGGGGGGTACAAGGGAAATAGGTAATAATAATAGGTTAATAGGAAGATGTCCTAGGGAAAAGGTAGTAATAAATCGGATGGTAGTTGAATGTTTAATAGATACAGGTAGTCAGGTTTCAGTGATATCAGAGGGGATGGTAAGGTCATTAGACTTGAAAGTAATACCTGTAAACCCAAAAGTTGATTTAAAAACAGCAAATGGCACTAAATTAGAATATAGGGAACAAGTAATAACGGATATTATATTATGGGGTAAGAAGAGTGAGAAGGTAGGTTTCATAGTAACTAATATTAAGGGATTGTTTATAATAGGTATGAATATTTTACAGACTTATGGGGTTATATCGATTACTGGAGTGAGTAGGGGAATTCATATAAGAAGTAGGGTATCAAATGGAATAAGTAGTGTTAGTATTAATAATGAGGAGATAGTAAAAGTTTATATAGGGTGTAAAAATAGAATTTTTAAGGAGAGCATAGAAAAATTAACTTATAAATATAGAAAAATATTTTTTTTAAATAATGATAGATTAGCTTCTGCTAAAGTAGGATTACACAGTATTAGAACAATAGACAAAATACCGGTCGCTCAACCTTATAGACGAATAATACCTTCCCAGGTAGAGGCAGTGAAGAATCAGATTGTTAAGTGGGAGATGGGAGGGGTAATAGTTAAGTCCAATAGTGAATATGCAAGTCCACTAGTGGTAGTAAAAAAGGGTACAGGAGAAATTAGATTATGTGTAGACTATAGGCAGCTGAATAATAAGACTATTAAGGATGCATATCCAATTCCTAGGATAGATGATTCATTAGAGGCACTAGGGGGAGCTAAAGTATTTTCGTCTTTCGATTTAAAGTCAGCATATCACCAGATAAAAATAGTAAAAGAGGATCAATTTAAAACAGCATTCAGTTCCCCGTGGGGACTCTACGAGTTTACTAGAATGCCATTTGGGTTAACCAATGCTCCAGCTACATTTCAGAGAGTAATATCAAACTTATTTAGATCAGAGATGTATAAATTTGTAGTATGTTATTTAGATGATATATTAGTTTATTCTAAGACATGGAAGGAACATTTAGGACATATTGAAGTTGTAATGATGAGGTTGGAAGAAGCTGGATTTCAGTTAAATACAGGGAAATGTAGATTATTTATAAATGAAATACATTTTCTAGGCTTTAAGATATCAGATAAAGGGATAGGAACGATACCGGATAAGATTAAGACGATAATAGAGTGGAAAAGGCCAAAGAACTTGAAGGAGTTAAGGTCATTCTTGGGTGTAGGATCATATTATCGTAGGTTTATAGAAGGATATACTAAGATTGTACATCCATTATTAAAATTAACGAAATCTGAGGCAGGGGTAGGTAGTATAAGTAAGAGAATGAGTAGACGGGTAAATATTAAGTGGGATGATGACTGTGAAAGAGCGATGCAGAAGATAAAAGATAAGTTAAGTAGTGCACCAATATTAGCATTACCTAGATTCGAGGAAGCATTCATATTAGAGACAGATGCATCACATATTGGTTTAGGTGCTGTTCTTAGCCAGGTGATAGATGGGGAGAGGAAGGTAATTGCATATGCTAGTAGATCATTAAAGGCAGGAGAAGAAAATCAAGCTTATTACTCGGCTAAGAAACTAGAGTTTCTTGCCGTAGTATGGGCGGTAACTGATAAATTTAAACATTACTTAATGGGGGCTAAACAGTGTACAATATTTACAGATAATAGCGCTGTAGCGTGTATAGAAAATAAGAAACAGTTAACAGCTTTAGAGCAGAGGTGGGTATCAAGACTAGCGCCATTTCCAATACGTTTTAAATATAGAACAGGTAGTACAAATATAGTAGCAGATGCGTTATCTAGGAGATGTGAGGAGAATAATGAGGTAGAAGGGGATGATTTCAAAAGATTATATGAGGATGATCTAGAGATCAATGATATTAGTATAATAGCAGGCATAGAGGAAGGGAAGATAAGGGAGATGCAAATGGAGGAGCATAGGTTAAAAGAGATAATAAAACATTTAGAAAGTGGGTCAATAAATAATGATAACTACATAATAGAAGAAGGAGTTCTATATAAGAATAGGAAAAATGGTGATAAGGTATTGGTAGTTCCACGTGAGTTAATTAGGGAGATCTTACAAGGGGTACACGATGCCAATGGTCACCAGGGTATAGATAGAACGGTAGCGAGAATCAGTCTAAAGTATACCTGGGTAGGTAGATATAGAGATATTAAGGAGTATATAGATAAGTGCGAAATATGTCAAGTATCTAAGGGAGGGGGTAGAAATCCTAAAATAGATATGGGATATTTAGGTGCAACTAGACCATTGGAGTTAGTGTTTCTAGACTTCGTTAATATTGATAAATCCTCAGATGGAAGAGAGAGTATATTAGTAATGACCGATTCATATACTAAGTTTACTAGAGCTATTCCTACTAGAAATCAGTTAGCAATTACGGTAGCTAAGATATTAATGAATGAGTGGATCTATTGTTATGGGACTCCGGAGAGAATACATACCGACCAAGGACGTAATTTTCAAGCGGAAGTAGTTAGGGAAATATGTAAGTTATTTAATATTAACCAAAGTAGGACTAGTCCTTATCATCCAGAAGGTAATGGACAATGCGAACGCATGAATAGATCTATTATTAATTTATTAAGAGTTTTGTGTACGGAAGAAAAGTCCAAATGGCCGATTCATTTACCCAAAATGATTCATGCGTATAATATTATGCCTCATGCGACAACAGGGTTTTCTCCATTTTTTTTAATGTTTGGACGTGAAGAAAAATTACCAGTTGATTTAAGATTAGAGAGGTATGGGAGAGGCACGGACAGTGATTGGTTATGGGAGACGAAGCAGAAAATGGGAGAAATCGGCAGTAAAGTAAAACATAGAATAGAATTAACTAGAAAAAAAATAAATGACAAAAAGAAAGAAGACGAATTAGAGGCTGGGACTATAGTTAGAATAAAAAAACGTAAATTAGGTAGACGGAAATTAGAAAATATTTGGGGTGAGGAAAAATGGGAAGTTGAAGGTAGAGTTAAAGGTACTTCTGCCTATAAAATTAAATTTGGCCAGACATGTAGGGTGGAAAATAGGATCAATTTAAGAGTAACCAAGGATTAAGGTTTAGTTTTAGTTATAGTTTAGGGTTGTGTAGGTTATACTTTTAGGTAATGGCATATATATTATGGGTAGTAATTTTGTTAAAAAAAAAAAAAAAAAAATATATATAATGTTTTTTATAAACAAATAGTGTGGTCACTATTTTTCTTAGGTAGTGGGTGGATGTTGTAAGGTATATTATTAGTATTATACAAGTGTGTGCACTGTAGCGTATCATATGCATTCCTATTTCCATTGTTGATATGCATGAATGATTTGATAAAAGTCATATCCTAAATTCAACAAGTCACTTCTAGAAATACAGTCAGTACTTAAACATCTATATTAGATATATAAAACAAGCGTAGCGCATATAACATATATATATATATATATATATATATATATATTTTCAATTATTAATAATTACTTTCATAGATATTAGACAATCGATGATATACCTAATTGATATGTAGATTTTAAACAATTAGTATGAAGTTGAAATTCTATATTATAATTAATGAATATATTAAATAATGCCACCATATTAGTTTTTCTAAATAAGCTTTAGTGTAACATTAATAATTTTCTACCTACAATAATTGTCTACCTAAACATTTTAAATCTAAGTATACATGATATGACATAGTATTATATTTTATATACTATTAAGGTCACTCATAAAATAAAATTGCAAAATAAAATCATAATTAAAATGGTGCTTAAATTATGATTTTATACAGTAGACGATTTTTTATAAAAGAAGAATTTTTAAACGCCACTAAAGCTATACATTTATGACAAATATTTTAATAAATTTTTATATAATTTTTAATATATATATATAATATATATTATATATATTTTTTATAATTTTTATTTATTTATTTTATATTATTATATATACTCATGATATATATTTAGTTTCTATAAATATAATGAAATATATTTTACATATTTGTATTTGAGTAAATGCAATATATATTTCATGCCATTTTTATTTGTTGAATGAAATGGTGACAATTTAATTAAAAAAGGATTTATTCAAAATTAATATTTTTTCCAATTGCGTTCACATACATTCTATAGTAATAATGAATACTTCTATTTAAAATTTGTTGTATATTATAATGACATATTTATCATTTTTCGTAAGTTTTTAATAATATTAAGTATTTGTCATTTTTCAGTGTTTGTTTCTAAATATATGTTTTATATACTTATCTTATACATAACATATACAAAATAGATAAATAAAAAAAACAGATTTTATTATAATATATATTTATTGATAAAAACATAACATAAATATTGTTGATAAAATATGATAGACAAATTATTCTTTGAAAACTAGTACTATTTTATATATTTTACATTTAAAAAATATGGATTTATTTTCTACCCTTAAATAGACATTATGTATACATTATGTAATGATATCATGTAAACACGAGCTTTCAATCTAGCTAAGTCAGAATTCAGAGTATAATCGAATGCTACAACTCGCAAACATGCATCTATCACATACCTACACCCAAGAAACCAAAAGTGGAATTCGCATAACCATTAATGGTTACGAGTCCTATTAGACTCGTAACCCTTGTTTATATATTGTCACAGATCCTATTAGAAGTCTAATAGGCGGTGTAACCATTTGTTACAATCACTATTAGACTCGTAACCCTTATTTATATATTGTTACAGATCATATTAGAAGTCTAATAGGCGATGTAACATGTGGTTACAAATCCTATTAGACTCGTAACCCTTATTTATATATGGTTACAAATCATATTATAATTCTATTATATATATATATATATAATATTATAAAATATAATTAGTTGTAACGAATTATATTGTTATCAGGATACACGAGTTATTCTTGATAATCACATCAATATATATACCCATCAAACATTAACAGCTTCATAACATCCTCATAATAACATAACAGCCTTAAAAAGCATATTCTTAAATTACAGCTTCATACCTGCATCATAATAGGATCTTAGAACAAAAATAGCCTCATAATAGACTCATAACAACATTATGATAATGTCCTCATAAATTATATAAAAACAGACTCATAATAGTCTTATAACAGCATTATGGTAATATCCTCATAATAAACTACATACATTTTATAAAAACAGTCGGGTACGACTAGTATACATATATTTTTAAACTATAAACTATAAATATATAGATATACATATATACATAGATAGCATAAGATGTGTTTCACCATAGATTTATAGTTTACAATGTAAAATACAGATCTATGCATTTAAATAATTCTGTTTGTATACTGTATTCTGTAATATACAAAGATTATCAACACTATATTATTATATAATTTAAAATTTAAATTGTAATTTAAAGTTTTCCTATACCATTGAATTCAATTTCTAATACAATAAAGTGGCTCAATAAAATAGTAAGTAGACATAATATTATATTATATATTAATATATTGTATATATATATACCGTTGTAACTATATATTAGTTTAGTATTTTAGTTATTTAAAAAATAAATTTATTTATAATTATTAAAAGTTTCAACATGAAACCGAACGTTTTAATAATTATTATGATAAAATAAAGTGTATTATCATAATTAAATAACTCATAGAATATATATATATATATATAATATATACATTATATTTATAACTAAATTATTTAGTAAATACAATTAAAATAATTATTATTTTATGAAGGATATTAAATATCGTATTATTTAATAATAATTTATTATAAATTATAACTTTTAAATAATGGTTAATAATGTTATAATATTACATTATAAAAATCGTATTATAAATTATAATAAAATATTTAATATATATTAAATATTGTATTATAATTTATAATACGATTTTTTACGAGTATATACTTCATAAAATAATAATTATTTTAATTGTATTTACTAAATAATTTATTAACTTTATTTTATCATAATTATTAAAACGTTCGGTTTAATGTTGAAACCCAAGGTTGAAACTTTTAACGGTGACTGGAGAAGCAGGCCGCCGATATACTTAAGATTTCAAGTTGGGCGGTCCCACTAATATACTATACGCTTGCTTTCACACCCTAAAATATTCCATACGAGTAACATACGTACGGCGTAGACTGCTTATGTGATTTATCATTTTAACACAAATACACAAATATATATTATATATATGTATATATATATTATAATATGTATAATAATATAATCCATCGATATTTATCCGTTATAGTAACTGTACAATTAAATATTTGTTAATAAATTTGAATTTTAATTAAATTTGAATTTATACTATTAGAAATTATACGGTACTATAACAGTTACTATAACGAATAAAATATCGATGGATTATATTATTATACATATATAATATATTGGTTATACTTGAAATTAAACGGACATACTAAAACTATATCGATCTCATGTGTACGTAACATATTCAAATTATATTCAAATACTTTCTAATAGTATAAATTAAAATTTAATTAAAATTAAAATTTATTAACAAATATTTAATTATACAGTTACTATAACGGATAACATATCGATGGATTATATTATTATACATATTATAATATATATATACATATATATAATATATATTTGTGTATTTTTGTTAATATGATAATACACATAAGCAGTCTACGCCGTACGTATGTTACTCGTATGGAATATTTTAGCGTGTGAAATCAAGCGTAACATATTTACACGACTGACATATATTGACATCGATGGACGGCTCTTATATATTAGTAAGACCGCCCAACTTGAACTCTTAAATATATCGGTGGCCTGCTTCTCCTGTATCCCTTTTAACAATATCGATAATCATTATCATAATATTAAATTAAATTTAATTATAATAGTCAACTAGTACTATACTATATTCCTAGCTATATTATAGTCAATATTTTTATTTATTTATGCATATGTATTACATAATGTAATTATTTATAATAAACTTAATTACGTTATACATGTATAACTTGTGTTGTCAGAGTTGTAGAAGTATATATTTAAAATTAGAATCGCGTAAGAGCTTTAAATAACGAAATAGATTATTCTAAATATATCACTAAATTGCGTATACATTTTATATGTTCATAAATATTATTATTTTACATATATTATATGATATAATTATTATAATAATATTATATTATATTATATTAAATATATTTAATAGTAGAAATATATATTCTATTAATTTGTATTATATTTTATTCATTATAGTATACTATGATTAGTATAATGATTATACCTACTATATTTATAAATATATATATATATATATATATATATATATTTATATCAAAGTTACTTTGTAAGTATAATAATTATGAAAATATAAAATGTATACCAAATTTCGCGATCTATTTAAAACCGTAACTTTTGTTATTTAGAGCATTCACCCGATTCTATTTTTAAATATTAATATTAATTAACATATATTATATACTATATAATATGTAAGGTAATCAGTGATCACGTTTGGAGTATTTTAATTTGGTTTGATGATTTTGTGTCCAATATTGTACTATTTATAAATAATTATATAAATTAACATTGCGAAAGATCACCAATATTGATGAAATCATGATCACTTCGTACGAGATCATGGGTATCCATATGTAATACACTATTAAATTATATAGTGATTATATAATATAGTATTATATTACTATAGTAAATATATAAGTATCTAATAGACTATTTATAGGTATATATATATATATATATATATTTTATAATTTATTGATAATTTGAAGTACAATATTTAATATTAAATATGTTTATATATTTTATCATACATATTTGTGCTAAAATCCTATTTTTATTCTCCTATATTATATAGGTATAATTACTTTTATGATATATTCATATGACGTAGTATTTACATTTATATTACCAACTATATATTTGTGTTTTACAGTCAGTAAATTCATATTATACAATGCATATTCTTATGACATTGTTTATATTAAATATAGTATATTTATTCTAGCAATGTAGCCTATGATTTCAAAGTGTGGAAGATGTGGGTATGACTATGTTTATGGCTAGAACCAGTATATTGGTAGTGATTAACCTATAAATTACTTATTCAATAATAAAATAATGTAGTTAACATTTTGTATTTATCTATCTTATTTTTTTTGATAGCTTGACTCATCTTCTGTTTATAAACATATGTGAATATAGGTTGTTAGAAATAAAACCCGCATTTTGAAATCAACGGCTACAGTGTCATTTAGAAATTACAGAAGTGGTCATATTTTCATCAGTTATATCATTCATATGTATATATAAATATATATATATTTTTTTTATTTTATTACTTTCAAAGCTACTCTACATTAATTCAAACAGATTATAACCAGAGCTATACATATAAATATATATCAAAAACTCTAAACTCTAATTAAAGTTTTTATTTTATCTATTTATAGATTTACTTATTAATTTATATTAAATATATAAGTTTACTTATAATCTTATTTATATATTATACATCCATCTATATTACAACAGCAATCCTTGATTATCATTGACATGACACCTTCAAGATGAACAAGAGCAGTCCATATACTTTCGCCTTCGAGATAACAAATAGTTAGAAAATATTTATACTATATCAACTATATATTTATTATTATATGCTTATTTCGGGATTATTGTTTCCCAGACAGTAAAAGTTCTCCAAACATCATGGTTCATTATAGCTACTCTCATCTCGCTCGCCGATATACCAGTTTCGCACTCCAGATTCCTGATGAAGCTTTCTGGTGGCCTTCCCCGTCTTCTAGTTCCATGAGTAGGTTCCAAAAGAACTAGATCCGAAACAACTTCATCATCTATACGTAGGCAATGTCCAGTAAACTTTTAGAATCGACGTCTGATCTTTGTAGATATTCTTTCTATAGCCCATACAGTACTTCGTTAGTAACTTTCTGAGACCAATGTACGTTTAATATTTAAATTTTAATATCATTCGTAGAATTCGAGTATATGTGCCATCAAGTTGTTTGAGTAATGTTTTTGTGAGGGTCCAAGTATCACATCCGTAAAGCAGAACCGATTAAACTGTGGTGTGTATGAGTCTAAGTTTTAGTTTCTTACTAAAAGTTGATTTTCAGATATTCCTCCTTTGATAACATATTCTCCAAGCAAGCGCTTTTCTGATTTTCAACTCTTTTGCACTGCTGTCTATCCATGCCCCTTTTGTACTTGAAGTCTTCAACCCTTTTCAGATTTGACCTATCTATAGCTTTGATTTCAAACTGTTGATTAATATTGTATCTCATATATTGTATTTCGTTTTACCTGTATTCATGCTACTCATTTTGCTGATTTTTCGACTCGAGTGAGCATCTCTCGTGCTTCGTTGATACCTTCACTTACTAATGCAATATCATCTGCGATGTCCATATATATATATATATTTACTAAAATAAAAATCACTCAATTCACAGCAGTCAATGATATCCAGTAATGTGTTGCCTTCGAGATGACTACATCAGTCAATGATAATCAATGACTTAGAGATGACAATAGCTGTCTCTGCTACCTTCGTGATTATCATAAATCTCCGTGAAGCCCTCTTAGATATATGCTAGTATCATTTTTCCATATGCAATCTTATATTATATTGTGTATTTAATAGATTGTGGAAAAAATATTTACCTTCAGAAGGAATATAATGTGAAAATTTAGTCATGCTGACTTTAACATTGGGACATTATATTATCAGTCGACACTAATTGCGTTCAGATGTGTTTAACGTTGCTCAGCTGTGCTGGAGGCCATTATTATTATTATCATTATAATTATTATTACATTATTTACCACTTAGCATATAATTAGAAGGGTTTTTTTAATCCGTTTTAGTAAGTATTTAAGTAGTGTAATTTTTTTCCCCAAATAAAGTGTAAAACCGTTTTTAGAGTTGTCCTCCTCATTTAGCCTAAATGTATACATTTCTAAATAATTTAACAATATATCATCATATAATATCCTCATAACTGCCTTATATAACAGCCAATTTACAGCATCATAACATCTACATATAATATCCTAATCAGTAATAATTTGTAATAATATTGTATTGTATTAAATTATATAAATTATTTTTCTAATAACTATTCAATTTGTAAAATTATTTTCAATTATTCTTTAATTATATAAAGATTACAAACCCTATCGCAAAATTACAGATTTGAAACTTCGCATTGTAACAGGGTTTGTAACCCTATTGCAAAATTACCGATATGTAACTTCGCAGAATAACTATTACCGAAACACCACAAAATCACAGTTTCATTTCTGTCGAAAAATATCTGTTACCGTAACGTTAGATATTTGCAATTTGGTTTCTTGGGCACATATCTATATATGCATCTGTAAACCCATGTGTGCATGCGTATGTATGTGCATATATGTATACACGTGTATATGTATACGAATACATATAAATATATATATATATATATATATATATATATATATATTATATATATATATATAAGTATATTAACACATGTTTTGTCTATCAATTATAATATTTATTAGAAGAATGGTATCGTTTTCTTGTTTATAATATTAATATACCTTTACCTCCTATAAGACTACATGATCAACTAGCTGCATTTCACCTGTTGTAGTCACTCGTTTTAATGTATTATAAATGAGTCAGGCATCTCTGGGTGACCTACATTGTATACATATAAACATATGGCTCTGAGTTGTAGCGAGGATATCATCGGGAATATTACACTCGGTTGTTACTTATCCTTCACTGATGATATTCTCGATGCTTTTATTTAAAATGTCAACATCGACGCTTGATACCGTACAGGACAACTGTTAATGTATTACCCCTACACCTCTGTGTTATACTGTCATCGGCGTATAACAATGAGTAACAATCTGTATCTATTACGCCTCATATGATAG